>JAQJVK010000126.1:0-489289 GCA_035578135.1 Flexamia atlantica | reverse complement strand
GTATTCACAATTTCGTATTTATTTTATATTTCATGTCAAACTTAGACAAAATCGTTGTCCGCACATCGCATAGCGACTAATTTAATCACCTATATTTCCAAAACCCTAAGTTTTTTAAGGTAACTTGGGTGGTATAATACTAAATTTCAGGACCTATTCTATCATCCTATGTGTACGTCATGTTGGCACACTTCCGTATTTATTTTATTTTTCATGTCATACTTTGACAAATCGCTGTCCGCACATCTCAATGCGACTACTTTAATCAGCCATATTTCCAAAACCTAAGTTTTTTTACGGTAACTTGGGTGGTATAATACAGAAGTTCTGGTCCTATTTCATCACCCTACGTGTACGTAATGTTGGCAACACCTCCGTATTTATTATTATATTTCATGTCATACTTAGACAAATCGTTGTCCGCACATCGCATAGCGACTAATTTAATCACCCATATTTCCAAAACCTAAGTTTTTAAGGTAACTTGGGTGGTATAGTACTAAAGTTCTGGTCCTATTCTATCACCCTATGTGTACGTCATGTATCCACAATTCCGTATTTATTTTTATATTTCATGTCAAACTTAGACAAATCGTTGTCCGCACATCGCATAGCGATTAATTTAATCACCCATATTTCCAAAACCTAAGTTTTTAAGGTAACTTGGGTGGTATAATACTAAATTTCAGGACCTATTCTATCATCCTATGTGTACGTCATGTTGGCACACTTCCGTATTTATTTTATTTTTCATGTCATACTTTGACAAATCGCTGTCCGCACATCTCAATGCGACTACTTTAATCAGCCATATTTCCAAAACCCAAGTTTTCACGGTAACTTGGGTGGTTTAATACAGAAGTTCTGGTCCTATTCTATCACCCTATGTGTACGTCTTGTTGGCACACTCGCGTATTTATTTTATATTTCATGTCAAACTTAGGCGGATCGCTGTCCACACATCCAAAGCGACTATTTTAATTACCCATATTTCCAAAACCTAAGTTTTTACGGTAACTTGGGTGGTATAATACAGAAGTTCTGGTCCTATTCTATCACCCTACGTGTACGTAATGTTGGCACACCTCCGTATAGATTTTTATATTTCATGTCAAACTTAGACAAATCATTGTCCATACATCACATAGCGACTAATTTAATCACCCATATTTCCAAAGCCTAAGTATTTAAGGTAACTTGGGTGGTATAATACTAAATTTCAGGACCTATTCTATCACCCTACGTGTACGTAATGTTGGCACACCTCCGTATTTATTATTATATTTCATGTCATACTTAGACAAATCGTTGTCCGCACATCGCATAGCGACTAATTTAATCACCCATATTTCCAAAACCTAAGTTTTTAAGGTAACTTGGTCGGTATAGTACTAAAGTTCTGGTCCTATTCTTTCATCCTACGTGTACGTCATGCTGACACACTTCCGTATTTATTTTATATTTTATGTCAAACTTAGGTGGATCGCTGTCCACACATCCAAAGCGACTATTTTAATCACCCGTATTTCCAAAACCTAAGTTTTTAAGGTAACTTGGGTGGTATAGTACTAAAGTTCTGGACCTATTCTATCATCCTATGTGTACGTCATGTTGGCACACCTCCGTATTTTTTTTATATTTCGTGTCAAACTTCGACAAATCGTTGTCCGCACATCGCATAGCGACTAATTTAATCACCCATATTTCCAAAACCTAAGTTTTTACGGTAACTTGGGTGGTATAATACTAAATTTCAGGAATTATTCTATCATCCTATGTGTACGTCATTATGGCACACTTCCGTATTTATTTTATTTTTCATGTCATACTTTGACAAATCGCTGTCCGCACATCTCAATGCGACTACTTTAATCAGCCATATTTCCAAAACCTAAGTTTTTAAGGTAACTTGGGTGGTATAATACTAAAGTTCTGGTCCTATTCTATCACCCTACGTGTACGTCATGTTGGCACACCTCCGTATTTTTTTATATTTCGTGTCAAACTTCGACAAATCGTTGTCCGCACATCGCATAGCGACTAATTTAATCACCCATATTTCCAAAACCTAAGTTTTTACGGTAACTTGGGTGGTATAATACAGAAGTTCTGGTCCTATTCTATCACCCTATGTGTACGTCATGTATCCACAATTCCGTATTTATTTTTATATTTCATGTCAAACTTAGACAAATCGTTGTCCACACATCGCATAGCGACTAATTTAATCACCCATATTTCCAAAACCTAAGTTTTTAAAGTAACTTGGGTGGTATAATATAAATTTGTTGGTCCTATTATATCACCCAATGTGAACGTCATGTATTCACAATTCCGTATTTATTTTATATTTCATGTCAAACTTAGACAAATCGTTGTCCGCACATCGCATAGCGACTAATTTAATCACCCATATTTCCAAAACCTAAGTTTTTAAGGTAACTTGGGTGGTATAATACTAAATTTCAGGACCTATTCTATCATCCTATGTGTACGTCATGTTGGCACACTTCCGTATTTATTTTATTTTTCATGTCATACTTTGACAAATCGCTGTCAGCACATCTCAATGCGACTACTTTAATCAGCCATATTTCCAAAACCTAAGTTTTTACGGTAACTTGGGTGGTATAATGCAGAAGTTCTGGTCCTATTCTATCACCCTATGTGTACGTCATGTATCCACAATTCCGTATTTATTTTTATATTTCATGTCAAACTTAGACAAATCGTTGTCCGCACATCGCATAGCGACTAATTTAATCACCCATATTTCCAAAACCTAAGTTTTTACGGCAACTTGGGTGGTATAATATTAATTGGTTGGTCCTATTATATCACCCAATGTGAACGTCATGTATTCACAATTCCGTATTTATTTTATATTTCATGTCAAACTTAGACAAATCGTTGTCCGCACATCGCATAGCGACTAATTTAATCACCTATATTTCCAAAACCTAAGTTTTTAAGGTAACTTGGGTGGTATAATACTAAATTTCAGGACCTATTCTATCATCCTATGTGTACGTCATGTTGGCACACCTCTGTATTTTTTTTATATTTCGTGTCAAACTTCGACAAAATCGTTGTCCGCACATCGCATAGCGACTACTTTAATCAGCCATATTTCAAAAACCTAAGTTTTTTTACGGTAACTTGGGTGGTATAATACAGAAGTTCTGGTCCTATTCTATCACCCCTATGTGTACGTCATGTATCCACAATTCCGTATTTATTTTTATATTTCATGTCAAACTTAGACAAATCGTTGTCCGCACATCGCATAGCGACTAATTTAATCACCCATATTTCCAAAACCTAAGTTTTTTACGGTAACTTGGGTGGTATAATATTAATTGGTTGGTCTATTATATCACCCCAATGTGAACGTCATGTATTCACAATTTCGTATTTATTTTATATTTCATGTCAAACTTAGACAAATCGTTGTCCGCACATCGCATAGCGACTAATTTAATCACCTATATTTCCAAAACCTAAGTTTTTAAGGTAACTTGGGTGGTATAATACTAAATTTCAGGACCTATTCTATCATCCTATGTGTACGTCATGTTGGCACACTTCCGTATTTATTTTATTTTTCATGTCATACTTTGACAAATCGCTGTCCGCACATCTCAATGCGACTACTTTAATCAGCCATATTTCCAAAACCTAAGTTTTTACGGTAACTTGGGTGGTATAATACAGAAGTTCTGGTCCTATTTCATCACCCTACGTGTACGTAATGTTGGCACACCTCCGTATTTATTATTATATTTCATGTCATACTTAGACAAATCGTTGTCCGCACATCGCATAGCGACTAATTTAATCACCCATATTTCCAAAACCTAAGTTTTTAAGGTAACTTGGGTGGTATAGTACTAAAGTTCTGGTCCTATTCTATCACCCTATGTGTACGTCATGTATCCACAATTCCGTATTTATTTTTAAATTTCATGTCAAACTTAGACAAATCGTTGTCCGCACATCGCATAGCGATTAATTTAATCACCCATATTTCCAAAACCTATGTTTTTAAGGTAACTTGGGTGGTATAATACTAAATTTCAGGACCTATTCTATCATCCTATGTGTACGTCATGTTGGCACACTTCCGTATTTATTTTATTTTTCATGTCATACTTTGACAAATCGCTGTCCGCACATCTCAATGCGACTACTTTAATCAGCCATATTTCCAAAACCCAAGTTTTCACGGTAACTTGGGTGGTTTAATACAGAAGTTCTGGTCCTATTCTATCACTCTATGTGTACGTCTTGTTGGCACACTCGCGTATTTATTTTATATTTCATGTCAAACTTAGGCGGATCGCTGTCCACACATCCAAAGCGACTATTTTAATTACCCATATTTCCAAAACCTAAGTTTTTACGGTAACTTGGGTGGTATAATACAGAAGTTCTGGTCCTATTCTATCACCCTACGTGTACGTAATGTTGGCACACCTCCGTATAGATTTTTATATTTCATGTCAAACTTAGACAAATCATTGTCCATACATCACATAGCGACTAATTTAATCACCCATATTTCCAAACCTAAGTATTTAAGGTAACTTGGGTGGTATAATACTAAATTTCAGGACCTATTCTATCATCCTATGTGTACGTCATGTTGGCACACTTCCGTATTTATTTTATTTTTCATGTCATACTTTGACAAATCGCTGTCCGCACATCTCAATGCAACTACTTTAATCAGCCATATTTCCAAAACCTAAGTTTTTACGGTAACTTGGGGGGTATAATACAGAAGTTCTGGTCCTATTTCATCACCCTACGTGTACGTCATGCTGACACACTGCCGTATTTATTTTATATTTTATGTCAAACTTAGGTGGATCACTGTCCACACTTCCAAAGCGACTATTTTAATCACCCGTATTTCCAAAACCTAAGTTTTTAAGGTAACTTGGGTGGTATAGTACTAAAGTTCTGGACCTATTCTATCACCCTATGTGTACGTCATGTATCCAGAATTCCGTATTTATTTTTATATTTCATGTCATACTTTGACAAATCGCTGTCCGCACATCTCAATGCGACTACTTTAATCAGCCATATTTCCAAAACCCAAGTTTTCACGGTAACTTGGGTGGTATAATACAGAAGTTCTGGTCCTATTCTATCACCCTATGTGTACGTAATGTTGGCACACTTCCGTATTTATTTTATTTTTCATGTCAAACTTCGAAAAATCGTTGTCCGCACATCGCATAGCGACTAATTTAATCACCCATATTTCCAAAACCTAAGTTTTTACGGTAACTTGGGTGGTATAATACAGAAGTTCTGGTCCTATTCTATCACCCTATGTGTACGTCATGTATCCACAATTCCGTATTTATTTTTATATTTCATGTCATACTTTGACAAATCGCTGTCCGCACATCTCAATGCGACTACTTTAATCAGCCATATTTCCAAAACCTAAGTTTTTACGGTAACTTGGGTGGTATAGTACTAAAGTTCTGGACCTATTCTATCATCCTATGTGTACGTCATGTTGGCACACCTCTGTATGTTTTTATATTTCGTGTCAAACTTCGACAAATCGTTGTCCGCACATCGCATTGCGACTACTTTAACCAGCCATATTTCCAAAACCTAAGTTTTTACGGTAACTTGGGTGGTATAATACAGAAGTTCTGGTCCTATTCTATCACCCTATGTGTACGTCATGTATCCACAATTCCGTATTTATTTTTATATTTCATGTCAAACTTCGACAAATCGTTGTCCGCACATCGCATAGCGACTAATTTAATCACCCATATTTCCAAAACCTAAGTTTTTAAAGTAACTTGGGTGGTATAATATAAATTTGTTGGTCCTATTATATCACCCAATGTGAACGTCATGTATTCACAATTCCGTATTTATTTTATATTTCATGTCAAACTTAGACAAATCGTTGTCCGCACATCGCATAGCGACTAATTTAATCACCCATATTTCCAAAACCTAAGTTTTTAAGGTAACTTGGGTGGTATAATACTAAATTTCAGGACCTATTCTATCATCCTATGTGTACGTCATGTTGGCACACTTCCGTATTTATTTTATTTTTCATGTCATACTTTGACAAATCGCTGTCCGCACATCTCAATGCGACTACTTTAATCAGCCATATTTCCAAAACCTAAGTTTTTACGGTAACTTGGGTGGTATAATGCAGAAGTTCTGGTCCTATTCTATCACCCTATGTGTACGTCATGTATCCACAATTCCGTATTTATTTTTATATTTCATGTCAAACTTAGACAAATCGTTGTCCGCACATCGCATAGCGACTAATTTAATCACCCATATTTCCAAAACCTAAGTTTTTACGGTAACTTGGGTGGTATAATATTAATTGGTTGGTCCTATTATATCACCCAATGTGAACGTCATGTATTCACAATTCCGTATTTATTTTATATTTCATGTCAAACTTAGACAAATCGTTGTCCGCACATCGCATAGCGACTAATTTAATCACCTATATTTCCAAAACCTAAGTTTTTAAGGTAACTTGGGTGGTATAATACTAAATTTCAGGACCTATTCTATCATCCTATGTGTACGTCATGTTGGCACACCTCCGTATTTTTTTATATTTCGTGTCAAACTTCGACAAATCGTTGTCCGCACATCGCATAGCGACTACTTTAATCAGCCATATTTCAAAAACCTAAGTTTTTACGGTAACTTGGGTGGTATAATACAGAAGTTCTGGTCCTATTCTATCACCCTATGTGTACGTCATGTATCCACAATTCCGTATTTATTTTTATATTTCATGTCAAACTTAGACAAATCGTTGTCCGCACATCGCATAGCGACTAATTTAATCACCCATATTTCCAAAACCTAAGTTTTTACGGTAACTTGGGTGGTATAATATTAATTGGTTGGTCCTATTATATCACCCAATGTGAACGTCATGTATTCACAATTTCGTATTTATTTTATATTTCATGTCAAACTTAGACAAATCGTTGTCCGCACATCGCATAGCGACTAATTTAATCACCTATATTTCCAAAACCTAAGTTTTTAAGGTAACTTGGGTGGTATAATACTAAATTTCAGGACCTATTCTATCATCCTATGTGTACGTCATGTTGGCACACTTCCGTATTTATTTTATTTTTCATGTCATACTTTGACAAATCGCTGTCCGCACATCTCAATGCGACTACTTTAATCAGCCATATTTCCAAAACCTAAGTTTTTAAGGTAACTTGGGTGGTATAGTACTAAAGTTCTGGTCCTATTCTATCACCCTATGTGTACGTCATGTATCCACAATTCCGTATTTATTTTTATATTTCATGTCAAACTTAGACAAATCGTTGTCCGCACATCGCATAGCGATTAATTTAATCACCCATATTTCCAAAACCTAAGTTTTTAAGGTAACTTGGGGTTGTATAATACTAAATTTCAGGACCTATTCTATCATCCTATGTGTACGTCATGTTGGCACACTTCCGTATTTATTTTATTTTTCATGTCATACTTTGACAAATCGCTGTCCGCACATCTCAATGCGACTACTTTAATCAGCCATATTTCCAAAACCCAAGTTTTCACGGTAACTTGGGTGGTTTAATACAGAAGTTCTGGTCCTATTCTATCACCCTATGTGTACGTCTTGTTGGCACACTCGCGTATTTATTTTATATTTCATGTCAAACTTAGGCGGATCGCTGTCCACACATCCAAAGCGACTATTTTAATTACCCATATTTCCAAAACCTAAGTTTTTACGGTAACTTGGGTGGTATAATACAGAAGTTCTGGTCCTATTCTATCACCCTACGTGTACGTAATGTTGGCACACCTCCGTATAGATTTTTATATTTCATGTCAAACTTAGACAAATCATTGTCCATACATCACATAGCGACTAATTTAATCACCCATATTTCCAAAGCCTAAGTATTTAAGGTAACTTGGGTGGTATAATACTAAATTTCAGGACCTATTCTATCATCCTATGTGTACGTCATGTTGGCACACTTCCGTATTTATTTTATTTTTCATGTCATACTTTGACAAATCGCTGTCCGCACATCTCAATGCGACTACTTTAATCAGCCATATTTCCAAATTCTAAGTTTTTACGGTAACTTGGGTGGTATAATACAGAAGTTCTGGTCCTATTTCATGACCCTACGTGTACGTCATGCTGACACACTGCCGTATTTATTTTATATTTTATGTCAAACTTAGGTGGATCACTGTCCACACTTCCAAAGGGACTATTTTAATCACCCGTATTTCCAAAACCTAAGTTTTTAAGGTAACTTGGGTGGTATAGTACTAAAGTTCTGGACCTATTCTATCACCCTATGTGTACGTCATGTATCCACAATTCCGTATTTATTTTTATATTTCATGTCATACTTTGACAAATCGCTGTCCGCACATCTCAATGCGACTACTTTAATCAGCCATATATCCAAAACCCAAGTTTTCACGGTAACTTGGGTGGTATAATACAGAAGTTCTGGTCCTATTCTATCACCCTATGTGTACGTAATGTTGGCACACTTCCGTATTTATTTTATTTTTCATGTCAAACTTCGAAAAATCGTTGTCCGCACATCGCATAGCGACTAATTTAATCACCCATATTTCCAAAACCTAAGTTTTTACGGTAACTTGGGTGGTATAATACAGAAGTTCTGGTCCTATTCTATCACCCTATGTGTACGTCATGTATCCACAATTCCGTATTTATTTTTATATTTCATGTCATACTTTGACAAATCGCTGTCCGCACATCTCAATGCGACTACTTTAATCAGCCATATTTCCAAAACCTAAGTTTTTACGGTAACTTGGGTGGTATAGTACTAAAGTTCTGGACCTATTCTATCATCCTATGTGTACGTCATGTTGGCACACCTCCGTATTTTTTTATATTTCGTGTCAAACTTCGACAAATCTCTGTCCGCACATCTCAATGCGACTACTTTAATCAGCCATATTTCCAAAACCTAAGTTTTTACGGTAACTTGGGTGGTATAATACAGAAGTTCTGGTCCTATTCTATCACCCAATGTGTACGTCATGTATCCACAATTCCGTATTTATTTTTATATTTCATGTCATACTTAGACAAATCGTTGTCCGCACATCGCATAGCGACTAATTTAATTACCCATATTTCCAAAACCTAAGTTTTAAAGGTAACTTGGGTGGTATAATACTAAATTTCAGGACCTATTCTATCATCCTATGTGTACGTCATGTTGGCACACTTCCGTATTTATTTTATTTTTCATGTCATACTTTGACAAATCGCTGTCCGCACATCTCAATGCGACTACTTTAATCAGCCATATTTCCAAAACCTAAGTTTTTACGGTAACTTGGGTGGTATAATACAGAAGTTCTGGTCCTATTTCATCACCCTACGTGTACGTCATGCTGACACACTGCCGTATTTATTTTTATATTTCATGTCAAACTTAGACAAATCGTTGTCCGCACATCGCATAGCGACTAATTTAATCACCCATATTTCCAAAACCTAAGTTTTTACAGTAACTTGGGTGGTATAGTACTAAAGTTCTGGACCTATTCTATCATCCTATGTGTACGTCATGTTGGCACACCTCCGTATTTTTTTTATATTTCGTGTCAAACTTCGACAAATCTCTGTCCGCACATCTCAATGCGACTACTTTAATCAGCCATATTTCCAAAACCTAAGTTTTTACGGTAACTTGGGTGGTATAATACAGAGGTTCTGGTCCTATTCTATCACCCTACGTGTACGTAATGTTGGCACACCTCCGTATTTATTATTATATTTCATGTCATACTTAGACAAATCGTTGTCCGCACATCGCATAGCGACTAATTTAATCACCCATATTTCCAAAACCTAAGTTTTTAAGGTAACTTGGTCGGTATAGTACTAAAGTTCTGGTCCTATTCTTTCATCCTACGTGTACGTCATGCTGACACACTTCCGTATTTATTTTATTTTTTATGTCAAACTTAGGTGGATCGCTGTCCACACATCCAAAGCGACTATTTTAATCACCCGTATTTCCAAAACCTAAGTTTTTAAGGTAACTTGGGTGGTATTGTACTAAAGTTCTGGACCTATTCTATCATCCTATGTGTACGTCATGTTGGCACACTTCCGTATTTTTTTTATATTTCGTGTCAAACTTCGACAAATCGTTGTCCGCACATCGCATAGCGACTAATTTAATCACCCATATTTCCAAAACCTAAGTTTTTACGGTAACTTGGGTGGTATAATACTAAATTTCAGGACCTATTCTATCATCCTATGTGTACGTCATTATGGCACACTTCCGTATTTATTTTATTTTTCATGTCATACTTTGACAAATCGCTGTCCGCACATCTCAATGCGACTACTTTAATCAGCCATATTTCCAAAACCTAAGTTTTTAAGGTAACTTGGGTGGTATAATACTAAAGTTCTGGTCCTATTCTATCACCCTACGTGTACGTCATGTTGGCACACCTCCGTATTTTTTTTATATTTCGTGTCAAACTTCGACAAATCGTTGTCCGCACATCGCATAGCGACTAATTTAATCACCCATATTTCCAAAACCTAAGTTTTTACGGTAACTTGGGTGGTATAATACAGAAGTTCTGGTCCTATTCTATCACCCTATGTGTACGTCATGTATCCACAATTCCGTTTTTATTTTTATATTTCATGTCAAACTTAGACAAATCGTTGTCCACACATCGCATAGCGACTAATTTAATCACCCATATTTCCAAAACCTAAGTTTTTAAAGTAACTTGGGTGGTATAATATAAATTTGTTGGTCCTATTATATCACCCAATGTGAATGTCATGTATTCACAATTCCGTATTTTTTTTATATTTCATGTCAAACTTAGACAAATCGTTGTCCGCACATCGCATAGCGACTAATTTAATCACCCATATTTCCAAAACCTAAGTTTTTAAGGTAACTTGGGTGGTATAATACTAAATTTCAGGACCTATTCTATCATCCTATGTGTACGTCATGTTGGCACACTTCCGTATTTATTTTATTTTTCATGTCATACTTTGACAAATCGCTGTCCGCACATCTCAATGCGACTACTTTAATCAGCCATATTTCCAAAACCTAAGTTTTTACGGTAACTTGGGTGGTATAATACAGAAGTTCTGGTCCTATTCTATCACCCTACGTGTACGTAATGTTGGCACACCTCCGTATTTATTATTATATTTCATGTCATACTTAGACAAATCGTTGTCCGCACATCGCATAGCGACTAATTTAATCACCCATATTTCCAAAACCTAAGTTTTTAAGGTAACTTGGTCCATATAGTACTAAAGTTCTGGTCCTATTCTTTCATCCTATGTGTACGTCATGTTGGCACACCTCCGTATTTTTTTTATATTTCGTGTCAAACTTCGACAAATCGTTGTCCGCACATCGCATAGCGACTAATTTAATCACCCATATTTCCAAAACCTAAGTTTTTACGGTAACTTGGGTGGTACAATACTAAATTTCAGGACCTATTCTATCATCCTATGTGTACGTCATTATGGCACACTTCCGTATTTATTTTATTTTTCATGTCATACTTTGACAAATCGCTGTCCGCACATCTCAATGCGACTACTTTAATCAGCCATATTTCCAAAACCTAAGTTTTTAAGGTAACTTGGGTGCTATATTACTAAAGTTCTGGTCCTATTCTATCACCCTACGTGTACGTAATGTTGGCACACCTCCGTATTTATTATTATAGTTCATGTCATACTTAGACAAATCGTTGTCCGCACATCGCATAGCGACTAATTTAATCACCCATATTTCCAAAACCTAAGTTTTTACGGTAACTTGGGTGGTATAGTACTAAAGTTCTGGACCTATTCTATCATCCTATGTGTACGTCATGTTGGCACACCTCCGTATTTTTTTATATTTCGTGTCAAACTTCGACAAATCGTTGTCCGCACATCGCATTGCGACTACTTTAACCAGCCATATTTCCAAAACCTAAGTTTTTACGGTAACTTGGGTGGTATAATACAGAAGTTCTGGTCCTATTCTATCACCCTATGTGTACCTCATGTATCCACAATTCCGTATTTATTTTTATATTTCATGTCAAACTTAGACAAATCGTTGTCCGCACATCGCATAGCGACTAATTTAATCACCCATATTTCCAAAACCTAAGTTTTTAAAGTAACTTGGGTGGTATAATATAAATTTGTTGGTCCTATTATATCACCCAATGTGAACGTCATGTATTCACAATTCCGTTTTTATTTTATATTTCATGTCAAACTTAGACAAATCGTTGTCCGCACATCGCATAGCGACTAATTTAATCACCCATATTTCCAAAACCTAAGTTTTTAAGGTAACTTGGGTGGTATAATACTAAATTTCAGGACCTATTCTATCATCCTATGTGTACGTCATGTTGGCACACTTCCGTATTTATTTTATTTTTCATGTCATACTTTGACAAATCGCTGTCCGCACATCTCAATGCGACTACTTTAATCAGCCATATTTCCAAAACCTAAGTTTTTACGGTAACTTGGGTGGTATAATGCAGAAGTTCTGGTCCTATTCTATCACCCTATGTGTACGTCATGTATCCACAATTCCGTATTTATTTTTATATTTCATGTCAAACTTAGACAAATCGTTGTCCGCACATCGCATAGCGACTAATTTAATCACCCATATTTCCAAAACCTAAGTTTTTACGGTAACTTGGGTGGTATAATATTAATTGGTTGGTCCTATTATATCACCCAATGTGAACGTCATGTATTCGCAATTCCGTATTTATTTTATATTTCATGTCAAACTTAGACAAATCGTTGTCCGCACATCGCATAGCGACTAATTTAATCACCTATATTTCCAAAACCTAAGTTTTTAAGGTAACTTGGGTGGTATAATACAGAAGTTCTGGTCCTATTTCATCACCCTACATGTACGTAATGTTGGCACACCTCCGTATTTATTATTATATTTCATGTCAAACTTCGAAAAATCGTTGTCCGCACATCGCATAGCGTCTAATTTAATCACCCATATTTCCAAAACCTAAGTTTTTAAGGTAACTTGGGTGGTATAGTACTAAAGTTCTTGTCCTATTCTATCACCCTATGTGTACGTCATGTATCCACAATTCCGTATTTATTTTTATATTTCATGTCATACTTAGACAAATCGTTGTCCGCACATCGCATAGCGATTAATTTAATCACCCATATTTCCAAAACCTAAGTTTTTAAGGTAACTTGGGTGGTATAATACTAAATTTCAGGACCTATTCTATCATCCTATGTGTACGTCATGTTGGCACACTTCCGTATTTATTTTATTTTTCATGTCATACTTTGACAAATCGCTGTCCGCACATCTCAATGCGACTACTTTAATCAGCCATATTTCCAAAGTTTTTAAGGTAACTTGGGTGGTATAATACTAAAGTTCTGGTCCTATTCTATCACCCTACGTGTACGTAATGTTGGCACACCTCCGTATTTATTATTATATTTCATGTCATACTTAGACAAATCGTTATCCGCACATCGCATAGCGACTAATTTAATCACCCATATTTCCAAAACCTAAGTTTTTACGGTAACTTGGGTGGTATAGTACTAAAGTTCTGGACCTATTCTATCATCCTATGTGTACGTCATGTTGGCACACCTCCGTATTTTTTTATATTTCGTTTCAAACTTCGACAAATCGTTGTCCGCACATCGCATAGCGACTACTTTAATCAGCCATATTTCCAAAACCTAAGTTTTTACGGTAACTTGGGTGGTATAATACTAAATTTCAGGACCTATTCTATCATCCTATGTGTACGTCATGTATCCACAATTCCGTATTTATTTTTATATTCCATGTCATACTTTGACAAATCGCTGTCCGCACATCTCAATGCGACTACTTTAATCAGCCATATTTCCAAAACCTAAGTTTTTACGGTAACTTGGGTGGTATAATACAGAAGTTCTGGTCCTATTTCATCACCCTACGTGGACGTAATGTTGGCACACCTCCGTATTTATTATTATATTTCATGTCATACTTAGACAAATCGTTGTCCGCACATCGCATAGCGACTAATTTAATCACCCATATTTCCAAAACCTAAGTTTTTAAGGTAACTTGGGTGGTATAGTACTAAAGTTCTGGTCCTATTTCATCACCCTACGTGGACGTAATGTTGGCACACCTCCGTATTTATTATTATATTTCATGTCATACTTAGACAAATCGTTGTCCGCACATCGCATAGCGACTAATTTAATCACCCATATTTCCAAAACCTAAGTTTTTAAGGTAACTTGGGTGGTATAATACTAAATTTCAGGACCTATTCTATCATCCTATGTGTACGTCATGTTGGCACACTTCCCTATTTATTTTATTTTTCATGTCATACCTTGACAAATCGCTGTCCGCACATCTCAATGCGACTACTTTAATCAGCCATATTTCCAAAACCTAAGTTTTTAAGGTAACTTGGGTGGTATAATACTAAAGTTCTGGTCCTATTCTATCACCCTACGTGTACGTAATGTTGGCACACCTCCGTATTTATTATTATATTTCATGTCATACTTAGACAAATCGTTGTCCGCACATCGCATAGCGACTAATTTAATCACCCATATTTCCAAAACCTAAGTTTTTACGGTAACTTGGGTGGTATAGTACTAAAGTTCTGGACCTATTCTATCATCCTATGTGTACGTCATGTTGGCACACCTCCGTATTTTTTATATTTCGTGTCAAACTTCGACAAATCGTTGTCCGCACATCGCATAGCGACTACTTTAATCAGCCATATTTCCAAAACCTAAGTTTTTACGGTAACTTGGGTGGTATAATACAGAAGTTCTGGTCCTATTTCATCACCCTACGTGTACGTAATGTTAACACCTCCGTATTTATTATTATATTTCATGTCATACTTAGACAAATCGTTGTCCGCACATCGCATAGCGACTAATTTAATCACCCATATTTCCAAAACCTAAGTTTTTAAGGTAACTTGGGTGGTATAGTACTAAAGTTCTGGTCCTATTCTATCACCCTATGTGTACGTCATGTATCCACAATTCCGTATTTATTTTTATATTTCATGTCAAACTTAGACAAATCGTTGTCCGCACATCGCATAGCGATTAATTTAATCACCCATATTTCCAAAACCTAAGTTTTTAAAGTAACTTGGGTGGTATAATACTAAATTTCAGGACCTATTCTATCATCCTATGTGTACGTCATGTTGGCACACTTCCGTATTTATTTTATTTTTCATGTCATACTTTGACAAATCGCTGTCCGCACATCTCAATGCGACTACTTTAATCAGCCATATTTCCAAAACCTAAGTTTTTAAGGTAACTTGGGTGGTATAATACTAAAGTTCTGGTCCTATTCTATCACCCTACGTGTACGTAATGTTGCACAACTCCGTATTTATTATTATATTTCATGTCATACTTAGACAAATCGTTGTCCGCACATCGCATAGCGACTAATTTAATCACCCATATTTCCAAAACCTAAGTTTTTACGGTAACTTGGGTGGTATAGTACTAAAGTTCTGGACCTATTCTATCATCCTATGTGTACGTCATGTATCCACAATTCCGTATTTATTTTTATATTTCATGTCAAACTTAGACAAATCGTTGTCCGCACATCGCATAGCGACTAATTTAATCACCCATATTTCCAAAACCTTAGTTTTTACGGTAACCTGGGTGGTATAATATTAATTGGTTGGTCCTATTATATCACCCAATGTGAACGTCATGTATTCACAATTTCGTATTTATTTTATATTTCATGTCAAACTTAGACAAATCGTTGTCCGCACATCGCATAGCGACTAATTTAATCACCTATATTTCCAAAACCTAAGTTTTTAAGGTAACTTGGGTGGTATAATACTAAATTTCAGGACCTATTCTATCATCCTATGTGTACGTCATGTTGGCACACTTCCGTATTTATTTTATTTTTCATGTCATACTTTGACAAATCGCTGTCCGCACATCTCAATGCGACTACTTTAATCAGCCATATTTCCAAAACCTAAGTTTTTACGGTAACTTGGGTGGTATAATACAGAAGTTCTGGTCCTATTTCATCACCCTACGTGGACGTAATGTTGGCACACCTCCGTATTTATTATTATATTTCATGTCATACTTAGACAAATCGTTGTCCGCACATCGCATAGCGACTAATTTAATCACCCATATTTCCAAAACCTAAGTTTTTAAGGTAACTTGGGTGGTATAGTACTAAAGTTCTGGTCCTATTCTATCACCCTATGTGTACGTCATGTATCCACAATTCCGTATTTATTTTTATATTTCATGTCAAACTTAGACAAATCGTTGTCCGCACATCGCATATCGATTAATTTAATCACCCATATTTCCAAAACCTAAGTTTTTAAGGTAACTTGGGTGGTATAATACTAAATTTCAGGACATATTCTATCATCCTATGTGTACGTCATGTTGGCACACTTCCGTATTTATTTTATTTTTCATGTCATACTTTGACAAATCGCTGTCCGCACATCTCAATGCGACTACTTTAATCAGCCATATTTCCAAAACCTAAGTTTTTAAGGTAACTTGGGTGGTATAATACTAAAGTTCTGGTCCTATTCTATCACCCTACGTGTACGTAATGTTGGCACACCTCCGTATTTATTATTATATTTCATGTCATACTTAGACAAATCGTTGTCCGCACATCGCATAGCGACTAATTTAATCACCCATATTTCCAAAACCTAAGTTTTTACGGTAACTTGGGTGGTATAGTACTAAAGTTCTGGACCTCTTCTATCATCCTATTTGTACGTCATGTTGGCTCACCTCCGTATTTTTTTATATTTCGTGTCAAACTTCGACAAATCGTTGTCCGCACATCACATAGCGACTACTTTAATCAGCCATATTTCCAAAACCTAAGTTTTTACGGTAACTTGGGTGGTATAATACTAAAGTTCTGGTCCTATTCTATCACCCTACGTGTACGTAATGTTGGCACACCTCCGTATTTATTATTATATTTCATGTCATACTTAGACAAATCGTTGTCCGTACATCGCATAGCGACTAATTTAATCACCCATATTTCCAAAACCTAAGTTTTTAAGGTAACTTGGGTGGTATAATACTAAATTTCATGACCTATTCTATCATCCTATGTGTACGTCATGTTGGCACACTTCCGTATTTATTTTATTTTTCATGTCATACTTTGACAAATCGCTGTCCGCACATCTCAATGCGACTACTTTAATCAGCCATATTTCCAAAACCTAAGTTTTTACGGTAACTTGGGTGGTATAATACAGAAGTTCTGGTCCTATTCTATCATCCTACGTGTACGTCATGCTGACACACTGCCGTATTTATTTTATATTTTATGTCAAACTTAGGTGGATCGCTGTCCACACATCCAAAGCGACTATTTTAATCACCCGTATTTCCAAAACCTAAGTTTTGACGGTAACCTGAGTGGTATAATAATATAGTTCTAATCCTATTCTATCACCCAATGTGTACGTCATGTATCCAAAATTCCGTATTCATTTTTATATTTCATGTCAAACTTAGACAAATCGTTGTCCGCACATCGCATAGCGACTAATTTAATCACCCATATTTCCAAAACCTAAGTTTTTAAGGTAACTTGGGTGGTATAATACTAAATTTCAGGACCTATTCTATCATCCTATGTGTACGTCATGTTGGCACACTTCCGTATTTATTTTATTTTTCATGTCATACTTTGACAAATCGCTGTCCGCACATCTCAATGCGACTACTTTAATCAGCCATATTTCCAAAACCTAAGTTTTTACGGTAACTTGGGTGGTATAATACAAAAGTTCTGGTCCTATTCTATCACCCTACGTGTACGTAATGTTGGCACACCTCCGTATTTATTATTATATTTAATGTCATACTTAGACAAATCGTTGTCCGCACATCGCATAGCGACTAATTTAATCACCCATATTTCCAAAAACTAAGTTTTTAAGGTAACTTGGGTGGTATAGTACTAAATTTCTGGTCCTATTCTTTCATCCTACGTGTACGTCATGCTGACACACTGCCGTATTTATTTTATATTTTATGTCAAACTTAGGTGGATCGCTGTCCACACATCCAAAGCGACTATTTTAATCACCCGTATTTCCAAAGCCTAAGTTTTTAAGGTAACTTGGGTGGTATAGTACTAAAGTTCTGGACCTATTCTATCATCCTATGTGTACGTCATGTTGGCACACTTCCGTATTTTTTTTATATTTCGTGTCAAACATCGACAAATCTCTGTCCGCACATCTCAATGCGACTACTTTAATCAGCCATATTTCCAAAACCTAAGTTTTTACGGTAACTTGGGTGGTATAGTACTAAAGTTCTGGACCTATTCTATCATCCTATGTGTACGTCATGTTGGCACACTTCCGTATTTTTTTTATATTTCATGTCATACTTAGACAAATCGTTGTCCGCACATCGCATAGCGACTAATTTAATCACCCATATTTCCAAAACCTAAGTTTTTACGGTAACTTGGGTGGTATAGTACTAAAGTTCTGGACCTATTCTATCATCCTATGTGTACGTCATGTTGGCACACCTCCGTATTTATTTTTATATTTTATGTCAAACTTAGACAAATCGTTGTCCGCACATCGCATAGCGGCTAATTTAATCACCCATATTTCCAAAACCTAAGTTGTTAAGGTAACTTGGATGGTATAATATTAATTTGTTGGTCCTATTATATCACCCAATGTGTACGTCATGTTGGCACACTTCCGTATTTATTTTATATTTCATGTCAAACTTAGACAAATCGTTTTCCGCACATCGCATAGCGACTAATTTAATCACCCATATTTCCAAAACCTAGGTTTTTAAGGTAACTTGGGTGGTATAATACTAAATTTCAGGACCTATTCTATCATCCTATGTGTACGTCATGTTGGCACACTTCCGTATTTATTTTATTTTTCATGTCATACTTTGACAAATCGCTGTCCGCACATCTCAATGCGACTACTTTAATCAGCCATATTTCCAAAACCTAAGTTTTTACGGTAACTTGTGTGGTATAATACAGAAGTTCTGGTCCTATTTCATCACCCTACGTGTACGTAATGTTGGCACACCTCCGTATTTATTATTATATTTCATGTCATACTTAGACAAATCGTTGTCCGCACATCGCATAGCGACTAATTTAATCACCCATTTTTCCAAAACCTAAGTTTTTAAGGTAACTTGGGTGGTATAATACAGAAGTTCTGGTCCTATTCTATCACCCTATGTGTACGTCATGTATCCACAATTCCGTATTGATTTTTATATTTCATGTCAAACTTAGACAAATCGTTGTCCGCACATCGCATAGCGATTAATTTAATCACCCATATTTCCAAAACCTAAGTTTTTAAGGTAACTTGGGTGGTATAATACTAAAGTTCTGGTCCTATTCTATCACCCTACGTGTACGTAATGTTGGCACACCTCCGTATTTATTATTATATTTCATGTCATACTTAGACAAATCGTTGTCCGCACATCGCATAGCGACTAATTTAATCACCCATATTTCCAAAACCTAAGTTTTTACGGTAACTTGGGTGGTATAGTACTAAAGTTCTGGACCTATTCTATCATCCTATGTGTACGTCATGTTGGCACACCTCCGTATTTTTTTTATATTTCGTGTCAAACTTCGACAAATCGTTGTCCGCACATCGCATAGCGACTACTTTAATCAGCCATATTTCCAAAACCTAAGTTTTTACGTTAACTTGGGTGGTATAATACAGAAGTTCTGGTCCTATTCTATCACCCTATCTGTACGTCATGTATCCACAATTCCGTATTTATTTTTATATTTCATGTCATACTTAGACAAATCGTTGTCCGCACATCGCATAGCGACTAATTTAATCACCCATATTTCCAAAACCTAAGTTTTTACGGTAACTTGGGTGGTATAGTACTAAAGTTCTGGACCTATTCTATCATCCTATGTGTACGTCATGTTGGCACACCTCCGTATTTATTTTTATATTTTATGTCAAAGTTAGACAAATCGTTGTCCGCACATCGCATAGCGACTAATTTAATCACCCATATTTCCAAAACCTAAGTTTTTAAGGTAACTTGGGTGGTATAGTACTAAAGTTCTGGTCCTATTCTTTCATCCTACGTGTACGTCATGCTGACACACTGCCGTATTTATTTTATATTTTATGTCAAACTTAGGTGGATCGCTGTCCACACATCTAAAGCGACTATTTTAATCACCCGTATTTCCAAAACCTAAGTTTTTAAGGTAACTTGGGTGGTATAGTACTAAAGTTCTGGACCTATTCTATCATCCTATGTGTACGTCATGTTGGCACACCTCCGTATTTTTTTAAATTTCGTGTCAAACTTCGACAAATCTCTGTCCGCACATCTCAATGCGACTACTTTAATCAGCCATATTTCCAAAACCTAAGTTTTTACGGTTACTTGGGTGGTATAGTACTAAAGTTCTGGACCTATTCTATCATCCTATGTGTACGTCATGTTGGCACACCTCCGTATTTTTTTTATATTTCGTGTCAAACTTCGACAAATCGTTGTCCGCACATCGCATAGCGACTACTTTAATCAGCCATATTTCCAAAACCTAAGTTTTTACGTTAACTTGGGTGGTATAATACAGAAGTTCTGGTCCTATTCTATCACCCTATCTGTACGTCATGTATCCACAATTCCGTAATTATTTTTATATTTCATGTCATAATTAGACAAATCGTTGTCCGCACATCGCATAGCGACTAATTTAATCACCCATATTTCCAAAACCTAAGTTTTTACGGTAACTTGGGTGGTATAGTACTAAAGTTCTGGACCTATTCTATCATCCTATGTGTACGTCATGTTGGCACACCTCCGTATTTATTTTTATATTTTATGTCAAACTTAGACAAATCGTTGTCCGCACATCGCATAGCGACTAATTTAATCACCTATATTTCCAAAACCTAAGTTTTTACGGTAACTTGGGTGGTATAATATTAATTGGTTGGTCCTATTATATCACCCAATGTGAACGTCATGTATTCACAATTTCGTATTTATTTTATATTTCATGTCAAACTTAGACAAATCGTTGTCCGCACATCGCATAGCGACTAATTTAATCACCTATATTTCCAAAACCTAAGTTTTTAAGGTAACTTGGGTGGTATAATACTAAATTTCAGGACCTATTCTATCATCCTATGTGTACGTCATGTTGGCACACTTCCGTATTTATTTTATTTTTCATGTCATACTTTGACAAATCGCTGTCCGCACATCTCAATGCGACTACTTTAATCAGCCATATTTCCAAAACCTAAGTTTTTACGGTAACTTGGGTGGTATAATACAGAAGTTCTGGTCCTATTTCATCACCCTACGTGTACGTAATGTTGGCACACCTCCGTATTTATTATTATATTTCATGTCATACTTAGACAAATCGTTGTCCGCACATCGCATAGCGACTAATTTAATCACCCATATTTCCAAAACCTAAGTTTTTAAGGTAACTTGGGTGGTATAGTACTAAAGTTCTGGTCCTATTCTATCACCCTATGTGTACGTCATGTATCCACAATTCCGTATTTATTTTTATATTTCATGTCAAACTTAGACAAATCGTTGTCCGCACATCGCATAGCGATTAATTTAATCACCCATATTTCCAAAACCTAAGTTTTTAAGGTAACTTGGGTGGTATAATACTAAATTTCAGGACCTATTCTATCATCCTATGTGTACGTCATGTTGGCACACTTCCGTATTTATTTTATTTTTCATGTCATACTTTGACAAATCGCTGTCCGCACATCTCAATGCGACTAATTTAATCAGCCATATTTCCAAAACCCAAGTTTTCACGGTAACTTGGGTGGTTTAATACAGAAGTTCTGGTCCTATTCTATCACCCTATGTGTACGTCTTGTTGGCACACTCGCGTATTTATTTTATATTTCATGTCAAACTTAGGCGGATCGCTGTCCACACATCCAAAGCGACTATTTTAATTACCCATATTTCCAAAACCTAAGTTTTTACGGTAACTTGGGTGGTATAATACAGAAGTTCTGGTCCTATTCTATCACCCTACGTGTACGTAATGTTGGCACACCTCCGTATAGATTTTTATATTTCATGTCAAACTTAGACAAATCATTGTCCATACATCACATAGCGACTAATTTAATCACCCATATTTCCAAAGCCTAAGTATTTAAGGTAACTTGGGTGGTATAATACTAAATTTCAGGACCTATTCTATCATCCTATGTGTACGTCATGTTGGCACACTTCCGTATTTATTTTATTTTTCATGTCATACTTTGACAAATCGCTGTCCGCACATCTCAATGCGACTACTTTAATCAGCCATATTTCCAAATTCTAAGTTTTTACGGTAACTTGGGTGGTATAATACAGAAGTTCTGGTCCTATTTCATCACCCTACGTGTACGTCATGCTGACACACTGCCGTATTTATTTTATATTTTATGTCAAACTTAGGTGGATCACTGTCCACACTTCCAAAGGGACTATTTTAATCACCCGTATTTCCAAAACCTAAGTTTTTAAGGTAACTTGGGTGGTATAGTACTAAAGTTCTGGACCTATTCTATCACCCTATGTGTACGTCATGTATCCACAATTCCGTATTTATTTTTATATTTCATGTCATACTTTGACAAATCGCTGTCCGCACATCTCAATGCGACTACTTTAATCAGCCATATATCCAAAACCCAAGTTTTCACGGTAACTTGGGTGGTATAATACAGAAGTTCTGGTCCTATTCTATCACCCTATGTGTACGTAATGTTGGCACACTTCCGTATTTATTTTATTTTTCATGTCAAACTTCGAAAAATCGTTGTCCGCACATCGCATAGCGACTAATTTAATCACCCATATTTCCAAAACCTAAGTTTTTACGGTAACTTGGGTGGTATAATACAGAAGTTCTGGTCCTATTCTATCACCCTATGTGTACGTCATGTATCCACAATTCCGTATTTATTTTTATATTTCATGTCATACTTCGACAAATCGCTGTCCGCACATCTCAATGCGACTACTTTAATCAGCCATATTTCCAAAACCTAAGTTTTTACGGTAACTTGGGTGGTATAGTACTAAAATTCTGGACCTATTCTATCATCCTATGTGTACGTCATGTTGGCACACCTCCGTATTTTTTTATATTTCGTGTCAAACTTCGACAAATCTCTGTCCGCACATCTCAATGCGACTACTTTAATCAGCCATATTTCCAAAACCTAAGTTTTTACGGTAACTTGGGTGGTATAATACAGAAGTTCTGGTCCTATTCTATCACCCAATGTGTACGTCATGTATCCACAATTCCGTATTTATTTTTATATTTCATGTCATACTTAGACAAATCGTTGTCCGCACATCGCATAGCGACTAATTTAATTACCCATATTTCCAAAACCTAAGTTTTTAAGGTAACTTGGGTGGTATAATACTAAATTTCAGGACCTATTCTATCATCATATGTGTACGTCATGTTGGCACACTTCCGTATTTATTTTATTTTTCATGTCATACTTTGACAAATCGCTGTCCGCACATCTCAATGCGACTACTTTAATCAGCCATATTTCCAAAACCTAAGTTTTTACGGTAACTTGGGTGGTATAATACAGAAGTTCTGGTCCTATTTCATCACCCTACGTGTACGTCATGCTGACACACTGCCGTATTTATTTTTATATTTCATGTCAAACTTAGACAAATCGTTGTCCGCACATCGCATAGCGACTAATTTAATCACCCATATTTCCAAAACCTAAGTTTTTACAGTAACTTGGGTGGTATAGTACTAAAGTTCTGGACCTATTCTATCATCCTATGTGTACGTCATGTTGGCACACCTCCGTATTTTTTTTATATTTCGTGTCAAACTTCGACAAATCTCTGTCCGCACATCTCAATGCGACTACTTTAATCAGCCATATTTCCAAAACCTAAGTTTTTACGGTAACTTGGGTGGTATAATACAGAGGTTCTGGTCCTATTCTATCACCCTACGTGTACGTAATGTTGGCACACCTCCGTATTTATTATTATATTTCATGTCATACTTAGACAAATCGTTGTCCGCACATCGCATAGCGACTAATTTAATCACCCATATTTCCAAAACCTAAGTTTTTAAGGTAACTTGGTCGGTATAGTACTAAAGTTCTGGTCCTATTCTTTCATCCTACGTGTACGTCATGCTGACACACTTCCGTATTTATTTTATTTTTTATGTCAAACTTAGGTGGATCGCTGTCCACACATCCAAAGCGACTATTTTAATCACCCGTATTTCCAAAACCTAAGTTTTTAAGGTAACTTGGGTGGTATTGTACTAAAGTTCTGGACCTATTCTATCATCCTATGTGTACGTCATGTTGGCACACCTCCGTATTTTTTTTATATTTCGTGTCAAACTTCGACAAATCGTTGTCCGCACATCGCATAGCGACTAATTTAATCACCCATATTTCCAAAACCTAAGTTTTTACGGTAACTTGGGTGGTATAATACTAAATTTCAGGACCTATTCTATCATCCTATGTGTACGTCATTATGGCACACTTCCTTATTTATTTTATTTTTCATGTCATACTTTGACAAATCGCTGTCCGCACATCTCAATGCGACTACTTTAATCAGCCATATTTCCAAAACCTAAGTTTTTAAGGTAACTTGGGTGGTATAATACTAAAGTTCTGGTCCTATTCTATCACCCTACGTGTACGTCATGTTGGCACACCTCCGTATTTTTTTTATATTTCGTGTCAAACTTCGACAAATCGTTGTCCGCATATCGCATAGCGACTAATTTAATCACCCATATTTCCAAAACCTAAGTTTTTACGGTAACTTGGGTGGTATAATACAGAAGTTCTGGTCCTATTCTATCACCCTATGTGTACGTCATGTATCCACAATTCCGTATTTATTTTTATATTTCATGTCAAACTTAGACAAATCGTTGTCCACACATCGCATAGCGACTAATTTAATCACCCATATTTCCAAAACCTAAGTTTTTAAGGTAACTTGGGTGGTATAGTACTAAAGTTCTGGTCCTATTCTATCACCCTATGTGTACGTCATGTATCCACAATTCCGTATTTATTTTTATATTTCATGTCAAACTTAGACAAATCGTTGTCCGCACATCGCATAGCGACTAATTTAATCACCCATATTTCCAAAACCTAAGTTTTTACAGTAACTTGGGTGGTATAGTACTAAAGTTCTGGACCTATTCTATCATCCTATGTGTACCTCATGTTGGCACACCTCCGTATTGTTTTTATATTTCGTGTCAAACTTCGACAAATCTCTGTCCGCACATCTCAATGCGACTACTTTAATCAGCCATATTTCCAAAACCTAAGTTTTTACGGTAACTTGGGTGGTATAATACAGAAGTTCTGGTCCTATTCTATCACCCTACGTGTACGTAATGTTGGCACACCTCCGTATTTATTATTATATTTCATGTCATACTTAGACAAATCGTTGTCCGCACATCGCATAGCGACTAATTTAATCACCCATATTTCCAAAACCTAAGTTTTTAAGGTAACTTGGTCCATATAGTACTAAAGTTCTGGTCCTATTCTTTCATCCTATGTGTACGTCATGTTGGCACACCTCCGTATTTTTTTTATATTTCGTGTCAAACTTCGACAAATCGTTGTCCGCACATCGCATAGCGACTAATTTAATCACCCATATTTCCAAAACCTAAGTTTTTACGGTAACTTGGGTGGTACAATACTAAATTTCAGGACCTATTCTATCATCCTATGTGTACGTCATTATGGCACTCTTCCGTATTTATTTTATTTTTCATGTCATACTTTGACAAATCGCTGTCCGCACATCTCAATGCGACTACTTTAATCAGCCATATTTCCAAAACCTAAGTTTTTAAGGTAACTTGGGTGCTATATTACTAAAGTTCTGGTCCTATTCTATCACCCTACGTGTACGTAATGTTGGCACACCTCCGTATTTATTATTATATTTCATGTCATACTTAGACAAATCGTTGTCCGCACATCGCATAGCGACTACTTTAACCAGCCATATTTCCAAAACCTAAGTTTTTACGGTAACTTGGGTGGTATAATACAGAAGTTCTGGTCCTATTCTATCACCCTATGTGTACCTCATGTATCCACAATTCCGTATTTATTTTTATATTTCATGTCAAAATTAGACAAATCGTTGTCCGCACATCGCATAGCAACTAATTTAATCACCCATATTTCCAAAACCTAAGTTTTTAAAGTAACTTGGGTGGTATAATATAAATTTGTTGGTCCTATTATATCACCCAATGTGAACGTCATGTATTCACAATTCCGTTTTTATTTTATATTTCATGTCAAACTTAGACAAATCGTTGTCCGCACATCGCATAGCGACTAATTTAATCACCCATATTTCCAAAACCTAAGTTTTTAAGGTAACTTGGGTGGTATAATACTAAATTTCAGGACCTATTCTATCATCCTATGTGTACGTCATGTTGGCACACTTCCGTATTTATTTTATTTTTCATGTCATACTTTGACAAATCGCTGTCCGCACATCTCAATGCGACTACTTTAATCAGCCATATTTCCAAAACCTAAGTTTTTACGGTAACTTGGGTGGTATAATGCAGAAGTTCTGGTCCTATTCTATCACCCTATGTGTACGTCATGTATCCACAATTCCGTATTTATTTTTATATTTCATGTCAAACTTAGACAAATCGTTGTCCGCACATCGCATAGCGACTAATTTAATCACCCATATTTCCAAAACCTAAGTTTTTACGGTAACTTGGGTGGTATAATATTAATTGGTAGGTCCTATTATATCACCCAATGTGAACGTCATGTATTCACAATTCCGTATTTATTTTATATTTCATGTCAAACTTAGACAAATCGTTGTCCGCACATCGCATAGCGACTAATTTAATCACCTATATTTCCAAAACCTAAGTTTTTAAGGTAACTTGGGTGGTATAATACAGAAGTTCTGGTCCTATTTCATCACCCTACATGTACGTAATGTTGGCACACCTCCGTATTTATTATTATATTTCATGTCATACTTAGACAAATCGTTGTCCGCACATCGCATAGCGACTAATTTAATCACCCATATTTCCAAAACCTAAGTTTTTAAGGTAACTTGGGTGGTATAGTACTAAAGTTCTTGACCTATTCTATCACCCTATGTGTACGTCATGTATCCACAATTCCGTATTTATTTTTATATTTCATGTCATACTTAGACAAATCGTTGTCCGCACATCGCATAGCGATTAATTTAATCACCCATATTTCCAAAACCTAAGTTTTTAAGGTAACTTGGGTGGTATAATACTAAATTTCAGGACCTATTCTATCATCCTATGTGTACGTCATGTTGGCACACTTCCGTATTTATTTTATTTTTCATGTCATACTTTGACAAATCGCTGTCCGCACATCTCAATGCGACTACTTTAATCAGCCATATTTCCAAAGTTTTTAAGGTAACTTGGGTGGTATAATACTAAAGTTCTGGTCCTATTCTATCACCCTACGTGTACGTAATGTTGGCACACCTCCGTATTTATTATTATATTTCATGTCATACTTAGACAAATCGTTGTCCGCACATCGCATAGCGACTAATTTATTCACCCATATTTCCAAAACCTAAGTTTTTACGGTAACTTGGGTGGTATAGTACTAAAGTTCTGGACCTATTCTATCATCCTATGTGTACGTCATGTTGGCACACCTCCGTATTTTTTTATATTTCGTTTCAAACTTCGACAAATCGTTGTCCGCACATCGCATAGCGACTACTTTAATCAGCCATATTTCCAAAACCTAAGTTTTTACGGTAACTTGGGTGGTATAATACTAAATTTCAGGACCTATTCTATCATCCTATGTGTACGTCATGTATCCACAATTCCGTATTTATTTTTATATTTCATGTCATACTTTGACAAATCGCTGTCCGCACATCTCAATGCGACTACTTTAATCAGCCATATTTCCAAAACCTAAGTTTTTACGGTAACTTGGGTGGTATAATACAGAAGTTCTGGTCCTATTTCATCACCCTACGTGGACGTAATGTTGGCACACCTCCGTATTTATTATTATATTTCATGTCATACTTAGACAAATCGTTGTCCGCACATCGCATAGCGACTAATTTAATCACCCATATTTCCAAAACCTAAGTTTTTAAGGTAACTTGGGTGGTATAGTACTAAAGTTCTGGTCCTATTCTATCACCCTATGTGTACGTCATGTATCCACAATTCCGTATTTATTTTCATATTTCATGTCAAACTTAGACAAATCGTTGTCCGCACATCGCATAGCGATTAATTTAATCACCCATATTTCCAAAACCTAAGTTTTTAAGGTAACTTGGGTGGTATAATACTAAATTTCAGGACCTATTCTATCATCCTATGTGTACGTCATGTTGGCACACTTCCCTATTTATTTTATTTTTCATGTCATACCTTGACAAATCGCTGTCCGCACATCTCAATGCGACTACTTTAATCAGCCATATTTCCAAAACCTAAGTTTTTAAGGTAACTTGGGTGGTATAATACTAAAGTTCTGGTCCTATTCTATCACCCTACGTGTACGTAATGTTGGCACACCTCCGTATTTATTATTATATTTCATGTCATACTTAGACAAATCGTTGTCCGCACATCGCATAGCGACTAATTTAATCACCCATATTTCCAAAACCTAAGTTTTTACGGTAACTTGGGTGGTATAGTACTAAAGTTCTGGACCTATTCTATCATCCTATGTGTACGTCATGTTGGCACACCTCCGTATTTTTTTATATTTCGTGTCAAACTTCGACAAATCGTTGTCCGCACATCGCATAGCGACTACTTTAATCAGCCATATTTCCAAAACCTAAGTTTTTACGGTAACTTGGGTGGTATAATACAGAAGTTCTGGTCCTATTTCATCACCCTACGTGTACGTAATGTTGGCACACCTCCGTATTTATTATTATATTTCATGTCATACTTAGACAAATCGTTGTCCGCACATCGCATAGCGACTAATTTAATCACCCATATTTCCAAAACCTAAGTTTTTAAGGTAACTTGGGTGGTATAGTACTAAAGTTCTGGTCCTATTCTATCACCCTATGTGTACGTCATGTATCCACAATTCCGTATTTATTTTTATATTTCATGTCAAACTTAGACAAATCGTTGTCCGCACATCGCATAGCGATTAATTTAATCACCCATATTTCCAAAACCTAAGTTTTTAAGGTAACTTGGGTGGTATAATACTAAATTTCAGGACCTATTCTATCATCCTATGTGTACGTCATGTTGGCACACTTCCGTATTTATTTTATTTTTCATGTCATACTTTGACAAGTCGCTGTCCGCACATCTCAATGCGACTACTTTAATCAGCCATATTTCCAAAACCTAAGTTTTTAAGTTAACTTGGGTGGTATAATACTAAAGTTCTGGTCCTATTCTATCACCCTACGTGTACGTAATGTTGCACACCTCCGTATTTATTATTATATTTCATGTCATACTTAGACAAATCGTTGTCCGCACATCGCATAGCGACTAATTTAATCACCCATATTTCCAAAACCTAAGTTTTTACGGTAACTTGGGTGGTATAGTACTAAAGTTCTGGACCTATTCTATCATCCTATGTGTACGTCATGTATCCACAATTCCGTATTTATTTTTATATTTCATGTCAAACTTAGACAAATCGTTGTCCGCACATCGCATAGCGACTAATTTAATCACCCATATTTCCAAAACCTTAGTTTTTACGGTAAATTGGGTGGTATAATATTAATTGGTTGGTCCTATTATATCACCCAATGTGAACGTCATGTATTCACAATTTCGTATTTATTTTATATTTCATGTCAAACTTAGACAAATCGTTGTCCGCACATCGCATAGCGACTAATTTAATCACCTATATTTCCAAAACCTAAGTTTTTAAGGTAACTTGGGTGGTATAATACTAAATTTCAGGACCTATTCTATCATCCTATGTGTACGTCATGTTGGCACACTTCCGTATTTATTTTATTTTTCATGTCATACTTTGACAAATCGCTGTCCGCACATCTCAACGCGACTACTTTAATCAGCCATATTTCCAAAACCTAAGTTTTTACGGTAACTTGGGTGGTATAATACAGAAGTTCTGGTCCTATTTCATCACCCTACGTGGACGTAATGTTGGCACACCTCCGTATTTATTATTATATTTCATGTCATACTTAGACAAATCGTTGTCCGCACATCGCATAGCGACTAATTTAATCACCCATATTTCCAAAACCTAAGTTTTTAAGGTAACTTGGGTGGTATAGTACTAAAGTTCTGGTCCTATTCTATCACCCTATGTGTACGTCATGTATCCACAATTCCGTATTTATTTTTATATTTCATGTCAAACTTAGACAAATCGTTGTCTGCACATCGCATAGCGATTAATTTAATCACCCATATTTCCAAAACCTAAGTTTTTAAGGTAACTTGGGTGGTATAATACTAAATTTCAGGACCTATTCTATTATCCTATGTGTACGTCATGTTGGCACACTTCCCTATTTATTTTATTTTTCATGTCATACTTTGACAAATCGCTGTCCGCACATCTCAATGCGTCTACTTTAATCAGCCATATTTCCAAAACCTAGGTTTTTAAGGTAACTTGGGTGGTATAATACTAAAGTTCTGGTCCTATTCTATCACCCTACGTGTACGTAATGTTGGCACACCTCCGTATTTATTATTATATTTCATGTCATACTTAGACAAATCGTTGTCCGCACATCGCATAGCGACTAATTTAATCACCCATATTTCCAAAACCTAAGTTTTTAAGGTAACTTGGGTGGTATAGTACTAACGTTCTGGTCCTATTCTATCACCCTATGTGTACGTCATGTATCCACAATTCCGTATTTATTTTTATATTTCATGTCAAACTTAGACAAATCGTTGTCCGCACATCGCATAGCGATTAATTTAATCACCCATATTTCCAAAACCTAAGTTTTTAAGGTAACTTGGGTGGTATAATACTAAATTTCAGGACCTATTCTATCATCCTATGTGTACGTCATGTTGGCACACTTCCGTATTTATTTTATTTTTCATGTCATACTTTGACAAATCGCTGTCCGCACATCTCAATGCGACTACTTTAATCAGCCATATTTCCAAAACCTAAGTTTTTAAGGTAACTTGGGTGGTATAATACTAAAGTTCTGGTCCTATTCTATCGCCCTACGTGTACGTAATGTTGGCACACCTCCGTATTTATTATTATATTTCATGTCATACTTAGACAAATCGTTGTCCGCACATCGCATAGCGACTAATTTAATCACCCATATTTCCAAAACCTAAGTTTTTAAGGTAACTTGGGTGGTATAGTACTAAAGTTCTGGTCCTATTCTATCACCCTATGTGTACGTCATGTATCCACAATTCCGTATTTATTTTTATATTTCATGTCAAACTTAGGTGGATCGCTGTCCACACATCCAAAGCGACTATTTTAATCACCCGTATTTCCAAAACCTAAGTTTTGACGGTAACCTGAGTGGTATAATAATATAGTTCTAATCCTATTCTATCACCCAATGTGTACGTCATGTATCCAAAATTCCGTATTTATTTTTATATTTCATGTCAAACTTAGACAAATCGTTGTCCGCACATCGCATAGCGACTAATTTAATCACCCATATTTCCAAAACCTAAGTTTTTAAGGTAACTTGGGTGGTATAATACTAAATTTCAGGACCTATTCTATCATCCTATGTGTACGTCATGTTGGCACACTTCCGTATTTATTTTATTTTTCATGTCATACTTTGACAAATCGCTGTCCGCACATCTCAATGCGACTACTTTAATCAGCCATATTTCCAAAACCTAAGTTTTTACGGTAACTTGGGTGGTATAATACAAAAGTTCTGGTCCTATTCTATCACCCTACGTGTACGTAATGTTGGCACACCTCCGTATTTATTATTATATTTAATGTCATACTTAGACAAATCGTTGTCCGCACATCGCATAGCGACTAATTTAATCACCCATATTTCCAAAAACTAAGTTTTTAAGGTAACTTTGGTGGTATAGTACTAAAGTTCTGGTCCTATTCTTTCATCCTACGTGTACGTCATGCTGACACACTGCCGTATTTATTTTATATTTTATGTCAAACTTAGGTGGATCGCTGTCCACACATCCAAAGCGACTATTTTAATCACCCGTATTTCCAAAGCCTAAGTTTTTAAGGTAACTTGGGTGGTATAGTACTAAAGTTCTGGACCTATTCTATCATCCTATGTGTACGTCATGTTGGCACACTTCCGTATTTTTTTTATATTTCGTGTCAAACTTCGACAAATCTCTGTCCGCACATCTCAATGCAACTACTTTAATCAGCCATATTTCCAAAACCTAAGTTTTTAAGGTAACTTGGGTGGTATAGTACTAAAGTTCTGGACCTATTCTATCATCCTATGTGTACGTCATGTTGGCACACTTCCGTATTTTTTTTATATTTCATGTCATACTTAGACAAATCGTTGTCCGCACATCGCATAGCGACTAATTTAATCACCCATATTTCCAAAACCTAAGTTTTTACGGTAACTTGGGTGGTATAGTACTAAAGTTCTGGACCTATTCTATCATCCTATGTGTACGTCATGTTGGCACACCTCCGTATTTATTTTTATATTTTATGTCAAACTTAGACAAATCGTTGTCCGCACATCGCATAGCGGCTAATTTAATCACCCATATTTCCAAAACCTAAGTTGTTAAGGTAACTTGGATGGTATAATATTAATTTGTTGGTCCTATTATATCACCCAATGTGTACGTCATGTTGGCACACTTCCGTATTTATTTTATATTTCATGTCAAACTTAGACAAATCGTTTTCCGCACATCGCATAGCGACTAATTTAATCACCCATATTTCCAAAACCTAGGTTTTTAAGGTAACTTGGGTGGTATAATACTAAATTTCAGGACCTATTCTATCATCCTATGTGTACGTCATGTTGGCACACTTCCGTATTTATTTTATTTTTCATGTCATACTTTGACAAATCGCTGTCCGCACATCTCAATGCGACTACTTTAATCAGCCATATTTCCAAAACCTAAGTTTTTACGGTAACTTGGGTGGTATAATACAGAAGTTCTGGTCCTATTTCATCACCCTACGTGTACGTAATGTTGGCACACCTCCGTATTCATTATTATATTTCATGTCATACTTAGACAAATCGTTGTCCGCACATCGCATAGCGACTAATTTAATCACCCATATTTCCAAAACCTAAGTTTTTAAGGTAACTTGGGTGGTATAATACAGAAGTTCTGGTCCTATTCTATCACCCTATGTGTACGTCATGTATCCACAATTCCGTATTTATTTTTATATTTCATGTCAAACTTAGACAAATCGTTGTCCGCACATCGCATAGCGATTAATTTAATCACCCATATTTCCAAAACCTAAGTTTTTAAGGTAACTTGGGTGGTATAATACTAAATTTCAGGACCTATTCTATCATCCTATGTGTACGTCATGTTGGCACACTTCCGTATTTATTTTATTTTTCATGTCATACTTTGACAAATCGCTGTCCGCACATCTCAATGCGACTACTTTAATCAGCCATATTTCCAAAACCTAAGTTTTTAAGGTAACTTGGGTGGTATAATACTAAAGTTCTGGTCCTATTCTATCACCCTACGTGTACGTAATGTTGGCACACCTCCGTATTTATTATTATATTTCATGTCATACTTAGACAAATCGTTGTCCGCACATCGCATAGCGACTAATTTAATCACCCATATTTCCAAAACCTAAGTTTTTACGGTAACTTGGGTGGTATAGTACTAAAGTTCTGGACCTATTCTATCATCCTATGTGTACGTCATGTTGGCACACCTCCGTATTTTCTTTATATTTCGTGTCAAACTTCGACAAATCGTTGTCCGCACATCGCATAGCGACTACTTTAATCAGCCATATTTCCAAAACCTAAGTTTTTACGTTAACTTGGGTGGTATAATACAGAAGTTCTGGTCCTATTCTATCACCCTATCTGTACGTCATGTATCCACAATTCCGTATTTATTTTTATATTTCATGTCATACTTAGACAAATCGTTGTCCGCACATCGCATAGCGACTAATTTAATCACCCATATTTCCAAAACCTAAGTTTTTACGGTAACTTGGGTGGTATAGTACTAAAGTTCTGGACCTATTCTATCATCCTATGTGTACGTCATGTTGGCACACCTCCGTATTTATTTTTATATTTTATGTCAAACTTAGACAAATCGTTGTCCGCACATCGCATAGCGACTAATTTAATCACCCATATTTCCAAAACCTATGTTTTTAAGGTAACCTGGGTGGTATAGTACTAAAGTTCTGGTCCTATTCTTTCATCCTACGTGTACGTCATGCTGTCACACTGCCGTATTTATTTTATATTTTATGTCAAACTTAGGTGGATCGCTGTCCACACATCCAAAGCGACTATTTTAATCACCCGTATTTCCAAAACCTAAGTTTTTAAGGTAACTTGGGTGGTATAGTACTAAAGTTCTGGACCTATTCTATCATCCTATGTGTACGTCATGTTGGCACACCTCCGTATTTTTTTAAATTTCGTGTCAAACTTCGACAAATCTCTGTCCGCACATCTCAATGCGACTACTTTAATCAGCCATATTTCCAAAACCTAAGTTTTTACGGTTACTTGGGTGGTATAATACAGAAGTTCTGGTCCTATTCTATCACCCTACGTGTACGTAATGTTGGCACACCTCCGTATTTATTATTATATTTCATGTCATACTTAGACAAATCGTTGTCCGCACATCGCATAGCGACTAATTTAATCACCCATATTTCCAAAACCTAAGTTTTTAAGGTAACTTGGGTGGTATAATACTAAATTTCAGGACCTATTCTATCATCCTATGTGTACGTCATGTTGGCAAACTTCCGTATTTATTTTATTTTTCATGTCATACTTTGACAAATCGCTGTCCGCACATCTCAATGCGACTACTTTAATCAGCCATATTTCCAAAACCTAAGTTTTTACAGTAACTTGGGTGGTATAATACAGAAGTTCTGGTCCTATTCTATCACCCTATGTGTACGTCATGTATCCACAATTCCGTATTTATTTTTATATTTCATGTCAAACTTAGACAAATCGTTGTCCGCACATCGCATAGCGACTAATTTAATCACCCATATTTCCAAAACCTAAGTTTTTAAGGTAACTTGGGTGGTATAGTACTAAAGTTCTGGACCTATTCTATACTCCTATGTGTACGTTATGTTGGCACACCTCCGTATTTTTTTTATATTTCGTGTCAAACTTCGACAAATATCTGTCCGCACATCTCAATGCGACTACATTAATCACCCATATTTCCAAAACCTAAGTTTTTACGGTAACTTGGGTGGTATAATACAGAAGTTCTGGTCCTATTCTATCACCCTATGTGTACGTCATGTATCCACAATTCCGTATTTATTTTTATATTTCATGTCAAACTTAGACAAATCGTTGTCCGCACATCGCATAGCGACTAATTTAATCACCCATATTTCCAAAACCTAAGTTGTTAAGGTAACTTGGATGGTATAATATTAATTTGTTGGTCCTATTATATCACCCAATGTGTACGTCATGTTGGCACACTTCCGTATTTATTTTATATTTCATGTCAAACTTAGACAAATCGTTTTCCGCACATCGCATAGCGACTAATTTAATCACCCATATTTCCAAAACCTAGGTTTTTAAGGTAACTTGGGTGGTATAATACTAAATTTCAGGACCTATTCTATCATCCTATGTGTACGTCATGTTGGCACACTTCCGTATTTATTTTATTTTTCATGTCATACTTTGACAAATCGCTGTCCGCACATCTCAATGCGACTACTTTAATCAGCCATATTTCCAAAACCTAAGTTTTTACGGTAACTTGGGTGGTATAATACAGAAGTTCTGGTCCTATTTCATCACCCTACGTGTACGTAATGTTGGCACACCTCCGTATTTATTATTATATTTCATGTCATACTTAGACAAATCGTTGTCCGCACATCGCATAGCGACTAATTTAATCACCCATATTTCCAAAACCTAAGTTTTTAAGGTAACTTGGGTGGTATAATACAGAAGTTCTGGTCCTATTCTATCACCCTATGTGTACGTCATGTATCCACAATTCCGTATTTATTTTTATATTTCATGTCAAACTTAGACAAATCGTTGTCCGCACATCGCATAGCGATTAATTTAATCACCCATATTTCCAAAACCTAAGTTTTTAAGGTAACTTGGGTGGTATAATACTAAATTTCAGGACCTATTCTATCATCCTATGTGTACGTCATGTTGGCACACTTCCGTATTTATTTTATTTTTCATGTCATACTTTGACAAATCGCTGTCCGCACATCTCAATGCGACTGCTTTAATCAGCCATATTTCCAAAACCTAAGTTTTTAAGGTAACTTGGGTGGTATAATACTAAAGTTCTGGTCCTATTCTATCACCCTACGTGTACGTAATGTTGGCACACCTCCGTATTTATTATTATATTTCATGTCATACTTAGACAAATCGTTGTCCGCACATCGCATAGCGACTAATTTAATCACCCATATTTCCAAAACCTAAGTTTTTACGGTAACTTGGGTGGTATAGTACTAAAGTTCTGGACCTATTCTATCATCCTATGTGTATGTCATGTTGGCACACCTCCGTATTTTTTTTATATTTCGTGTCAAACTTCGACAAATCGTTGTCCGCACATCGCATAGCGACTACTTTAATCAGCCATATTTCCAAAACCTAAGTTTTTACGTTAACTTGGGTGGTATAATACAGAAGTTCTGGTCCTATTCTATCACCCTATCTGTACGTCATGTATCCACAATTCCGTATTTATTTTTATATTTCATGTCAAACCTAGACAAATCGTTGTCCGCACATCGCATAGCGACTAATTTAATCACCCATATTTCCAAAACCTAAGTTTTTAAGGTAACTTGGGTGGTATAATACTAAATTTCAGGACCTATTCTATCATCCTATGTGTACGTCATGTTGGCACACTTCCGTATTTATTTTATTTTTCATGTCATACTTTGACAAATCGCTGTCCGCACATCTCAATGCGACTACTTTAATCAGCCATATTTCCAAAACCTAAGTTTTTACGGTAACTTGGGTGGTATAATACAGAGGTTCTGGTCCTATTCTATCACCCTACGTGTACGTCATGTATCCACAATTCCGTATTTATTTTTATATTTCGTGTCAAACTTCGACAAATCTCTGTCCGCACATCTCAATGCGATTACTTTAATCAGCCATATTTCCAAAACCTAAGTTTTTACGGTAACTTGGGTGGTATATAACAGAAGTTCTGGTCCTATTCTATCATCCTACGTGTACGTCATGCTGACACACTGCCGTATTTATTTTATATTTTATGTCAAACTTAGGTGGATCGCTGTCCACACATCCAAAGCGACTATTTTAATCACCCGTATTTCCAAAACCTAAGTTTTGACGGTAACCTGAGTGGTATAATAATATAGTTCTAATCCTATTCTATCACCCAATGTGTACGTCATGTATCCAAAATTCCGTATTTATTTTTATATTTTATGTCAAACTTAGACAAATCGTTGTCCGCACATCGCATAGCGACTAATTTAATCAGCCATATTTCTAAAACCTAAGTTTTTAAGGTAACTTGGGTGGTATAATACTAAATTTCAGGACCTATTCTATCATTTTATGTGTACGTCATGTTGGCACACTTCCGTATTTATTTTATTTTTCATGTCATACTTTGACAAATCGCTGTCCGCACATCTCAATGCGACTACTTTAATCAGCCATATTTCCAAAACCTAAGTTTTTACGGTAACTTGGGTGGTATAATACAGAAGTTCTGGTCCTATTCTATCACCCTACGTGTACGTAATGTTGGCACACCTCCGTATTTATTATTATATTTCATGTCATACTTAGACAAATCGTTGTCCGCATATCGCATAGCGACTAATTTAATCACCCATATTTCCAAAACCTAAGTTTTTAAGGTAACTTGGGTGGTATAATACAGAAGTTCTGGTCCTATTCTATCACCCTATGTGTACGTCATGTATCCACAATTCCGTATTTATTTTTATATTTCATGTCAAACTTAGACAAATCGTTGTCCGCACATCGCATAGCGACTAATTTAATCACCCATATTTCCAAAACCTAAGTTTTTAAGGTAACTTGGGTGGTATAGTACTAAAGTTCTGGTCCTATTCTTTCATCCTATGTGTACGTCATGTTGGCACACTTCCGTATTTATTTTATTTTTCACATCATACTTTGACGAATCGCTGTCCGCACATCTCAATGCGACTACTTTAATCAGCCATATTTCCAAAACCTAAGTTTTTACGGTAACTTGCGTGGTATAATACAGAAGTTCTGGTCCTATTTCATCACCCTACGTGTACGTAATGTTGGCATACCTCCGTATTTATTATTATATTTCATGTCATACTTAGACAAATCGTTGTCCGCACATCGCATAGCGACTAATTTAATCACCCATATTTCCAAAACCTAAGTTTTTAAGGTAACTTGGGTGGTATAATACAGAAGTTCTGGTCCTATTCTATCACCCTATGTGTACGTCATGTATCCACAATTCCGTATTTATTTTTATATTTCATGTCAAACTTAGACAAATCGTTGTCCAAACATCGCATAGCGATTAATTTAATCACCCATATTCACAAAACCTAAGTTTTTAAGGTAACTTGGGTGGTATAATACTAAATTTCAGGACCTATTCTATCATCCTATGTGTACGTCATGTTGGCACACTTCCGTATTTATTTTATTTTTCATGTCATACTTTGACAAATCGCTGTCCGCACATCTCAATGCGACTACTTTAATCAGCCATATTTCCAAAACCTAAGTTTTTAAGGTAACTTGGGTGGTATAATACTAAAGTTCTGGTCCTATTCTATCACCCTACGTGTACGTAATGTTGGCACACCTCCGTATTTATTATTATATTTCATGTCATACTTAGACAAATCGTTGTCCGCACATCGCATAGCGACTAATTTAATCACCCATATTTCCAAAACCTAAGTTTTTACGGTAACTTGGGTGGTATAGTCCTAAAGTTCTGGACCTATTCTATCATCCTATGTGTACGTCATGTTGGCACACCTCCGTATTTTTTTTATATTTCGTGTCAAACTTCGACAAATCGTTGTCCGCACATCGCATAGCGACTACTTTAATCAGCCATATATCAAAACCTAAGTTTTTACGTTAACTTGGGTGGTATAATACAGAAGTTCTGGTCCTATTCTATCACCCTATGTGTACGTCATGTATCCACAATTCCGTATTTATTTTTATATTTCATGTCAAACTTAGACAAATCAATGTCCGCACATCGCATAGCGACTAATTTAATCACCCATATTTCCAAAACCTAAGTTTTTAAGGTAACTTGTGTGGTATAATACAGAAGTTCTGGTCCTATTCTATCACCCTACGTGTACGTAATGTTGGCACACCTCCGTATTTATTATTATATTTCATGTCATACTTAGACAAATCGTTGTCCGCACATCGCATAGCGACTAATTTAATCACCCATATTTCCAAAACCTAAGTTTTTAAGGTAACTTGGGTGGTATAGTACTAAAGTTCTGGTCCTATTCTTTCATCCTATGTGTACGTCATGTTGGCACACTTCCGTATTTATTTTATTTTTCATGTCATACTTTGACGAATCGCTGTCCGCACATCTCAATGCGACTACTTTAATCAGCCATATTTCCAAAACCTAAGTTTTTACGGTAACTTGGGTGGTATAGTCCTAAAGTTCTGGACCTATTCTATCATCCTATGTGTACGTCATGTTGGCACACCTCCGTATTTTTTTTATATTTCGTGTCAAACTTCGACAAATCGTTGTCCGCACATCGCATAGCGACTACTTTAATCAGCCATATATCAAAACCTAAGTTTTTACGTTAACTTGGGTGGTATAATACAGAAGTTCTGGTCCTATTCTATCACCCTATGTGTACGTCATGTATCCACAATTCCGTATTTATTTTTATATTTCATGTCAAACTTAGACAAATCGTTGTCCGCACATCGCATAGCGACTAATTTAATCACCCATATTTCCAAAACCTAAGTTTTTAAGGTAACTTGTGTGGTATAATACAGAAGTTCTGGTCCTATTCTATCACCCTACGTGTACGTAATGTTGGCACACCTCCGTATTTATTATTATATTTCATGTCATACTTAGACAAATCGTTGTCCGCACATCGCATAGCGACTAATTTAATCACCCATATTTCCAAAACCTAAGTTTTTAAGGTAACTTGGATGGTATAATACAGAAGTTCTGGTCCTATTCTATCACCCTATGTGTACATCATGTATCCACAATTCCGTATTTATTTATATATTTCATGTCAAACTTAGACAAATCGTTGTCCGCACATCGCATAGCGATTAATTTAATCACCCATATTCACAAAACCTAAGTTTTTAAGGTAACTTGGGTGGTATAATACTAAATTTCAGGACCTATTCTATCATTCTATGTGTACGTCATGTTGGCACACTTCCGTATTTATTTTATTTTTCATGTCATACTTTGACAAATCGCTGTCCGCACATCTCAATGCGACTACTTTAATCAGCCATATTTCCAAAACCTAAGTTTTTACGGTAACTTGGGTGGTATAATACAGAAGTTCTGGTCCTATTCTATCACCCTACGTGTACGTAATGTTGGCACACCTCCGTATTTATTATTATATTTCATGTTATACTTAGACAAATCGTTGTCCGCACATCGCATAGCGACTAATTTAATCACCCATATTTCCAAAACCTAAGTTTTTAAGGTAACTTGGGTGGTATAGTACTAAAGTTCTGGTCCTATTCTTTCATCCTACGTGTACGTCATGCTGACACACTGCCGTATTTATTTTATATTTTATGTCAAACCTAGACAAATCGCTGTCCACACATCCAAAGCGACTATTTTAATCACCCGTATTTCCAAAACCTAAGTTTTTAAGGTAACTTGGGTGGTATAGTACTAAAGTTCTGGACCTATTCTATCATCCTATGTGTACGTCATGTTGGCACACCTCCGTATTTTTTTTTATACTTCGTGTCAAACTTCGACAAATCTCTGTCCGCACATCTCAATGCGACTACTTTAATCAGCCATATTTCCAAAACCTAATATATAATACCTGTATAATACAGAAGTTCTGGTCCTATTTCATCACCCCACGTGTACGTAATGTTGGCATACCTCCGTATTTATTATTATATTTCATGTCATACTTAGACAAATCGTTGTCCGCACATCGCATAGCGACTAATTTAATCACCCATATTTCCAAAACCTAAGTTTTTAAGGTAACTTGGGTGGTATAATACAGAAGTTCTGGTCCTATTCTATCACCCTATGTGTACGTCATGTATCCACAATTCCGTATTTATTTTTATATTTCATGTCAAACTTAGACAAATCGTTGTCCGCACATCGCATAGCGATTAATTTAATCACCCATATTCACAAAACCTAAGTTTTTAAGGTAACTTGGGTGGTATAATACTAAATTTCAGGACCTATTCTATCATCCTATGTGTACGTCATGTTGGCACACTTCCGTATTTATTTTATTTTTCATGTCATACTTTGACAAATCGCTGTCCGCACATCTCAATGCGACTACTTTAATCAGCCATATTTCCAAAACCTAAGTTTTTAAGGTTACTTGGGTGGTATAATACTAAAGTTCTGGTCCTATTCTATCACCCTACGTGTACGTAATGTTGGCACACCTCCGTATTTATTATTATATTTCATGTCATACTTAGACAAATCGTTGTCCGCACATCGCATAGCGACTAATTTAATCACCCATATTTCCAAAACCTAAGTTTTTACGGTAACTTGGGTGGTATAGTCCTAAAGTTCTGGACCTATTCTATCATCCTATGTGTACGTCATGTTGGCACACCTCCGTATTTTTTTTATATTTCGTGTCAAACTTCGACAAATCGTTGTCCGCACATCGCATAGCGACTACTTTAATCAGCCATATATCAAAACCTAAGTTTTTACGTTAACTTGGGTGGTATAATACAGAAGTTCTGGTCCTATTCTATCACCCTATGTGTACGTCATGTATCCACAATTCCGTATTTATTTTTATATTTCATGTCAAACTTAGACAAATCGTTGTCCGCACATCGCATAGCGACTAATTTAATCACCCATATTTCCAAAACCTAAGTTTTTAAGGTAACTTGTGTGGTATAATACAGAAGTTCTGGTCCTATTCTATCACCCTACGTGTACGTAATGTTGGCACACCTCCGTATTTATTATTATATTTCATGTCATACTTAGACAAATCGTTGTCCGCACATCGCATAGCGACTAATTTAATCACCCATATTTCCAAAACCTAAGTTTTTAAGGTAACTTGGGTGGTATAGTACTAAAGTTCTGGTCCTATTCTTTCATCCTATGTGTACGTCATGTTGGCACACTTCCGTATTTATTTTATTTTTCATGTCATACTTTGACGAATCGCTGTCCGCACATCTCAATGCGACTACTTTAATCAGCCATATTTCCAAAACCTAAGTTTTTACGGTAACTTGGGTGGTATAGTCCTAAAGTTCTGGACCTATTCTATCATCCTATGTGTACGTCATGTTGGCACACCTCCGTATTTTTTTTATATTTCGTGTCAAACTTCGACAAATCGTTGTCCGCACATCGCATAGCGACTACTTTAATCAACCATATATCAAAACCTAAGTTTTTACGTTAACTTGGGTGGTATAATACAGAAGTTCTGGTCCTATTCTATCACCCTATGTGTACGTCATGTATCCACAATTCCGTATTTATTTTTATATTTCATGTCAAACTTAGACAAATCGTTGTCCGCACATCGCATAGCGACTAATTTAATCACCCATATTTCCAAAACCTAAGTTTTTAAGGTAACTTGTGTGGTATAATACAGAAGTTCTGGTCCTATTCTATCACCCTACGTGTACGTAATGTTGGCACACCTCCGTATTTATTATTATATTTCATGTCATACTTAGACAAATCGTTGTCCGCACATCGCATAGCGACTAATTTAATCACCCATATTTCCAAAACCTAAGTTTTTAAGGTAACTTGGGTGGTATAATACAGAAGTTCTGGTCCTATTCTATCACCCTACGTGTACGTCATGCTGACACACTGCCGTATTTATTTTATATTTTATGTCAAACTTAGGTGGATCGCTGTCCACACATCCAAAGCGACTATTTTAATCACCCGTATTTCCAAAACCTAAGTTTTGACGGTAACCTGAGTGGTATAATAATATAGTTCTAATCCTATTCTATCACCCAATGTGTACGTCATGTATCCAAAATTCCGTATTTATTTTTATATTTCATGTCAAACTTAGACAAATCGTTGTCCGCACATCGCATAGCGACTAATTTAATCACCCATATTTCCAAAACCTAAGTTTTTAAGGTAACTTGGGTGGTATAATACTAAATTTCAGGACCTATTCTATCATTCTATGTGTACGTCATGTTGGCACACTTCCGTATTTATTTTATTTTTCATGTCATACTTTGACAAATCGCTGTCCGCACATCTCAATGCGACTACTTTAATCAGCCATATTTCCAAAACCTAAGTTTTTACGGTAACTTGGGTGGTATAATACAGAAGTTCTGGTCCTATTCTATCACCCTACGTGTACGTAATGTTGGCACACCTCCGTATTTATTATTATATTTCATGTTATACTTAGACAAATCGTTGTCCGCACATCGCATAGCGACTAATTTAATCACCCATATTTCCAAAACCTAAGTTTTTAAGGTAACTTGGGTGGTATAGTACTAAAGTTCTGGTCCTATTCTTTCATCCTACGTGTACGTCATGCTGACAAACTGCCGTATTTATTTTATATTTTATGTCAAACCTAGACAAATCGCTGTCCACACATCCAAAGCGACTATTTTAATCACCCGTATTTCCAAAACCTAAGTTTTTAAGGTATCTTGGGTGGTATAGTACTAAAGTTCTGGACCTATTCTATCATCCTATGTGTACGTCATGTTGGCACACCTCCGTATTTTTTTTTATACTTCGTGTCAAACTTCGACAAATCTCTGTCCGCACATCTCAATGCGACTACTTTAATCAGCCATATTTCCAAAACCTAAGTTTTTACGGTAACTTGGGTGGTATAATACAGAAGTTCTGGTCCTATTCTATACACCTACGTGTACGTAATGTTGGCACACCTCCGTATTTATTATTATATTTCATGTCATACTTAGACAAATCGTTGTCCGCACATCGCATAGCGACTAATTTAATCACCCATATATCCAAAACCTAAGTTTTTAAGGTAACTTGGGTGGTATAATACAGAAGTTCTGGTCCTATTCTATCACCCTACGTGTACGTCATGTATCCACAATTCCGTATTTATTTTTATATTTCATGTCAAACTTAGACAAATCGTTGTCCGCACATCGCATAGCGACTAATTTAATCACCCATATTTCCAAAACCTAAGTTTTTAAGGTAACTTGGGTGGTATAGTACTAAAGTTCTGGTCCTATTCTTTCATCCTACGTGTAAGTCATGCTGACACACTTCCGTATTTATTTTATATTTTATGTCAAACTTAGGTGGATCGCTGTCCACACATCCAAACTGACTATTTTAATTACCCGTATTTCCAAAACCTAAGTTTTTACGGTAACTTGGGTGGTATAGTACTAAAGTTCTGGACCTATTCTATCATCCTATGTGTACGTCATGTTGGCACACCTCCGTATTTTTTTTATATTTCGTGTCAAACTTCGACAAATCTCTGTCCGCACATCTCAATGCGACTACTTTAATCAGCCATATTTCCAAAACCTAAGTTTTTACGGTAACTTGGGTGGTATAATACAGAAGTTCTGGTCCTATTCTATCACCCTACGTGTACGTAATGTTGGCACACCTCCGTATTTATTATTATATTTCATGTCATACTTAGACAAATCGTTGTCCGCACATCGCATAGCGACTAATTTAATCACCCATATTTCCAAAACCTACGTTTTTAAGGTAACTTGGGTGGTATAGTACTAAAGTTCTGGTCCTATTCTTTCATCCTATGTGTACGTCATGTTGGCACACTTCCGTATTTATTTTATTTTTCATGTCATACTTTGACAAATCGCTGTCCGCACATCTCAATGCGACTACTTTAATCAGCCATATTTCCAAAACCTAAGTTTTTACGGTAACTTGGGTGGTATAATACAGAAGTTCTGATCATATTCTATCACCCTATGTGTACGTCATGTATCCACAATTCCGTATTTATTTTTATATTTCATGTCAAACATAGACAAATCGCTGTCCGCACATCTCAATGCGACTAATTTAATCACCCGTATTTCCAAAACCTAAGTTTTTAAGGTAACTTGGGTGGTATAGTACTAAAGTTCTGGACCTATTCTATCAACCTATGTGTACGTCATGTTGGCACACCTCCGTATTTATTTTATATTTTATGTCAAACTTAGGTGGATCGCTGTCCGCACATCTCAATGCGACTAATTTAATCACCCGTATTTCCAAAACCTAAGTTTTTACGGTAACTTGGGTGGTATAATACAGAAGTTCTGGTCCTATTCTATCATCCTACGTGTACGTCATGCTGACACACTGCCGTATTTATTTTATATTTTATGTCAAACTTAGGTGGATCGCTGTCCACACATCCAAACTGACTATTTTAATCACCCGTATTTCCAAAACCTAAGTTTTTACGGTAACTTGGGTGGTATAGTACTAAAGTTCTGGACCTATTCTATCATCCTATGTGTACGTCATGTTGGCACACCTCCGTATTTTTTTATATTTCGTGTCAAACTTCGACAAATCTCTGTCCGCACATCTCAATGCGACTACTTTAATCAGCCATATTTCCAAAACCTAAGTTTTTACGGTAACTTGGGTGGTATAATACAGAAGTTCTGGTCCTATTCTATCACCCTACGTGTACGTAATGTTGGCACACCTCCGTATTTATTATTATATTTCATGTCATACTTAGACAAATCGTTGTCCGCACATCGCATAGCGAATAATTTAATCACCCATATTTCCAAAACCTAAGTTTTTAAGGTAACTTGGGTGGTATAATACAGAAGTTCTGGTCCTATTCTATCACCCTACGTGTACGTCATGCTGACACACTGCCGTATTTATTTTATATTTTATGTCAAACTTAGGTGGATCGCTGTCCACACATCCAAAGCGACTATTTTAATCACCCGTATTTCCAAAACCTAAGTTTTGACGGTAACCTGAGTGGTATAATAATATAGTTCTAATCCTATTCTATCACCCAATGTGTACGTCATGTATCCAAAATTCCGTATTTATTTTTATATTTCATGTCAAACTTAGACAAATCGTTGTCCGCACATCGCATAGCGACTAATTTAATCACCCATATTTCCAAAACCTAAGTTTTTAAGGTAACTTGGGTGGTATAATACTAAATTTCAGGACCTATTCTATCATTCTATGTGTACGTCATGTTGGCACACTTCCGTATTTATTTTATTTTTCATGTCATACTTTGACAAATCGCTGTCCGCACATCTCAATGCGACTACTTTAATCAGCCATATTTCCAAAACCTAAGTTTTTACGGTAACTTGGGTGGTATAATACAGAAGTTCTGGTCCTATTCTATCACCCTACGTGTACGTAATGTTGGCACACCTCCGTATTTATTATTATATTTCATGTTATACTTAGACAAATCGTTGTCCGCACATCGCATAGCGACTAATTTAATCACCCATATTTCCAAAACCTAAGTTTTTAAGGTAACTTGGGTGGTATAGTACTAAAGTTCTGGTCCTATTCTTTCATCCTACGTGTACGTCATGCTGACACACTGCCGTATTTATTTTATATTTTATGTCAAACCTAGACAAATCGCTGTCCACACATCCAAAGCGACTATTTTAATCACCCGTATTTCCAAAACCTAAGTTTTTAAGGTATCTTGGGTGGTATAGTACTAAAGTTCTGGACCTATTCTATCATCCTATGTGTACGTCATGTTGGCACACCTCCGTATTTTTTTTTATACTTCGTGTCAAACTTCGACAAATCTCTGTCCGCACATCTCAATGCGACTACTTTAATCAGCCATATTTCCAAAACCTAAGTTTTTACGGTAACTTGGGTGGTATAATACAGAAGTTCTGGTCCTATTCTATACACCTACGTGTACGTAATGTTGGCACACCTCCGTATTTATTATTATATTTCATGTCATACTTAGACAAATCGTTGTCCGCACATCGCATAGCGACTAATTTAATCACCCATATATCCAAAACCTAAGTTTTTAAGGTAACTTGGGTGGTATAATACAGAAGTTCTGGTCCTATTCTATCACCCTACGTGTACGTCATGTATCCACAATTCCGTATTTATTTTTATATTTCATGTCAAACTTAGACAAATCGTTGTCCGCACATCGCATAGCGACTAATTTAATCACCCATATTTCCAAAACCTAAGTTTTTAAGGTAACTTGGGTGGTATAGTACTAAAGTTCTGGTCCTATTCTTTCATCCTACGTGTAAGTCATGCTGACACACTTCCGTATTTATTTTATATTTTATGTCAAACTTAGGTGGATCGCTGTCCACACATCCAAACTGACTATTTTAATTACCCGTATTTCCAAAACCTAAGTTTTTACGGTAACTTGGGTGGTATAGTACTAAAGTTCTGGACCTATTCTATCATCCTATGTGTACGTCATGTTGGCACACCTCCGTATTTTTTTTATATTTCGTGTCAAACTTCGACAAATCTCTGTCCGCACATCTCAATGCGACTACTTTAATCAGCCATATTTCCAAAACCTAAGTTTTTACGGTAACTTGGGTGGTATAATACAGAAGTTCTGGTCCTATTCTATCACCCTACGTGTACGTAATGTTGGCACACCTCCGTATTTATTATTATATTTCATGTCATACTTAGACAAATCGTTGTCCGCACATCGCATAGCGACTAATTTAATCACCCATATTTCCAAAACCTACGTTTTTAAGGTAACTTGGGTGGTATAGTACTAAAGTTCTGGTCCTATTCTTTCATCCTATGTGTACGTCATGTTGGCACACTTCCGTATTTATTTTATTTTTCATGTCATACTTTGACAAATCGCTGTCCGCACATCTCAATGCGACTACTTTAATCAGCCATATTTCCAAAACCTAAGTTTTTACGGTAACTTGGGTGGTATAATACAGAAGTTCTGATCATATTCTATCACCCTATGTGTACGTCATGTATCCACAATTCCGTATTTATTTTTATATTTCATGTCAAACATAGACAAATCGCTGTCCGCACATCTCAATGCGACTAATTTAATCACCCGTATTTCCAAAACCTAAGTTTTTAAGGTAACTTGGGTGGTATAGTACTAAAGTTCTGGACCTATTCTATCATCCTATGTGTACGTCATGTTGGCACACCTCCGTATTTATTTTATATTTTATGTCAAACTTAGGTGGATCGCTGTCCGCACATCTCAATGCGACTAATTTAATCACCCGTATTTCCAAAACCTAAGTTTTTACGGTAACTTGGGTGGTATAATACAGAAGTTCTGGTCCTATTCTATCATCCTACGTGTACGTCATGCTGACACACTGCCGTATTTATTTTATATTTTATGTCAAACTTAGGTGGATCGCTGTCCACACATCCAAACTGACTATTTTAATCACCCGTATTTCCAAAACCTAAGTTTTTACGGTAACTTGGGTGGTATAGTACTAAAGTTCTGGACCTATTCTATCATCCTATGTGTACGTCATGTTGGCACACCTCCGTATTTTTTTATATTTCGTGTCAAACTTCGACAAATCTCTGTCCGCACATCTCAATGCGACTACTTTAATCAGCCATATTTCCAAAACCTAAGTTTTTACGGTAACTTGGGTGGTATAATACAGAAGTTCTGGTCCTATTCTATCACCCTACGTGTACGTAATGTTGGCACACCTCCGTATTTATTATTATATTTCATGTCATACTTAGACAAATCGTTGTCCGCACATCGCATAGCGAATAATTTAATCACCCATATTTCCAAAACCTAAGTTTTTAAGGTAACTTGGGTGGTATAATACAGAAGTTCTCGTCCTATTCTATCACCCTATGTGTACGTCATGTATCCACAATTCCGTATTTATTTTTATATTTCATGTCATACTTAGACAAATCGTTGTCCGCACATCGCATAGCGACTAATTTAATCACCCATATTTCCAAAACCTAAGTTTTTACGGTAACTTTGGTGGTATAGTACTAAAGTTCTGGACCTATTCTATCATCCTATGTGTACGTCATGTTGGCACACCTCCGTATTTTTTTTCATATTTCGTGTCAAACTTTGACAAATCTCTGTCCGCACATCTCAATGCGACTACTTTAATCAGCCATATGTCCAAAACCTAAGTTTTTACGGTAACTTGGGTGGTATAATACAGAAGTTCTGGTCCTATTCTATCACCCTACGTGTACGTAATGTTGGCACACATCCGTATTTATTATTATATTTCATGTCATACTTAGACAAATCGTTGTCCGCACATCGCATAGCGACTAATTTAATCACCCATATTTCCAAAACCTACGTTTTTAAGGTAACTTGGGTGGTATAGTACTAAAGTTCTGGTCCTATTCTTTCATCCTATGTGTACGTCATGTTGGCACACTTCCGTATTTATTTTATTTTTCATGTCATACTTTGACAAATCGCTGTCCGCACATCTCAATGCGACTAATTTAATCACCCGTATTTCCAAAACCTAAGTTTTTAAGGTAACTTGGGTGGTATAGTACTAAAGTTCTGGACCTATTCTATCATCCTATGTGTACGTCATGTTGGCACACCTCCGTATTTATTTTATATTTTATGTCAAACTTAGGTGGATCGCTGTCCGCACATCTCAATGCGACTAATTTAATCACCCGTATTTCCAAAACCTAAGTTTTTACGGTAACTTGGGTGGTATAATACAGAAGTTCTGGTCCTATTCTATCACCCTACGTGTACGTAATGTTGGCACACCTCCGTATTTATTATTATATTTCATGTCAAACTTAGACAAATCGTTGTCCGCACATCGCATAGCGACTAATTTAATCACCCATATTTCCAAAACCTAAGTTTTTAAGGTAACTTGGGTGGTATAATACTAAATTTCACGACCTATTCTATCATTCTATGTGTACGTCATGTTGGCACACTTCCGTATTTATTTTATTTTTCATGTCATACTTTGACAAATCGCTGTCCGCACATCTCAATGCGACTACTTTAATCAGCCATATTTCCAAAACCTAAGTTTTTACGGTAACTTGGGTGGTATAATACAGAAGTTCTGGTCCTATTCTATCACCCTACGTGTACGTAATGTGGGCACACCTCCGTATTTATTATTATATTTCATGTCATACTTAGACAAATCGTTGTCCGCACATCGCATAGCGACTAATTTAATCACCCATATTTCCAAAACCTAAGTTTTTAAGGTAACTTGGGTGGTATAATACAGAAGTTCTGGTCCTATTCTATCACCCTACGTGTACGTCATGTATCCACAATTCCGTATTTATTTTTATATTTCATGTCAAACTTAGACAAATCGTTGTCCGCACATCGCATAGCGACTAATTTAATCACCCATATTTCCAAAACCTAAGTTTTTAAGGTAACTTGGGTGGTATAGTACTAAAGTTCTGGTCCTATTCTTTCATCCTACGTGTACGTCATGCTGACACACGTCCGTATTTATTTTATATTTTATGTCAAACTTAGGTGGATCGCTGTCCACACATCCAAACTTACTATTTTAATCACCCGTATTTCCAAAACCTAAGTTTTTACGGTAACTTGGGTGGTATAGTACTAAAGTTCTGGACCTATTCTATCATCCTATGTGTACGTCATGTTGGCACACCTCCGTATTTTTTTTATATTTCGTGTCAAACTTCGACAAATCTCTGTCCGCACATCTCAATGCGACTACTTTAATCAGCCATATTTCCAAAACCTAAGTTTTTACGGTAACTTGGGTGGTATAATACAGAAGTTCTGGTCCTATTCTATCACCCTACGTGTAAGTAATGTTGGCACACCTCCGTATTTATTATTATATTTCATGTCATACTTAGACAAATCGTTGTCCGCACATCGCATAGCGACTAATTTAATCACCCATATTTCCAAAACCTAAGTTTTTAAGGTAACTTGGGTGGTATAATACAGAAGTTCTCGTCCTATTCTATCACCCTATGTGTACGTCATGTATCCACAATTCCGTATTTATTTTTGTATTTCATGTCATACTTAGACAAATCGTTGTCCGCACATCGCATAGCGACTAATTTAATCACCCATATTTCCAAAACCTAAGTTTTTACGGTAACTTTGGTGGTATAGTACTAAAGTTCTGGTCCTATTCTATCATCCTATGTGTACGTCATGTTGGCACACCTCGGTATTTTTTTCATATTTCGTGTCAAACTTTGACAAATCTCTGTCCGCACATCTCAATGCGACTACTTTAATCAGCCATATGTCCAAAACCTAAGTTTTTACGGTAACTTGGGTGGTATAATACAGAAGTTCTGGTCCTATTCTATCACCCTACGTGTACGTAATGTTGGCACACCTCCGTATTTATTATTATATTTCATGTCATACTTAGACAAATCGTTGTCCGCACATCGCATAGCGACTAATTTAATCACCCATATTTCCAAAACCTACGTTTTTAAGGTAACTTGGGTGGTATAGTACTAAAGTTCTGGTCCTATTCTTTCATCCTATGTGTACGTCATGTTGGCACACTTCCGTATTTATTTTATTTTTCATGTCATACTTTGACAAATCGCTGTCCGCACATCTCAATGCGACTAATTTAATCAGCCATATTTCCAAAACCTAAGTTTTTACGGTAACTTGGGTGGTATAATACAGAAGTTCTGATCATATTCTATCACCCTATGTGTACGTCATGTATCCACAATTCCGTATTTATTTTTATATTTCATGTCAAACTTAGACAAATCGCTGTCCGCACATCTCAATGCGACTAATTTAATCACCCGTATTTCCAAAACCTAAGTTTTTAAGGTAACTTGGGTGGTATAGTACTAAAGTTCTGGACCTATTCTATCATCCTATGTGTACGTCATGTTGGCACACCTCCGTAATTTTTTTATATCTTATGTCAAACTTCGACAAATCTCTGTCCGCACATCTCAATGCGACTACTTTAATCAGCCATATTTCCAAAACCTAAGTTTTTTCGGTAACTTGGGTGGTATAATACAGAAGTTCTGGTCCTATTCTATCACCCTACGTGTACGTAATGTTGGCACACCTCCGTATTTATTATTATATTTCATGTCATACTTAGACAAATCGTTGTCCGCACATCGCATAGCGACTAATTTAATCACCCATATTTCCAAAACCTAAGTTTTTAAGGTAACTTGGGTGGTATAGTACTAAAGTTCTGGTCCTTTTCTTTCATCCTATGTGTACGTCATATTGGCACACTTCCGTATTTATTTTATTTTTCATGTCATACTTTGACAAATCGCTGTCCGCACATCTCAATGCGACTACTTTAATCAGCCATATTTCCAAAACCTAAGTTTTTACGGTAACTTGGGTGGTATAATACAGAAGTTCTGATCCTATTCTATCACCCTATGTGTACGTCATGTATCCACAATTCCGTATTTATTTTTATATTTCATGTCAAACTTAGACAAATCGCTGTCCGCACATCTCAATGCGACTAATTTAATCACCCGTATTTCCAAAACCTAAGTTTTTAAGGTAACTTGGGTGGTATAGTACTAGAGTTCTGGACCTATTCTATCATCCTATGTGTACGTCATGTTGGCACACCTCCGTATTTTTTTTATATTTTATGTCAAACTTCGACAAATCTCTGTCCGCACATCTCAATGCGACTACTTTAATCAGCCATATTTCCAAAACCTAAGTTTTTACGGTAACTTGGGTGGTATAATACAGAAGTTCTGGTCCTATTCTATCACCCTACGTGTACGTAATGTTGGCACACCTCCGTATTTATTATTATATTTCATGTCATACTTAGACAAATCGTTGTCCGCACATCGCATAGCGACTAATTTAATCACCCATATTTCCAAAACCTAAGTTTTTAAGGTAACTTGGGTGGTATAGTACTAAAGTTCTGGTCCTTTTCTTTCATCCTATGTGTACGTCATATTGGCACACTTCCGTATTTATTTTATTTTTCATGTCATACTTTGACAAATCGCTGTCCGCACATCTCAATGCGACTACTTTAATCAGCCATATTTCCAAAACCTAAGTTTTTACGGTAACTTGGGTGGTATAATACAGAAGTTCTGATCCTATTCTATCACCCTATGTGTACGTCATGTATCCACAATTCCGTATTTATTTTTATATTTCATGTCAAACTTAGACAAATCGCTGTCCGCACATCTCAATGCGACTAATTTAATCACCCGTATTTCCAAAACCTAAGTTTTTAAGGTAACTTGGGTGGTATAGTACTAAAGTTCTGGACCTATTCTATCATCCTATGTGTACGTCATGTTGGCACACCTCCGTATTTTTTTTATATTTTATGTCAAACTTCGACAAATCTCTGTCCGCACATCTCAATGCGACTACTTTAATCAGCCATATTTCCAAAACCTAAGTTTTTACGGTAACTTGGGTGGTATAATACAGAAGTTCTGGTCCTATTCTATCACCCTACGTGTACGTAATGTTGGCACACCTCCGTATTTATTATTATATTTCATGTCATACTTAGACAAATCGTTGTCCGCACATCGCATAGCGACTAATTTAATCACCCGTATTTCCAAAACCTAAGTTTTTAAGGTAACTTGGGTGGTATAGTACTAAAGTTCAGGACCTATTCTATCATCCTATGTGTACGTAATGTTGGCACACTTCCGTATTTATTTTATTTTTCATGTCATACTTTGACAAATCGCTGTCCGCACATCTCAATGCGACTACTTTAATCAGCCATATTTCCAAAACCTAAGTTTTCACGGTAACTTGGGTGGTACAATACAGAAGTTCTGGTCCTATTCTATCACCCTATGTGTACGTCATGTATCCACAATTCCGTATTTATTTTTATATTTCATGTGAAACCTAGACAAATCGCTGTCCGCACATCTCAATGCGACTACTTTAATCAGCCATATTTCCAAAACCTAAGTTTTTACGGTAACTTGGGTGGTATAATACAGAAGTTCTGGTCCTATTCTATCACCCTACGTGTACGTAATGTTGGCACACCTCCGTATTTATTATTATATTTCATGTCATACTTTGACAAATCGCTGTCCGCACATCTCAATGCGACTACTTTAATCACCCATATTTCCAAAACCTAAGTTTTTAAGGACTTTGGGTGGTATAATACTAAATTTCAGGACCTATTCTATCACCATATGTGTACGTCATGTTGGCACACTTCCGTATTTATTTTATTTTTCATGTCATACTTTGACAAATCCCTGTCCGCACATCTCAATGCGACTACTTTAATCAGCCATATTTCCAAAACCTAAGTTTTTACGGTAACTTTGGTGGTATAATACTAAATTTCAGGACCTATTCTATCATCCTATGTGTACGTCATGTATCCACAATTCCGTATTTATTTTTATATTTCATGTCAAACTTAGACACATCGTTGTCCGCACATCGCATAGCGACTAATTTAATCACCCATATTTCCAAAACCTAAGTTTTTAAGGTAACTTGGGTGGTATAATACTGAAGTTCTGGTCCTATTCTATCACCCAATGTGTACGTCATGTATCCAAAATTCCGTATTTATTTTTATATTTCATGTCAAACTTAGACAAATCGTTGTCCGCACATCTCAATGCGACTACTTTAATCAGCCATATTTCCAAAACCTAAGTTTTTACGGTAACTTGGGTGGTATAATACAGAAGTTCTGGTCCTATTCTATCACCCTATGTGTACGTCATGTATCCACAATTCCGTATTCATTTTTATATTTCATGTCAAACTTAGACAGATCGTTGTCCGCACATCGCATAGCGACTAATTAAATCACCCATATTTCCAAAACCTAAGTTCTTAAGGTAACTTGGGTGGTATAATACTAAATTACAGGACCTATTCTATCATCCTATGTGTACGTCATGTTGGCACACTTCCGTATTTATTTTATTTTTCATGTCATACTTTGACAAATTCGCTGTCCGCACATCTCAATGCGACTACTTTAATCAGCCATATTTCCAAAACCTAAGTTTTTACGGTAACTTGGGTGGTATAATACAGAAGTTCTGATCCTATTCTATCACCCTATGTGTACGTCATGTATCCACATTTCCGTATTTATTTTTATATTTCATGTCAAACTTAGACAAATCGCTGTCCGCACATCTCAATGCGACTAATTTAATCACCCGTATTTCCAAAACCTAAGTTTTTAAGGTAACTTGGGTGGTATATTACTAAAGTTCTGGACCTATTCTATCATCCTATGTGTACGTCATGTTGGCACTCCTCCGTATTGTTTTTATATTTTATGTCAAACTTCGACAAATCTCTGTCCGCACATCTCAATGCGACTAATTTAATCAGCCATATTTCCAAAACCTAAGTTTTTACGGTAACTTGGGTGGTATAATACAGAAGTTCTGGTCCTATTCTATCACCCTACGTGTACGTAATGTTGGCACACCTCCGTATTTATTATTATATTTCATGTCATACTTAGACAAATCGCTGTCCGCACATCTCAATGCGACTACTTTAATCAGCCATATTTCCAAAACCTAAGTTTTTACGGTAACTTGGGTGGTATAATACAGAAGTTCTGGTCCTATTCTATCACCCTACGTGTACGTAATGTTGGCACACCTCCGTATTTATTATTATATTTCATGTCATACTTAGACAAATCGTTGTCCGCACATCGCATAGCGACTAATTTAATCACCCATATTTCCAAAACCTAAGTTTTTAAGGTAACTTGGGTGGTATAATACAGAAGTTCTGGTCCTATTCTATCACCCTACGTGTACGTCATGTATCCACAATTCCGTATTTATTTTTATATTTCATGTCAAACTTAGACAAATCGTTGTCCGCACATCGCATAGCGACTAATTTAATCACCCATATTTCCAAAACCTAAGTTTTTAAGGTAACTTGGGTGGTATAGTACTAAAGTTCTGGTCCTATTCTTTCATCCTACGTGTACGTCATGCTGACACACGTCCGTATTTATTTTATATTTTATGTCAAACTTAGGTGGATCGCTGTCCACACATCCAAACTTACTATTTTAATCACCCGTATTTCCAAAACCTAAGTTTTTACGGTAACTTTGGTGGTATAGTACTAAAGTTCTGGACCTATTCTATCATCCTATGTGTACGTCATGTTGGCACACCTCGGTATTTTTTTCATATTTCGTGTCAAACTTTGACAAATCTCTGTCCGCACATCTCAATGCGACTACTTTAATCAGCCATATGTCCAAAACCTAAGTTTTTACGGTAACTTGGGTGGTATAATACAGAAGTTCTGGTCCTATTCTATCACCCTACGTGTACGTAATGTTGGCACACCTCCGTATTTATTATTATATTTCATGTCATACTTAGACAAATCGTTGTCCGCACATCGCATAGCGACTAATTTAATCACCCATATTTCCAAAACCTACGTTTTTAAGGTAACTTGGGTGGTATAGTACTAAAGTTCTGGACCTATTCTATCATCCTATGTGTACGTCATGTTGGCACACCTCCGTATTTTTTTTATATCTTATGTCAAACTTCGACAAATCTCTGTCCGCACATCTCAATGCGACTACTTTAATCAGCCATATTTCCAAAACCTAAGTTTTTACGGTAACTTGGGTGGTATAATACAGAAGTTCTGGTCCTATTCTATCACCCTACGTGTACGTAATGTTGGCACACCTCCGTATTTATTATTATATTTCATGTCATACTTAGACAAATCGTTGTCCGCACATCGCATAGCGACTAATTTAATCACCCATATTTCCAAAACCTAAGTTTTTAAGGTAACTTGGGTGGTATAGTACTAAAGTTCTGGTCCTTTTCTTTCATCCTATGTGTACGTCATATTGGCACACTTCCGTATTTATTTTATTTTTCATGTCATACTTTGACAAATCGCTGTCCGCACATCTCAATGCGACTACTTTAATCAGCCATATTTCCAAAACCTAAGTTTTTACGGTAACTTGGGTGGTATAAAACAGAAGTTCTGATCCTATTCTATCACCCTATGTGTACGTCATGTATCCACAATTCCGTATTTATTTTTATATTTCATGTCAAACTTAGACAAATCGCTGTCCGCACATCTCAATGCGACTAATTTAATCACCCGTATTTCCAAAACCTAAGTTTTTAAGGTAACTTGGGTGGTATAGTACTAAAGTTCTGGACCTATTCTATCATCCTATGTGTACGTCATGTTGGCACACCTCCGTATTTTTTTTATATTTTATGTCAAACTTCGACAAATCTCTGTCCGCACATCTCAATGCGACTACTTTAATCAGCCATATTTCCAAAACCTAAGTTTTTACGGTAACTTGGGTGGTATAATACAGAAGTTCTGGTCCTATTCTATCACCCTACGTGTACGTAATGTTGGCACACCTCCGTATTTATTATTATATTTCATGTCATACTTAGACAAATCGCTGTCCGCACATCTCAATGCGACTACTTTAATCAGCCATATTTCCAAAACCTAAGTTTTTACGGTAACTTGGGTGGTATAATACAGAAGTTCTGGTCCTATTCTATCACCCTACGTGTACGTAATGTTGGCACACCTCCGTATTTATTATTATATTTCATGTCATACTTAGACAAATCGTTGTCCGCACATCGCATAGCGACTAATTTAATCACCCATATTTCCAAAACCTAAGTTTTTAAGGTAACTTGGGTGGTATAATACAGAAGTTCTGGTCCTATTCTATCACCCTACGTGTACGTCATGTATCCACAATTCCGTATTTATTTTTATATTTCATGTCAAACTTAGACAAATCGTTGTCCGCACATCGCATAGCGACTAATTTAATCACCCATATTTCCAAAACCTAAGTTTTTAAGGTAACTTGGGTGGTATAGTACTAAAGTTCTGGTCCTATTCTTTCATCCTACGTGTACGTCATGCTGACACACGTCCGTATTTATTTTATATTTTATGTCAAACTTAGGTGGATCGCTGTCCACACATCCAAACTTACTATTTTAATCACCCGTATTTCCAAAACCTAAGTTTTTACGGTAACTTTGGTGGTATAGTACTAAAGTTCTGGACCTATTCTATCATCCTATGTGTACGTCATGTTGGCACACCTCGGTATTTTTTTCATATTTCGTGTCAAACTTTGACAAATCTCTGTCCGCACATCTCAATGCGACTACTTTAATCAGCCATATGTCCAAAACCTAAGTTTTTACGGTAACTTGGGTGGTATAATACAGAAGTTCTGGTCCTATTCTATCACCCTACGTGTACGTAATGTTGGCACACCTCCGTATTTATTATTATATTTCATGTCATACTTAGACAAATCGTTGTCCGCACATCGCATAGCGACTAATTTAATCACCCATATTTCCAAAACCTACATTTTTAAGGTAACTTGGGTGGTATAGTACTAAAGTTCTGGTCCTATTCTTTCATCCTATGTGTACGTCATGTTGGCACACTTCCGTATTTATTTTATTTTTCATGTCATACTTTGACAAATCGCTGTCCGCACATCTCAATGCGACTACTTTAATCAGCCATATTTCCAAAACCTAAGTTTTTACGGTAACTTGGGTGGTATAATACAGAAGTTCTGATCATATTCTATCACCCTATGTGTACGTCATGTATCCACAATTCCGTATTTATTTTTATATTTCATGTCAAACTTAGACAAATCGCTGTCCGCACATCTCAATGCGACTAATTTAATCACCCGTATTTCCAAAACCTAAGTTTTTAAGGTAACTTGGGTGGTATAGTACTAAAGTTCTGGACCTATTCTATCATCCTATGTGTACGTCATGTTGGCACACCTCCGTATTTTTTTTATATCTTATGTCAAACTTCGACAAATCTCTGTCCGCACATCTCAATGCGACTACTTTAATCAGCCATATTTCCAAAACCTAAGTTTTTTCGGTAACTTGGGTGGTATAATACAGAAGTTCTGGTCCTATTCTATCACCCTACGTGTACGTAATGTTGGCACACCTCCGTATTTATTATTATATTTCATGTCATACTTAGACAAATCGTTGTCCGCACATCGCATAGCGACTAATTTAATCACCCATATTTCCAAAACCTAAGTTTTTAAGGTAACTTGGGTGGTATAGTACTAAAGTTCTGGTCCTTTTCTTTCATCCTATGTGTACGTCATATTGGCACACTTCCGTATTTATTTTATTTTTCATGTCATACTTTGACAAATCGCTGTCCGCACATCTCAATGCGACTACTTTAATCAGCCATATTTCCAAAACCTAAGTTTTTACGGTAACTTGGGTGGTATAAAACAGAAGTTCTGATCCTATTCTATCACCCTATGTGTACGTCATGTATCCACAATTCCGTATTTATTTTTATATTTCATGTCAAACTTAGACAAATCGCTGTCCGCACATCTCAATGCGACTAATTTAATCACCCGTATTTCCAAAACCTAAGTTTTTAAGGTAACTTGGGTGGTATAGTACTAAAGTTCTGGACCTATTCTATCATCCTATGTGTACGTCATGTTGGCACACCTCCGTATTTTTTTTATATTTTATGTCAAACTTCGACAAATCTCTGTCCGCACATCTCAATGCGACTACTTTAATCAGCCATATTTCCAAAACCTAAGTTTTTACGGTAACTTGGGTGGTATAATACAGAAGTTCTGGTCCTATTCTATCACCCTACGTGTACGTAATGTTGGCACACCTCCGTATTTATTATTATATTTCATGTCATACTTAGACAAATCGTTGTCCGCACATCGCATAGCGACTAATTTAATCACCCGTATTTCCAAAACCTAAGTTTTTAAGGTAACTTGGGTGGTATAGTACTAAAGTTCAGGACCTATTCTATCATCCTATGTGTACGTAATGTTGGCACACTTCCGTATTTATTTTATTTTTCATGTCATACTTTGACAAATCGCTGTCCGCACATCTCAATGCGACTACTTTAATCAGCCATATTTCCAAAACCTAAGTTTTTACGGTAACTTGGGTGGTACAATACAGAAGTTCTGGTCCTATTCTATCACCCTATGTGTACGTCATGTATCCACAATTCCGTATTTATTTTTATATTTCATGTGAAACCTAGACAAATCGCTGTCCGCACATCTCAATGCGACTACTTTAATCAGCCATATTTCCAAAACCTAAGTTTTTACGGTAACTTGGGTGGTATAATACAGAAGTTCTGGTCCTATTCTATCACCCTACGTGTACGTAATGTTGGCACACCTCCGTATTTATTATTATATTTCATGTCATACTTTGACAAATCGCTGTCCGCACATCTCAATGCGACTACTTTAATCACCCATATTTCCAAAACCTAAGTTTTTAAGGACTTTGGGTGGTATAATACTAAATTTCAGGACCTATTCTATCACCATATGTGTACGTCATGTTGGCACACTTCCGTATTTATTTTATTTTTCATGTCATACTTTGACAAATCCCTGTCCGCACATCTCAATGCGACTACTTTAATCAGCCATATTTCTAAAACCTAAGTTTTTACGGTAACTTTGGTGGTATAATACTAAATTTCAGGACCTATTCTATCATCCTATGTGTACGTCATGTATCCACAATTCCGTATTTATTTTTATATTTCATGTCAAACTTAGACAAATCGTTGTCCGCACATCGCATAGCGACTAATTTAATCACCCATATTTCCAAAACCTAAGTTTTTAAGGTAACTTGGGTGGTATAATACTGAAGTTCTGGTCCTATTCTATCACCCAATGTGTATGTCATGTATCCAAAATTCCGTATTTATTTTATATTTCATGTCAAACTTAGACAAATCGTTGTCCGCACATCTCAATGCGACTACTTTAATCAGCCATATTTCCAAAACCTAAGTTTTTACGGTAACTTGGGTGGTATAATACAGAAGTTCTGGTCCTATTCTATCACCCTATGTGTACGTCATGTATCCACAATTCCGTATTCATTTTTATATTTCATGTCAAACTTAGACAGATCGTTGTCCGCACATCGCATAGCGACTAATTAAATCACCCATATTTCCAAAACCTAAGTTTTTAAGGTAACTTGGGTGGGTATAATACTAAATTACAGGACCTATTCTATCATCCTATGTGTACGTCATGTTGGCACACTTCCGTATTTATTTTATTTTTCATGTCATTCTTTGACAAATTCGCTGTCCGCACATCTCAATGCGACTACTTTAATCAGCCATATTTCCAAAACCTAAGTTTTTACGGTAACTTGGGTGGTATAATACAGAAGTTCTGATCCTATTCTATCACCCTATGTGTACGTCATGTATCCACATTTCCGTATTTATTTTTATATTTCATGTCAAACTTAGACAAATCGCTGTCCGCACATCTCAATGCGACTAATTTAATCACCCGTATTCCAAAACCTAAGTTTTTAAGGTAACTTGGGTGGTATATTACTAAAGTTCTGGACCTATTCTATCATCCTATGTGTACGTCATGTTGGCACTCCTCCGTATTTTTTTTATATTTTATGTCAAACTTCGAAAAATCTCTGTCCGCACATCTCAATGCGACTACTTTAATCAGCCATATTTCCAAAACCTAAGTTTTTTCGGTAACTTGGGTGGTATAATACAGAAGTTCTGGTCCTATTCTATCACCCTACGTGTACGTAATGTTGGCACACCTCCGTATTTATTATTATATTTCATGTCATACTTAGACAAATCGTTGTCCGCACATCGCATAGCGACTAATTTAATCACCCATATTTCCAAAACCTAAGTTTTTAAGGTAACTTGGGTGGTATAGTACTAAAGTTCTGGTCCTTTTCTTTCATCCTATGTGTACGTCATATTGGCACACTTCCGTATTTATTTTATTTTTCATGTCATACTTTGACAAATCGCTGTCCGCACATCTCAATGCGACTACTTTAATCAGCCATATTTCCAAAACCTAAGTTTTTACGGTAACTTGGGTGGTATAAAACAGAAGTTCTGATCCTATTCTATCACCCTATGTGTACGTCATGTATCCACAATTCCGTATTTATTTTTATATTTCATGTCAAACTTAGACAAATCGCTGTCCGCACATCTCAATGCGACTAATTTAATCACCCGTATTTCCAAAACCTAAGTTTTTAAGGTAACTTGGGTGGTATAGTACTAAAGTTCTGGACCTATTCTATCATCCTATGTGTACGTCATGTTGGCACACCTCCGTATTTTTTTTATATTTTATGTCAAACTTCGACAAATCTCTGTCCGCACATCTCAATGCGACTACTTTAATCAGCCATATTTCCAAAACCTAAGTTTTTACGGTAACTTGGGTGGTATAATACAGAAGTTCTGGTCCTATTCTATCACCCTACGTGTACGTAATGTTGGCACACCTCCGTATTTATTATTATATTTCATGTCATACTTAGACAAATCGTTGTCCGCACATCGCATAGCGACTAATTTAATCACCCGTATTTCCAAAACCTAAGTTTTTAAGGTAACTTGGGTGGTATAGTACTAAAGTTCAGGACCTATTCTATCATCCTATGTGTACGTAATGTTGGCACACTTCCGTATTTATTTTATTTTTCATGTCATACTTTGACAAATCGCTGTCCGCACATCTCAATGCGACTACTTTAATCAGCCATATTTCCAAAACCTAAGTTTTTACGGTAACTTGGGTGGTACAATACAGAAGTTCTGGTCCTATTCTATCACCCTATGTGTACGTCATGTATCCACAATTCCGTATTTATTTTTATATTTCATGTGAAACCTAGACAAATCGCTGTCCGCACATCTCAATGCGACTACTTTAATCAGCCATATTTCCAAAACCTAAGTTTTTACGGTAACTTGGGTGGTATAATACAGAAGTTCTGGTCCTATTCTATCACCCTACGTGTACGTAATGTTGGCACACCTCCGTATTTATTATTATATTTCATGTCATACTTTGACAAATCGCTGTCCGCACATCTCAATGCGACTACTTTAATCACCCATATTTCCAAAACCAAAGTTTTTAAGGACTTTGGGTGGTATAATACTAAATTTCAGGACCTATTCTATCACCATATGTGTACGTCATGTTGGCACACTTCCGTATTTATTTTATTTTTCATGTCATACTTTGACAAATCCCTGTCCGCACATCTCAATGCGACTACTTTAATCAGCCATATTTCCAAAACCTAAGTTTTTACGGTAACTTTGGTGGTATAATACTAAATTTCAGGACCTATTCTATCATCCTATGTGTACGTCATGTATCCACAATTCCGTATTTATTTTTATATTTCATGTCAAACTTAGACAAATCGTTGTCCGCACATCGCATAGCGACTAATTTAATCACCCATATTTCCAAAACCTAAGTTTTTAAGGTAACTTGGGTGGTATAATACTGAAGTTCTGGTCCTATTCTATCACCCAATGTGTATGTCATGTATCCAAAATTCCGTATTTATTTTTATATTTCATGTCAAACTTAGACAAATCGTTGTCCGCACATCTCAATGCGACTACTTTAATCAGCCATATTTCCAAAACCTAAGTTTTTACGGTAACTTGGGTGGTATAATACAGAAGTTCTGGTCCTATTCTATCACCCTATGTGTACGTCATGTATCCACAATTCCGTATTCATTTTTATATTTCATGTCAAACTTAGACAGATCGTTGTCCGCACATCGCATAGCGACTAATTAAATCACCCATATTTCCAAAACCTAAGTTTTTAAGGTAACTTGGGTGGTATAATACTAAATTACAGGACCTATTCTATCATCCTATGTGTACGTCATGTTGGCACACTTCCGTATTTATTTTATTTTTCATGTCATACTTTGACAAATTCGCTGTCCGCACATCTCAATGCGACTACTTTAATCAGCCATATTTCCAAAACCTAAGTTTTTACGGTAACTTGGGTGGTATAATACAGAAGTTCTGATCCTATTCTATCACCCTATGTGTACGTCATGTATCCACATTTCCGTATTTATTTTTATATTTCATGTCAAACTTAGACAAATCGCTGTCCGCACATCTCAATGCGACTAATTTAATCACCCGTATTTCCAAAACCTAAGTTTTTAAGGTAACTTGGGTAGTATATTACTAAAGTTCTGGACCTATTCTATCATCCTATGTGTACGTCATGTTGGCACTCCTCCGTATTTTTTTTATATTTTATGTCAAACTTCGAAAAATCTCTGTCCGCACATCTCAATGCGACTACTTTAATCAGCCATATTTCCAAAACCTAAGTTTTTTCGGTAACTTGGGTGGTATAATACAGAAGTTCTGGTCCTATTCTATCACCCTACGTGTACGTAATGTTGGCACACCTCCGTATTTATTATTATATTTCATGTCATACTTAGACAAATCGTTGTCCGCACATCGCATAGCGACTAATTTAATCACCCATATTTCCAAAACCTAAGTTTTTAAGGTAACTTGGGTGGTATAGTACTAAAGTTCTGGTCCTTTTCTTTCATCCTATGTGTACGTCATATTGGCACACTTCCGTATTTATTTTATTTTTCATGTCATACTTTGACAAATCGCTGTCCGCACATCTCAATGCGACTACTTTAATCAGCCATATTTCCAAAACCTAAGTTTTTACGGTAACTTGGGTGGTATAAAACAGAAGTTCTGATCCTATTCTATCACCCTATGTGTACGTCATGTATCCACAATTCCGTATTTATTTTTATATTTCATGTCAAACTTAGACAAATCGCTGTCCGCACATCTCAATGCGACTAATTTAATCACCCGTATTTCCAAAACCTAAGTTTTTAAGGTAACTTGGGTGGTATAGTACTAAAGTTCTGGACCTATTCTATCATCCTATGTGTACGTCATGTTGGCACACCTCCGTATTTTTTTTATATTTTATGTCAAACTTCGACAAATCTCTGTCCGCACATCTCAATGCGACTACTTTAATCAGCCATATTTCCAAAACCTAAGTTTTTACGGTAACTTGGGTGGTATAATACAGAAGTTCTGGTCCTATTCTATCACCCTACGTGTACGTAATGTTGGCACACCTCCGTATTTATTATTATATTTCATGTCATACTTAGACAAATCGTTGTCCGCACATCGCATAGCGACTAATTTAATCACCCGTATTTCCAAAACCTAAGTTTTTAAGGTAACTTGGGTGGTATAGTACTAAAGTTCAGGACCTATTCTATCATCCTATGTGTACGTAATGTTGGCACACTTCCGTATTTATTTTATTTTTCATGTCATACTTTGACAAATCGCTGTCCGCACATCTCAATGCGACTACTTTAATCAGCCATATTTCCAAAACCTAAGTTTTTACGGTAACTTGGGTGGTACAATACAGAAGTTCTGGTCCTATTCTATCACCCTATGTGTACGTCATGTATCCACAATTCCGTATTTATTTTTATATTTCATGTGAAACCTAGACAAATCGCTGTCCGCACATCTCAATGCGACTACTTTAATCAGCCATATTTCCAAAACCTAAGTTTTTACGGTAACTTGGGTGGTATAATACAGAAGTTCTGGTCCTATTCTATCACCCTACGTGTACGTAATGTTGGCACACCTCCGTATTTATTATTATATTTCATGTCATACTTTGACAAATCGCTGTCCGCACATCTCAATGCGACTACTTTAATCACCCATATTTCCAAAACCTAAGTTTTTAAGGACTTTGGGTGGTATAATACTAAATTTCAGGACCTATTCTATCACCATATGTGTACGTCATGTTGGCACACTTCCGTATTTATTTTATTTTTCATGTCATACTTTGACAAATCCCTGTCCGCACATCTCAATGCGACTACTTTAATCAGCCATATTTCCAAAACCTAAGTTTTTACGGTAACTTTGGTGGTATAATACTAAATTTCAGGACCTATTCTATCATCCTATGTGTACGTCATGTATCCACAATTCCGTATTTATTTTTATATTTCATGTCAAACTTAGACAAATCGTTGTCCGCACATCGCATAGCGACTAATTTAATCACCCATATTTCCAAAACCTAAGTTTTTAAGGTAACTTGGGTGGTATAATACTGAAGTTCTGGTCCTATTCTATCACCCAATGTGTATGTCATGTATCCAAAATTCCGTATTTATTTTTATATTTCATGTCAAACTTAGACAAATCGTTGTCCGCACATCTCAATGCGACTACTTTAATCAGCCATATTTCCAAAACCTAAGGTTTTACGGTAACTTGGGTGGTATAATACAGAAGTTCTGGTCCTATTCTATCACCCTATGTGTACGTCATGTATCCACAATTCCGTATTCATTTTTATATTTCATGTCAAACTTAGACAGATCGTTGTCCGCACATCGCATAGCGACTAATTAAATCACCCATATTTCCAAAACCTAAGTTTTTAAGGTAACTTGGGTGGTATAATACTAAATTACAGGACCTATTCTATCATCCTATGTGTACGTCATGTTGGCACACTTCCGTATTTATTTTATTTTTCATGTCATACTTTGACAAATTCGCTGTCCGCACATCTCAATGCGACTACTTTAATCAGCCATATTTCCAAAACCTAAGTTTTTACGGTAACTTGGGTGGTATAATACAGAAGTTCTGATCCTATTCTATCACCCTATGTGTACGTCATGTATCCACATTTCCGTATTTATTTTTATATTTCATGTCAAACTTAGACAAATCGCTGTCCGCACATCTCAATGCGACTAATTTAATCACCCGTATTTCCAAAACCTAAGTTTTTAAGGTAACTTGGGTGGTATATTACTAAAGTTCTGGACCTATTCTATCATCCTATGTGTACGTCATGTTGGCACTCCTCCGTATTTTTTTTATATTTTATGTCAAACTTCGAAAAATCTCTGTCCGCACATCTCAATGCGACTACTTTAATCAGCCATATTTCCAAAACCTAAGTTTTTACGGTAACTTGGGTGGTATAATACAGAAGTTCTGGTCCTATTTTATCACCCTATGTGTACGTCATGTATCCACAATTCCGTATTTATTTTTATATTTCATGTCAAACTTAGACAAATCGCTGTCCGCACATCTCAATGCGACTACTTTAATCAGCCATATTTCCAAAACCTAAGTTTTACGGTAACTTGGGTGGTATAGTACTAAATTTCAGGACCTATTCTATCATCCTACGTGTACGTCATGTTGGCACACCTCCGTATTTTTTGTATATTTCGTGTTAAACTTCGACAAATCTCTGTCCGCACATCTCAATGCGACTACTTTAATCAGCTATATTTCCAAAACCTAAGTTTTTACGGTAACTTGGGTGGTATAATACAGAAGTTCTGGTCCTATTCTATCACCCTACGTGTACGTAATGTTGGCACACCTCCGTATTTATTATTATATTTCATGTCATACTTTGACAAATCGCTGTCCGCACATCTCAATGCGACTATTTTAATCACCCGTATTTCCAAAACCTAAGTTTTTAAGGTAACTCGGGTGGTATAGTACTAAAGTTCTGGACCTATTCTATCATCCTATGTGTACGTTATGTTGGCACACCTCCGTATTTTTTTTATATTTCGTGTCAAACTTCAAAAAATCTCTGTCCGCACATCTCAATGCGACTACTTTAATCACCCATATTTCCAAAACCTAAGTTTTTAAGGTAACTTGGGTGGTATAGTACTAAAGTTCTGGACCTATTCTATCATCCTATGTGTACGTCATGTTGGCACACCTCCGTATTTTTTTTATATTTCGTGTCAATCTTCGACAAATCTCTGTCCGCACATCTCAATGCGACTACTTTAATCAGCCATATTTCCAAAACCTAAGTTTTTACGGTAACTTGGGTGGTATAATACAGAAGTTCTGGTCCTATTCTATCACCCTACGTGTACGTAATGTTGGCACACCTCCGTATTTATTATTATATTTCATGTCATACTTAGACAAATCGTTGTCCGCACATCGCATAGCGACTAATTTAATCACCCATATTTCCAAAACCTAAGTTTTTAAGGTAACTTGGGTGGTATAGTACTAAAGTTCTGGTCCTATTCTTTCATCCTACGTGTACGTCATGCTGACACACTTCCGTATTTATTTTATATTTTATGTCAAACTTAGGTGGATCGCTGTCCACATATCCAAAGCGACTATTTTAATCACCCGTATTTCCAAAACCTAAGTTTTGACGGTAACCTGAGTGGTATAATAATATAGTTCTAATCCTATTCTATCACCCAATGTGTACGTCATGTATCCAAAATTCCGTATTTATTTTTATATTTTATGTCAAACTTAGGTGGATCGCTGTCCACACATCCAAAGCGACTATTTTAATCACCCTTATTTCCAAAACCTAAGTTTTTAAGGTAACTTGGGTGGTATAGTACTAAAGTTCTGGACCTATTCTATCATCCTATGTGTACGTCATGTTGGCACACCTCCGTTTTTTTTTATATTTCGTGTCAAACTTCGACAAATCTCTGTCCGCACATCTCAATGCGACTACTTTAATCAGCCATATTTCCAAAACCTAAGTTTTTAAGGTAACTTGGGTGGTATAATACTAAATTTCAGGACCTATTCTATCACCCTATGTGTACGTCATGTTGGCACCCTTCCGTATTTATTTTATTTTTCATGTCATACTTTGACAAATCGCTGTCCGCACATCTCAATGCGACTACTTTAATCAGCCATATTTCCAAAACCTAAGTTTTTACGGTAACTTGGGTGGTATAATACAGAAGTTCTGGTACTATTCTATCACCCTACGTGTACGTAATGTTGGCACACCTCCGTATTTATTATTATATTTCATGTCATACTTAGACAAATCGTTGTCCGCACATCGCATAGCGACTAATTTAATCACCCATATTTCCAAAACCTAAGTTTTTAAGGTAACTTGGGTGGTATAGTACTAAGGTTCTGGTCCTATTCTTTCATCCTACGTGTACGTCATGCTGACACACTGCCGTATTTATTTTATATTTTATGTCAAACTTAGGTGGATCGCTGTCCACACATCCAAAGCGACTATTTTAATCACCCGTATTTCCAAAACCTAAGTTTTTAAGGTAACTTGGGTGGTATAGTACTAAAGTTCTGGACCTAGTCTATCATCCTATGTGTACGTGATGTTGGCACACCTCCGTATTTTTTTATATTTCATGTCAAACTTCGACAAATCTCTGTCCGCACATCTCAATGCGACTACTTTAATCAGCCATATTTCGAAAACCTAAGTTTTTACGGTAACTTGGGTGGTATAACACAGACGTTCTGGTCCTATTCTATCACCCTATGTGTACGTCATGTATCCACAATTCCGTATTTATTTTTATATTTCATGTCAAACTTAGACAAATCGTTGTCCGCACATCGCATAGCGACTAATTTAATCACCCGTATTTCCAAAACCTAAGTTTTTAAGGTAACTTGGGTGGTATAGTACTAAAGTTCAGGACCTATTCTATCATCCTATGTGTACGTCATGTTGGCACACTTCCGTATTTATTTTATTTTTCATGTCATACTTTGACAAATCGCTGTCCGCACATCTCAATGCGACTACTTTAATCAGCCATATTTCCAAAACCTAAGTTTTTAAGGTAACTTGGGTGGTATAATACAGAAGTTCTGGTCCTATTCTATCACCCTATGTGTACGTCATGTATCCACAATTCCGTATTTATTTTTATATTTCATGTCAAACTTAGACAAATCGCTGTCCGCACATCTCAATGCGACTACTTTAATCAGCCATATTTCCAAAACCTAAGTTTTTACGGTAACTTGGGTGGTATAGTACTAAATTTCAGGACCTATTCTATCATCCTACGTGTACGTCATGTTGGCACACCTCCGTATTCTTTGTATATTTCGTGTCAAACTTCGACAAATCTCTGTCCGCACATCTCAATGCGACTACTTTAATCAGCCATATTTCTAAAACCTAAGTTTTTACGGTAATTTTGGTGGTATAATACAGAAGTTCTAGTCCTATTCTATCACCCTATGTGTACGTCATGTATCCACAATTCCGTATTAATTTTTATATTTCATGTCAAACGTAGACAAATCGTTGTCCGCACATCGCATAGCGACTAAATTAATCACCCATATTTCCAAAACCTAAGTTTTTAAGGTAACTTGGGTGGTATAATACTGAAGTTCTGGTCCTATTCTATCACCCAATGTGTACGTCATGTATCCAAAATTCCGTATTTATTTTTATATTTCATGTCAAACTTAGACAAATCGTTGTCCGCACATCTCAATGCGACTACTTTAATCAGCCATATTTCCAAAACCTAAGTTTTTACGGTAACTTGGGTGGTATAATACAGAAGTTCTGGTCCTATTCTATCACCCTATGTGTACGTCATGTATCCACAATTCCGTATTTATTTTTATATTTAATGTCAAACTTAGACAAATCGTTGTCCGCACATCGCATAGCGACTTATTTAATCACCCATATTTCCAAAACCTAAGTTTTTAAGGTAACTTGGGTGGTATAATACTAAATTTCAGGACCTATTCTATCATCCTATGTGTACGTCATGTTGGCACACTTCCGTATTTATTTTATTTTTCATGTCATACTTTGACAAATCGCTGTCCGCACATCTCAATGCGACTACTTTAATCAGCAATATTTCCAAAACCTAAGTTTTTACGGTAACTTGGGTGGTATAGTACTAAGGTTCTGGACCTATTCTATCATCCTATGTGTACGTCATGTTGGCACACCTCCGTATTTTTTTTATATTTCGTGTCAAACTTCGACAAATCTCTGTCCGCACATCTCAATGCGACTACTTTAATCAGCCATATTTCCAAAACCTAAGTTTTTACGGTAACTTGGGTGGTATAATACAGAAGTTCTGGTCCTATTCTATCACCCTACGTGTACGTAATGTTGGCACACCTCCGTATTTTTTATTATATTTCATGTCATACTTAGACAAATCGTTGTCCGCACATCTCAATGCGACTAATTGAATCACCCATATTTCCAAAACCTACGTTTTTACGGTAACTTGGGTGGTATAATACTAAATTTCTGGCCCTATTTTATCATCGTATGTGTACGTCATGTTGGCACACTTCCGTATTTATTTTATTTTTCATGTCATACTTTGACAAATCGCTGTCCGCACATCTCAATGCGATTACTTTAATCAGCCATATTTTCAAAACCTAAGTTTTTTCGGTAACTTGGGTGGTATAGTACTAAAGTTCTGGACCTATTCTATCATCCTATGTGTACGTCATGTTGGCACACCTCCGTATTTATTTTATTTTTCATGTCATACTTTGACAAATCGCTGTCCGCACATCGCATAGCGACTAATTTAATCACCCATATTTCCAAAACCTAAGTTTTTAAGGTAACTTGGGTGGTATAATACTGAAGTTCTGGTCCTATTCTATCACCCAATGTGTACGTCATGTATCCAAAATTCCGTATTTATTTTTATATTTCATGTCAAACTTAGACAAATCGTTGTCCGCACATCGCATAGCGACTAATTTAATCACCCATATTTCCAAAACCTAAGTTTTTAAGGTAACTTGGGTGGTATAATACTAAATTTCAGGACCTATTCTATCATCCTACGTGTACGTCATGTTGGCACACTTCCGTATTTATTTTATTTTTCATGTCATACTTTGACAAATCGCTGTCCGCACATCTCAATGCGACTACTTTAATCAGCCATATTTCCAAAACCTAGGTTTTTACGGTAACTTGGGTGGTATAGTACTAAAGTTCTGGACCTATTCTATCATCCTATGTGTACGTCATGTATCCAAAATTTCGTATTTATTTTTATATTTCATGTCAAAATTAGACAAATCGTTGTCCGCACATCGCATAGCGACTAATTTAATCACCCATATTTCCAAAACCTAAGTTTTTACGGTAACTTGGGTGGTATAATACAGAAGTTCTGGTCCTATTCTATCACCCTATGTGTACGTCATGTATCCACAATTCCGTATTTATTTTTATATTTCATGTCAAACTTAGACAAATCGCTGTCCGCACATCTCAATGCGACTACTTTAATCAGCCATATTTCCAAAACCTGAGTTTTTACGGTAACTTGGGTGGTATAGTACTAAAGTTCTGGACCTATTCTATCATCCTACGTGTACGTCATGTTGGCACAACTCCGTATTTTTTTTATATTTCGTGTCAAACTTCGACAAAGCTCTGTCCGCACATCTCAATGCGAATACTTTAATCAACCATATTTCCAAAACCTAAGTTTTTACGGTAACTTGGGTGGTATAATACAGAAGTTCTGGTCCTATTCTATCACCCTACGTGTACGTAATGTTGGCACACCTCCGTATTTATTATTATATTTCATGTCATACTTAGACAAATCGTTGTCCGCACATCGCATAGCGACTAATTTATTCACCCATATTTCCAAAACCTAAGTTTTTAAGGTAACTTGGGTGGTATAGTACTAAGGTTCTGGTCCTATTCTGTCATCCTACGTGTACGTAATGTTGGCACACCTCCGTATTTATTTTTATATTTCATGTCAAACTTACACAAATCGTTGTCCGCACTTCGCATAGCGACTAATTTAATCACCCATATTTCCAAAACCTAAGTTTTTAAGGTAACTTGGGTGGTATAGTACTAAAGTTCTGGACCTATTCTATCATCCTATGTGTACGTCATGTTGGCACACCTCCGTATTTTTTTTATATTTCGTGTCAACCTTCGACAAATCGTTGTCCGCACATCGCATAGCGACTAATTTAATCACCCATATTTCCAAAACCTAAGTTTTTACGGTAACTTGGGTGGTATAATACAGAAGTTCTGGTCCTATTCTATCACCCTACGTGTACGTAATGTTGGCACACCTCCGTATTTATTTTTATATTTCATGTCAAACTTAGACAAATCGTTGTCCGCACATCGCATAGCGACTAATTTGATCACCCATATTTCCAAAACCTAAGTTTTTAAGGTAACTTGGGTGGTATAATACTAAATTTCAGGACTTATTCTATCATCCTATGTGTACGTCATGTTGGCACACTTCCGTATTTATTTTATTTTTCTTGTCATACTTTGACAAATCACTGTCCGCACATTTCAATGCGACTACTTTAATCAGCCATATTTCCAAAACCTAAGTTTTTACCCCGGTAACCCTTGGGTGGTATAATACAGAAGTTCTGATCCTATTCTATCACCCTACGTGTACGTCATGCTGACACACTGCCGTATTTATTTTATATTTATGTCAAACTTAGGTGGATCACTGTCCACACATCCCAAGCGACTATTTTAATCACCCGTATTTCCAAAACCTAAGTTTTTACGGTAACTTGGGTGGTATAGTACTAAAGTTCTGGTCCTATTCTTTCATCCTATGTGTACGTCATGTTGGCACACTTCCGTATTTATTTTATTTTTCATGTCATACTTTGACAAATCGCTGTCCGCACATCTCAATGCGACTACTTTAATCAGCCATATTTCCAAAACCTACGTTTTTACGGTAACTTGGGTGGTATAATACAGAAGTTCTGGTCCTATTTCATCACCCTACGTGTACGTCATGCTGACACACTGCCGTATTTATTTTAATATTTTATGTCAAACTTAGGTGGATCACTGTCCACACATCCAAAGCGACTATTTTAATCACCCGTATTTCCAAAACCTAAGTTTTTTAAGGTAACTTGGGTGGTATAGTACTAAAGTTTTGGACCTATTCTATCATCCTATGTGTACGTCATGTTGGCACACCTCCGTATTTTTTTATATTTCGTGTCAAACTTCGACAAATCTCTGTCCGCACATCTCAATGCGACTACTTTAATCAGCCATATTTCCAAAACCTAAGTTTTTACGGTAACTTGGGTGGTATAATACAGAAGTTCTGGTCCTATTCTATCACCCTACGTGTACGTAATGTTGGCACACCTCCGTATTTATTATTATATTTCATGTCATACTTAGACAAATCGTTGTCCGCACATCGCATAGCGACTAATTTAATCACCCATATTTCCAAAACCTAAGTTTATAAGGTAACTTGGGTGGTATAATACTAAATTTCAGGACCTACTCTATCATCCTATGTGTACGTCATGTTGGCACACTTCCGTATTTATTTTATTTTTCATGTCATACTTTGACAAATCGCTGTCCGCACATCTCAATGCGACTACTTTAATCAGCCATATTTCTAAAACCTAAGTTTTTACGGTAACTTGGGTGGTATAGTACTAAAGTTCTGGACCTATTCTATCATCCTATGTGTACGTCATGTTGGCACACCTCCTTTTTTTTATATTTCGTGTCAAACTTCGACAAATCGTTGTCCGCACATCGCATAGCGACTAATTTAATCACCCATATTTCCAAAACCTAAGTTTTTACGGTGACTTGGGTGGTATAATACAGAAGTTCTGGTCCTATTCTATCACCCTATGTGTACGTCATGTATCCACAATTCCGTATTTATTTTTATATTTCATGTCAAATTAGACAAATCGCTGTCCGCACATCTCAATGCGACTACTTTAATCAGCCATATTTCCAAAACTTAAGTTTTTACTGTAACTTGGGTGGTATAGTACTAAAGTTCTGGACCTATTCTATCATCCTATGTGTACGTCATGTTGGCACACCTCCGTTATTTTTTATATTTCGTGTCAAACTTAGACAAATCGTTGTCCGCACATCGCATAGCGACTAATTTAATCACCCATATTTCCAAAACCTAAGTTTTTAAAGTAACTTGGGTGGTATAGTACTAAAGTTCTGGACCTATTCTATCATCCTATGTGTACGTCATGTTGGCACACCTCCGTATTCTTTTTTTATATTTCGTGTCAAACTTCGACAAATCTCTGTCCGCACATCTCAATGCGACTACTTTAATCAGCCATATTTCCAAAACCTAAGTTTTTACGGTAACTTGGGTGGTATAATACAGAAGTTCTGGTCCTATTCTATCACCCTACGTGTACGTAATGTTGGCACACCTCCGTATTTATTATTATATTTCATGTCATACTTAGACAAATCGTTGTCCGCACATCGCATAGCGACTAATTTAATCACCCATATTTCCAAAACCTAAGTTTTTACGGTAACTTGGGTGGTATAATACAGAAGTTCTGGTCCTATTCTATCACCCTATGTGTACGTCATGTATCCACAATTCCGTATTTATTTTTATATTTTATGTCAAACTTAGACAAATCGCTGTCCGCACATCTCAATGCGACTACTTTAATCAGCCATATTTCCAAAACCTAAGTTTTTACGGTAACTTGGGTGGTATAATACAGACGTTCTGGTCCTATTCTATCACCCTATGTGTACGTCATGTATCCACAATTCCGTATTTATTTTTATATTTCATGTCAAACTTAGACAAATCGCTGTCCGCACATCTCAATGCGACTACTTTAATCAGCCATATTTCCAAAACTTAAGTTTTTACGGTAACTTGGGTGGTATAGTACTAAAGTTCTGGACCTATTCTATCATCCTATGTGTACGTAATGTTGGCACACCTCCGTATTTATTATTATATTTCATGTCATACTTAGACAAATCGTTGTCCGCACATCGCATAGCGACTAATTTAATCACCCATATTTCCAAAACCTAAGTTTTTAAGGTAACTTGGGTGGTATAGTACTAAAGTTCTGGTCCTATTCTTTCATCCTACGTGTACGTAATGTTGGCATACCTCCGTATTTATTTTTATATTTCATGTCAAACTTAGACAAATCGTTGTCCGCACATCGCATAGCGACTAATTTAATCACCCATATTTCCAAAACCTAAGTTTTTACGGTAACTTGGGTGGTATAGTACTAAAGTTCTGGACCTATTCTATCATCCTGTGTGTACGTCATGTTGGCACACCTCCTTATTTTTTTATATTTCGTGTCAAACTTCGACAAATCGTTGTCCGCACATCGCATAGCGACTAATTTGATCACCCATATTTGCAAAACCTAAGTTTTTACGGTAACTTGGGTGGTATAATACAGAAATTCTGGTCCTATTCTATCACCCTATGTGTACGTCATGTATCCACAATTCCGTATTTATTTTTATATTTCATGTCAAACTTAGACAAATCGCTGTCCGCACATCTCAATGCGACTAATTTAATCACCCGTATTTCCAAAACCTAAGTTTTGACGGTAACCTGAGTGGTATAATAATATAGTTCTAATCCTATTCTATCACCCAATATGTACGTCATGTATCCAAAATTCCGTATTTATTTTTATATTTCATGTCAAACTTAGACAAATCGTTGTCCGCACATCGCATAGCGACTAATTTAATCACCCATATTTCCAAAACCTAAGTTTTTAAGGTAACTTGGGTGGTATAGTACTAAAGTTCTGGACCTATTCTATCATCCTATGTGTACGTCATGTTGGCACACCTCCGTATTTTTTTTATATTTCGTGTCAAACTTCGACAAATCTCTGTCCGCACATCTCAATGCGACTACTTTAATCAGCCATATTTCCAAAACCTAAGTTTTTACGGTAACTTGGGTGGTATAATACAGAAGTTCTGGTCCTATTCTATCACCCTACGTGTACGTAATGTTAGCACACCTCCGTATTTTTTTATTATATTTCATGTCATACTTAGACAAATCGTTGTCCGCACATCGCATAGCGACTAATTTAATCACCCATATTTCCAAAACCTAAGTTTTTATGGTAACTTGGGTGGTATAGTACTAAAGTTCTGGACCTATTCTTTCATCCTATGTGTACGTCATGTTGGCACACCTCCGTATTTTTTTATATTTCGTGTCAAACTTCGACAAATCGTTGTCCGCACATCGCATAGCGACTAATTTAATCACCCATATGTCCAAAACCTAAGTTTTTACGGTAACTTGGGTGGTATAATACAGAAGTTCTGGTCCTATTCTATCACCCTATGTGTACGTTATGTATCCACAATTCCGTATTTATTTTTATATTTTATGTCAAACTTAGACAAATCGCTGTCCGCACATCTCAATGCGACTACTTTAATCAGCCATATTTCCAAAACCTAAGTTTTTACGGTAACTTGGGTGGTATAATACAGACGTTCTGGTCCTATTCTATCACCCTATGTGTACGTCATGTATCCACAATTCCGTATTTATTTTTATATTTCATGTCAAACTTAGACAAATCGCTGTCCGCACATCTCAATGCGACTACTTTAATCAGCCATATTTCCAAAACTTAAGTTTTTACGGTAACTTGGGTGGTATAGTACTAAAGTTCTGGACCTATTCTATCATCCTATGTGTACGTAATGTTGGCACACCTCCGTATTTATTATTATATTTCATGTCATACTTAGACAAATCGTTGTCCGCACATCGCATAGCGACTAATTTAATCACCCATATTTCCAAAACCTAAGTTTTTAAGGTAACTTGGGTGGTATAGTACTAAAGTTCTGGTCCTATTCTTTCATCCTACGTGTACGTAATGTTGGCATACCTCCGTATTTATTTTTATATTTCATGTCAAACTTAGACAAATCGTTGTCCGCACATCGCATAGCGACTAATTTAATCACCCATATTTCCAAAACCTAAGTTTTTACGGTAACTTGGGTGGTATAGTACTAAAGTTCTGGACCTATTCTATCATCCTGTGTGTACGTCATGTTGGCACACCTCCTTATTTTTTTTATATTTCGTGTCAAACTTCGACAAATCGTTGTCCACACATCGCATAGCGACTAATTTGATCACCCATATTTCGAAAACCTAAGTTTTTACGGTAACTTGGGTGGTATAATACAGAAATTCTGGTCCTATTCTATCACCCTATGTGTACGTCATGTATCCACAATTCCGTATTTATTTTTATATTTCATGTCAAACTTAGACAAATCGCTGTCCGCACATCTCAATGCGACTACTTTAATCACCCGTATTTCCAAAACCTAAGTTTTGACGGTAACCTGAGTGGTATAATAATATAGTTCTAATCCTATTCTATCACCCAATATGTACGTCATGTATCCAAAATTCCGTATTTATTTTTATATTTCATGTCAAACTTAGACAAATCGTTGTCCGCACATCGCATAGCGACTAATTTAATCACCCATATTTCCAAAACCTAAGTTTTTAAGGTAACTTGGGTGGTATAGTACTAAAGTTCTGGACCTATTCTATCATCCTATGTGTACGTCATGTTGGCACACCTCCGTATTTTTTTTATATTTCGTGTCAAACTTAGACAAATCGCTGTCCGCACATCTCAATGCGACTACTTTAATCAGCCATATTTCCAAAACCTAAGTTTTTACGGTAACTTGGGTGGTATAATACAGACGTTCTGGTCCTATTCTATCACCCTATGTGTACGTCATGTATCCACAATTCCGTATTTATTTTTATATTTCATGTCAAACTTAGACAAATCGCTGTCCGCACATCTCAATGCGACTACTTTAATCAGCCATATTTCCAAAACTTAAGTTTTTACGGTAACTTGGGTGGTATAGTACTAAAGTTCTGGACCTATTCTATCATCCTATGTGTACGTAATGTTGGCACACCTCCGTATTTATTATTATATTTCATGTCATACTTAGACAAATCGTTGTCCGCACATCGCATAGCGACTAATTTAATCACCCATATTTCCAAAACCTAAGTTTTTAAGGTAACTTGGGTGGTATAGTACTAAAGTTCTGGTCCTATTCTTTCATCCTACGTGTACGTAATGTTGGCATACCTCCGTATTTATTTTTATATTTCATGTCAAACTTAGACAAATCGTTGTCCGCACATCGCATAGCGACTAATTTAATCACCCATATTTCCAAAACCTAAGTTTTTACGGTAACTTGGGTGGTATAGTACTAAAGTTCTGGACCTATTCTATCATCCTGTGTGTACGTCATGTTGGCACACCTCCTTATTTTTTTTGTATTTCGTGTCAAACTTCGACAAATCGTTGTCCACACATCGCATAACGACTAATTTGATCACCCATATTTCCAAAACCTAAGTTTTTACGGTAACTTGGGTGGTATAATACAGAAATTCTGGTCCTATTCTATCACCCTATGTGTACGTCATGTATCCACAATTCCGTATTTATTTTTATGTTTCATGTCAAACTTAGACAAATCGCTGTCCGCACATCTCAATGCGACTACTTTAATCACCCGTATTTCCAAAACCTAAGTTTTGACGGTAACCTGAGTGGTATAATAATATAGTTCTAATCCTATTCTATCACCCAATATGTACGTCATGTATCCAAAATTCCGTATTTATTTTTATATTTCATGTCAATCTTAGACAAATCGTTGTCCGCACATCGCATAGCGACTAATTTAATCACCCATATTTCCAAAACCTAAGTTTTTAAGGTAACTTGGGTGGTATAGTACTAAAGTTCTGGACCTATTCTATCATCCTATGTGTACGTCATGTTGGCACACCTCCGTATTTTTTTTATATTTCGTGTCAAACTTCGACAAATCTCTGTCCGCACATCTCAATGCGACTACTTTAATCAGCCATATTTCCAAAACCTAAGTTTTTACGGTAACTTGGGTGGTATAATACAGAAGTTCTGGTCCTATTCTAACACCCTACGTGTACGTAATGTTAGCACACCTCCGTATTTTTTTATTATATTTCATGTCATACTTAGACAAATCGTTGTCCGCACATCGCATAGCGACTAATTTAATCACCCATATTTCCAAAACCTAAGTTTTTATGGTAACTTGGGTGGTATAGTACTAAAGTTCTGGACCTATTCTTTCATCCTATGTGTACGTCATGTTGGCACACCTCCGTATTTTTTTTATATTTCGTGTCAAACTTCGACAAATCGTTGTCCGCACATCGCATAGCGACTAATTTAATCACCCATATGTCCAAAACCTAAGTTTTTACGGTAACTTGGGTGGTATAATACAGAAGTTCTGGTCCTATTCTATCACCCTATGTGTACGTCATGTATCCACAATTCCGTATTTATTTTTATATTTTATGTCAAACTTAGACAAATCGCTGTCCGCACATCTCAATGCGACTACTTTAATCAGCCATATTTCCAAAACCTAAGTTTTTACGGTAACTTGGGTGGTATAATACAGACGTTCTGGTCCTATTCTATCACCCTATGTGTACGTCATGTATCCACAATTCCGTATTTATTTTTATATTTCATGTCAAACTTAGACAAATCGCTGTCCGCACATCTCAATGCGACTACTTTAATCAGCCATATTTCCAAAACTTAAGTTTTTACGGTAACTTGGGTGGTATAGTACTAAAGTTCTGGACCTATTCTATCATCCTATGTGTACGTAATGTTGGCACACCTCCGTATTTATTATTATATTTCATGTCATACTTAGACAAATCGTTGTCCGCACATCGCATAGCGACTAATTTAATCACCCATATTTCCAAAACCTAAGTTTTTTAGGTAACTTGGGTGGTATATTACTAAAGTTCTGGTCCTATTCTTTCATCCTACGTGTACGTAATGTTGGCATACCTCCGTATTTATTTTTATATTTCATGTCAAACTTAGACAAATCGTTGTCCGCACATCGCATAGCGACTAATTTAATCACCCATATTTCCAAAACCTAAGTTTTTACGGTAACTTGGGTGGTATAGTACTAAAGTTCTGGACCTATTCTATCATCCTGTGTGTACGTCATGTTGGCACACCTCCTTATTTTTTTTATATTTCGTGTCAAACTTCGACAAATCGTTGTCCGCACATCGCATAGCGACTAATTTGATCACCCATATTTCCAAAACCTAAGTTTTTACGGTAACTTGGGTTGTATAATACAGAAATTCTGGTCCTATTCTATTACCCTATGTGTACGTCATGTATCCACAATTCCGTATTTATTTTTATATTTCATGTCAAACTTAGACAAATCGCTGTCCGCACATCTCAATGCGACTACTTTAATCACCCGTATTTCCAAAACCTAAGTTTTGACGGTAACCTGAATGGTATAATAATATAGTTCTAATCCTATTCTATCACCCAATATGTACGTCATGTATCCAAAATTCCGTATTTATTTTTATATTTCATGTCAAACTTAGACAAATCGTTGTCCGCACATCGCATAGCGACTAATTTAATCACCCATATTTCCAAAACCTAAGTTTTTAAGGTAACTTGGGTGGTATAGTACTAAAGTTCTGGACCTATTCTATCATCCTATGTGTACGTCATGTTGGCACACCTCCGTATTTTTTTTATATTTCGTGTCAAACTTCGACAAATCTCTGTCCGCACATCTCAATGCGACTACTTTAATCAGCCATATTTCCAAAACCTAAGTTTTTACGGTAACTTGGGTGGTATAATACAGAAGTTCTGGTCCTATTCTATCACCCTACGTGTACGTAATGTTAGCACACCTCCGTATTTTTTTATTATATTTCATGTCATACTTAGACAAATCGTTGTCCGCACATCGCATAGCGACTAATTTAATCACCCATATTTCCAAAACCTAAGTTTTTATGGTAACTTGGGTGGTATAGTACTAAAGTTCTGGACCTATTCTTTCATCCTATGTGTACGTCATGTTGGCACACCTCCGTATTTTTTTTATATTTCGTGTCAAACTTCGACAAATCGTTGTCCGCACATCGCATAGCGACTAATTTAATCACCCATATGTCCAAAACCTAAGTTTTTACGGTAACTTGGGTGGTATAATACAGAAGTTCTGGTCCTATTCTATCACCCTATGTGTACGTCATGTATCCAAAATTCCGTATTTATTTTTATATTTCATGTCAAACTTAGACAAATCGTTGTCCGCACATCGCATAGCGACTAATTTAATCACCCATATTTCCAAAACCTAAGTTTTTAAGGTAACTTGGGTGGTATAGTACTAAAGTTCTGGACCTATTCTATCATCCTATGTGTACGTCATGTTGGCACACCTCCGTATTTTTTTTATATTTCGTGTCAAACTTCGACAAATCTCTGTCCGCACATCTCAATGCGACTACTTTAACCAGCCATATTTCCAAAACCTATGTTTTTACGGTAACTTGGGTGGTATAATACAGAAGTTCTGGTCCTATTCTATCACCCTACGTGTACGTAATGTTAGCACACCTCCGTATTTTTTTATTATATTTCATGTCATACTTAGACAAATCGTTGTCCGCACATCGCATAGCGACTAATTTAATCACCCATATTTCCAAAACCTAAGTTTTTATGGTAACTTGGGTGGTATAGTACTAAAGTTCTGGACCTATTCTTTCATCCTATGTGTACGTCATGTTGGCACACCTCCGTATTTTTTTTATATTTCGTGTCAAACTTCGACAAATCGTTGTCCGCACATCGCATAGCGACTAATTTAATCACCCATATGTCCAAAACCTAAGTTTTTACGGTAACTTGGGTGGTATAATACAGAAGTTCTGGTCCTATTCTATCACCCTATGTGTACGTCATGTATCCACAATTCCGTATTTATTTTTATATTTTATGTCAAACTTAGACAAATCGCTGTCCGCACATCTCAATGCGACTACTTTAATCAGCCATATTTCCAAAACCTAAGTTTTTACGGTAACTTGGGTGGTATAATACAGACGTTCTGGTCCTATTCTATCACCCTATGTGTACGTCATGTATCCACAATTCCGTATTTATTTTTATATTTCATGTCAAACTTAGACAAATCGCTGTCCGCACATCTCAATGCGACTACTTTAATCAGCCATATTTCCAAAACTTAAGTTTTTACGGTAACTTGGTTGGTATAGTACTAAAGTTCTGGACCTATTCTATCATCCTATGTGTACGTCATGTTGGCACACCTCCGTATTTATTATTATATTTCATGTCATACTTAGACAAATCGTTGTCCGCACATCGCATAGCGACTAATTTAATCACCCATATTTCCAAAACCTAAGTTTTTAAGGTAACTTGGGTGGTATAGTACTAAAGTTCTGGTCCTATTCTTTCATCCTACGTGTACGTAATGTTGGCATACCTCCGTATTTATTTTTATATTTCATGTCAAACTTAGACAAATCGTTGTCCGCACATCGCATAGCGACTAATTTAATCACCCATATTTCCAAAACCTAAGTTTTTACGGTAACTTGGGTGGTATAGTACTAAAGTTCTGGACCTATTCTATCATCCTGTGTGTACGTCATGTTGGCACACCTCCTTATTTTTTTTATATTTCGTGTCAAACTTCGACAAATCGTTGTCCACACATCGCATAGCGACTAATTTGATCACCCATATTTCCAAAACCTAAGTTTTTACGGTAACTTGGGTTGTATAATACAGAAATTCTGGTCCTATTCTATCACCCTATGTGTACGTCATGTATCCACAATTCCGTATTTATTTTTATATTTCATGTCAAACTTAGACAAATCGCTGTCCGCACATCTCAATGCGACTACTTTAATCACCCGTATTTCCAAAACCTAAGTTTTGACGGTAACCTGAGTGGTATAATAATATAGTTCTAATCCTATTCTATCACCCAATATGTACGTCATGTATCCAAAATTCCGTATTTATTTTTATATTTCATGTCAAACTTAGACAAATCGTTGTCCGCACATCGCATAGCGACTAATTTAATCACCCATATTTCCAAAACCTAAGTTTTTAAGGTAACTTGGGTGGTATAGTACTAAAGTTCTGGACCTATTCTATCATCCTATGTGTACGTCATGTTGGCACACCTCCGTATTTTTTTTATATTTCGTGTCAAACTTCGACAAATCTCTGTCCGCACATCTCAATGCGACTACTTTAATCAGCCATATTTCCAAAACCTAAGTTTTTACGGTAACTTGGGTGGTATAATACAGACGTTCTGGTCCTATTCTATCACCCTACGTGTACGTAATGTTAGCACACCTCCGTATTTTTTTATTATATTTCATGTCATACTTAGACAAATCGTTGTCCGCACATCGCATAGCGACTAATTTAATCACCCATATTTCCAAAACCTAAGTTTTTATGGTAACTTGGGTGGTATAGTACTAAAGTTCTGGACCTATTCTTTCATCCTATGTGTACGTCATGTTGGCACACCTCCGTATTTTTTTTTATATTTCGTGTCAAACTTCGACAAATCGTTGTCCGCACATCGCATAGCGACTAATTTAATCACCCATATGTCCAAAACCTTAGTTTTTACGGTAACTTGGGTGGTATAATACAGAAGTTCTGGTCCTATTCTATCACCCTATGTGTACGTCATGTATCCAAAATTCCGTATTTATTTTTATATTTCATGTCAAACTTAGACAAATCGTTGTCCGCACATCGCATAGCGACTAATTTAATCACCCATATTTCCAAAACCTAAGTTTTTAAGGTAACTTGGGTGGTATAGTACTAAAGTTCTGGACCTATTCTATCATCCTATGTGTACGTCATGTTGGCACACCTCCGTATTTTTTTTATATTTCGTGTCAAACTTCGACAAATCTCTGTCCGCACATCTCAATGCGACTACTTTAACCAGCCATATTTCCAAAACCTATGTTTTTACGGTAACTTGGGTGGTATAATACAGAAGTTCTGGTCCTATTCTATCACCCTACGTGTACGTAATGTTAGCACACCTCCGTATTTTTTTATTATATTTCATGTCATACTTAGACAAATCGTTGTCCGCACATCGCATAGCGACTAATTTAATCACCCATATTTCCAAAACCTAAGTTTTTATGGTAACTTGGGTGGTATAGTACTAAAGTTCTGGACCTATTCTTTCATCCTATGTGTACGTCATGTTGGCACACCTCCGTATTTTTTTTATATTTCGTGTCAAACTTCGACAAATCGTTGTCCGCACATCGCATAGCGACTAATTTAATCACCCATATGTCCAAAACCTAAGTTTTTACGGTAACTTGGGTGGTATAATACAGAAGTTCTGGTCCTATTCTATCACCCTATGTGTACGTCATGTATCCACAATTCCGTATTTATTTTTATATTTTATGTCAAACTTAGACAAATCGCTGTCCGCACATCTCAATGCGACTACTTTAATCAGCCATATTTCCAAAACCTAAGTTTTTACGGTAACTTGGGTGGTATAATACAGACGTTCTGGTCCTATTCTATCACCCTATGTGTACGTCATGTATCCACAATTCCGTATTTATTTTTATATTTCATGTCAAACTTAGACAAATCGCTGTCCGCACATCTCAATGCGACTACTTTAATCAGCCATATTTCCAAAACTTAAGTTTTTACGGTAACTTGGGTGGTATAGTACTAAAGTTCTGGACCTATTCTATCATCCTATGTGTACGTAATGTTGGCACACCTCCGTATTTATTATTATATTTCATGTCATACTTAGACATATCGTTGTCCGCACATCGCATAGCGACTAATTTAATCACCCATATTTCCAAAACCTAAGTTTTTAAGGTAACTTGGGTGGTATAGTACTAAAGTTCTGGTCCTATTCTTTCATCCTACGTGTACGTAATGTTGGCATACCTCCGTATTTATTTTTATATTTCATGTCAAACTTAGACAAATCGTTGTCCGCACATCGCATAGCGACTAATTTAATCACCCATATTTCCAAATCCTAAGTTTTTACGGTAACTTGGGTGGTATAGTACTAAAGTTCTGGACCTATTCTATCATCCTGTGTGTACGTCATGTTGGCACACCTCCTTATTTTTTTTATATTTCGTGTCAAACTTCGACAAATCGTTGTCCACACATCGCATAGCGACTAATTTGATCACCCATATTTCCAAAACCTAAGTTTTTACGGTAACTTGGGTGGTATAATACAGAAATTCTGGTCCTATTCTATCACCCTATGTGTACGTCATGTATCCACAATTCCGTATTTATTTTTATATTTCATGTCAAACTTAGACAAATCGCTGTCCGCACATCTCAATGCGACTACTTTAATCACCCGTATTTCCAAAACCTAAGTTTTGACGGTAACCTAAGTGGTATAATAATATAGTTCTAATCCTATTCTATCACCCAATATGTACGTCATGTATCCAAAATTCCGTATTTATTTTTATATTTCATGTCAAACTTAGACAAATCGTTGTCCGCACATCGCATAGCGACTAATTTAATCACCCATATTTCCAAAACCTAAGTTTTTAAGGTAACTTGGGTGGTATAGTACTAAAGTTCTGGACCTATTCTATCATCCTATGTGTACGTCATGTTGGCACACCTCCGTATTTTTTTTATATTTCGTGTCAAACTTCGACAAATCTCTGTCCGCACATCTCAATGCGACTACTTTAATCAGCCATATTTCCAAAACCTAAGTTTTTACGGTAACTTGGGTGGTATAATACAGAAGTTCTGGTCCTATTCTATCACCCTACGTGTACGTAATGTTAGCACACCTCCGTATTTTTTTATTATATTTCATGTCATACTTAGACAAATCGTTGTCCGCACATCGCATAGCGACTAATTTAATCACCCATATTTCCAAAACCTAAGTTTTTATGGTAACTTGGGTGGTATAGTACTAAAGTTCTGGACCTATTCTTTCATCCTATGTGTACGTCATGTTGGCACACCTCCGTATTTTTTTTATATTTCGTGTCAAACTTCGACAAATCGTTGTCCGCACATCGCATAGCGACTAATTTAATTACCCATATGTCCAAAACCTAAGTTTTTACGGTAACTTGGGTGGTATAATACAGAAGTTCTGGTCCTATTCTATCACCCTATGTGTACGTCATGTATCCACAATTCCGTATTTATTTTTATATTTTATGTCAAACTTAGACAAATCGCTGTCCGCACATCTCAATGCGACTACTTTAATCAGCCATATTTCCAAAACCTAAGTTTTTACGGTAACTTGGGTGGTATAATACAGACGTTCTGGTCCTATTCTATCACCCTATGTGTACGTCATGTATCCACAATTCCGTATTTATTTTTATATTTCATGTCAAACTTAGACAAATCGCTGTCCGCACATCTCAATGCGACTACTTTAATCAGCCATATTTCCAAAACTTAAGTTTTTACGGTAACTTGGGTGGTATAGTACTAAAGTTCTGGACCTATTCTATCATCCTATGTGTACGTAATGTTGGCACACCTCCGTATTTATTATTATATTTCATGTCATACTTAGACAAATCGTTGTCCGCACATCGCATAGCGACTAATTTAATCACCCATATTTCCAAAACCTAAGTTTTTAAAGTAACTTGGGTGGTATAGTACTAAAGTTCTGGTCCTATTCTTTCATCCTACGTGTACGTAATGTTGGCATACCTCCGTATTTATTTTTATATTTCATGTCAAACTTAGACAAATCGTTGTCCGCACATCGCATAGCGACTAATTTAATCACCCATATTTCCAAAACCTAAGTTTTTACGGTAACTTGGGTGGTATAGTACTAAAGTTCTGGACCTATTCTATCATCCTATGTGTACGTCATGTTGGCACACCTCCTTATTTTTTTTATATTTCGTGTCAAACTTCGACAAATCGTTGTCCGCACATCGCATAGCGACTAATTTAATCACCCATATTTCCAAAACCTTAGTTTTTACGGTAACTTGGGTGGTATAATACAGAAATTCTGGTCCTATTCTATCACCCTATGTGTACGTCATGTATCCACAATTCCGTATTTATTTTTATATTTCATGTCAAACTTAGACAAATCGCTGTCCGTACATCTCAATGCGACTACTTTAATCACCCGTATTTCCAAAACCTAAGTTTTGACGGTAACCTGAGTGGTATAATAATATAGTTCTAATCCTATTCTATCACCCAATGTGTACGTCATGTATAAAAAATTCCGTATTTATTTTTATATTTCATGTCAAACTTAGACAAATCGTTGTCCGCACATCGCATAGCGACTAATTTAATCACCCATATTTCCAAAACCTAAGTTTTTAAGGTAACTTGGGTGGTATAGTACTAAAGTTCTGGACATATTCTATCATCCTATGTGTACGTCATGTTGGCACACCTCCGTATTTTTTTTTATATTTCGTGTCAAACTTCTACAAATCTCTGTCCGCACATCTCAATGCGACTACTTTAATCAGCCATATTTCCAAAACCTAAGTTTTTACGGTAACTTGGGTGGTATAATACAGAAGTTCTGGTCCTATTCTATCACCCTACGTGTACGTAATGTTGGCACACCTCCGTATTTATTATTATATTTCATGTCATACTTAGACAAATCGTTGTCCGCACATCGCATAGCGACTAATTTAATCACCCATATTTCCAAAACCTAAGTTTTTACGGTAACTTGGGTGGTATAATACTAAAGTTCTGGACCAATTCTATCATCCTATGTGTACGTCATGTTGGCACACCTCCGTATTTTTTTTATATTTCATGTCAAACTTCGACAAATCGTTGTCCGCACATCGCATAGCGACTAATTTAATCACCCATATTTCCAAAACCTAAGTTTTTACGATAACTTGGGTGGTATAATACAGAAGTTCTGGTCCTATTCTATCACCCTATGTGTACGTCATGTATCCACAATTCCGTATTTATTTTTATATTTCATGTCAAACTTAGACAAATCGCTGACCGCACATCTCAATGCGACTACTTTAATCAGCCATATTTCCAAAACCTAAGATTTTAAGGTAACTTGGGTGGTATAGTACTAAAGTTCTGGACCTATTCTATCATCCTATGTGTACGTAATGTTGGCTCACCTCCGTATTTATTATTATATTTCATGTCATACTTAGACAAATCGTTGTCCGCACATCGCATAGCGACTAATTTAATCACCCATATTTCCAAAACCTAAGTTTTTAAGGTAACTTGGGTGGTATAGTACTAAAGTTCTGGTCCTATTCTTTCATCCTACGCGTACGTAATGTTGGCACACCTCCGTATTTATTTTTATATTTCATGTCAAACTTAGACAAATCGTTGTCCGCACATCGCATAGCGACTAATTTAATCACCCATATTTCCAAAACCTAAGTTTTTACGGTAACTTGGGTGGTATAATACAGAAGTTCTGGTCCTATTCTATCACCATATGTGTACGTCATGCATCCACAATTCCGTATTTATTTTTATATTTCATGTCAAACTTAGACAAATCGTTGTCCGCACATCGCATAGCGACTAATTTAATCACGCATATTTCCAAAACCTAAGTTTTTAAGGTAACTTGGGTGGTATAATACTAAATTTCAGGACCTATTCTATCATCCTATGTGTACGTCATGTTGGCACACTTCCGTATTTATTTTATTTTTCATGTCATACTTTGACAAATCGCTGTCCGCACATCTCAATGCGACTACTTTAATCAGCCATATTTCCAAAACCTAAGTTTTTACGGTAACTTGGGTGGTATAATACAGAAGTTCTGGTCCTATTCTATCACCCTACGTGTACGTAATGTTGGCACACCTCCGTATTTATTTTTATATTTCATGTCATAATTAGACAAATCGTTGTCCGCACATCGCATAGCGACTAATTTAATCACCCATATTTCCAAAACCTAAGTTTTTACGATAACTTGGGTGGTATAATACAGAAGTTCTGGTCCTATTCTATCACCCTATGTGTACGTCATGTATCCACAATTCCGTATTTATTTTTATATTTCATGTCAAACTTAGACAAATCGCTGACCGCACATCTCAATGCGACTACTTTAATCAGCCATATTTCCAAAACCTAAGATTTTAAGGTAACTTGGGTGGTATAGTACTAAAGTTCTGGACCTATTCTATCATCCTATGTGTACGTAATGTTGGCTCACCTCCGTATTTATTATTATATTTCATGTCATACTTAGACAAATCGTTGTCCGCACATCGCATAGCGACTAATTTAATCACCCATATTTCCAAAACCTAAGTTTTTAAGGTAACTTGGGTGGTATAGTACTAAAGTTCTGGTCCTATTCTTTCATCCTACGCGTACGTAATGTTGGCACACCTCCGTATTTATTTTTATATTTCATGTCAAACTTAGACAAATCGTTGTCCGCACATCGCATAGCGACTAATTTAATCACCCATATTTCCAAAACCTAAGTTTTTACGGTAACTTGGGTGGTATAATACAGAAGTTCTGGTCCTATTCTATCACCATATGTGTACGTCATGCATCCACAATTCCGTATTTATTTTTATATTTCATGTCAAACTTAGACAAATCGTTGTCCGCACATCGCATAGCGACTAATTTAATCACGCATATTTCCAAAACCTAAGTTTTTAAGGTAACTTGGGTGGTATAATACTAAATTTCAGGACCTATTCTATCATCCTATGTGTACGTCATGTTGGCACACTTCCGTATTTATTTTATTTTTCATGTCATACTTTGACAAATCGCTGTCCGCACATCTCAATGCGACTACTTTAATCAGCCATATTTCCAAAACCTAAGTTTTTACGGTAACTTGGGTGGTATAATACAGAAGTTCTGGTCCTATTCTATCACCCTACGTGTACGTAATGTTGGCACACCTCCGTATTTATTTTTATATTTCATGTCATAATTAGACAAATCGTTGTCCGCACATCGCATAGCGACTAATTTAATCACCCATATTTCCAAAACCTAAGTTTTTACGGTAACTTGGGTGGTATAGTACTAAAGTTCTGGTCCTATTCTTTCATCCTACGTGTACGTAATGTTGGCACACCTCCGTATTTATTTTTATATTTCATGTCAAACTTAGACAAATCGTTGTCCGCACATTGCATAGCGACTAATTTAATCACCCATAATTCCAAAACCTAAGTTTTTACGGTAACTTGGGTGGTATAATACAGAAGTTCTGGTCCTATTCTATCATCCTATGTGTACGTCATGTTGGCACACTTCCGTATTTATTTTATTTTTCATGTCATACTTTGACAAATCGCTGTCCGCACATCTCAATGCGACTACTTTAATCAGCCATATTTCCAAAACCTAAGTTTTTACGGTAACTTGGGTGGTATAATACAGAAGTTCTGGTCCTATTCTATCACCCTACGTGTACGTAATGTTGGCACACCTCCGTATTTATTTTTATATTTCATGTCATACTTAGACAAATCGTTGTCCGCACATCGCATAGCGACTAATTTAATCACCCATATATCCAAAACCTAAGTTTTTACGGTAACTTGGGTGGTATAATACAGAAGTTCTGGTCCTATTCTATCATCCTATGTGTACGTCATGTTGGCACACTTCCGTATTTATTTTTATATTTCATGTCAAACTTAGACAAATCGTTGTCCGCACATCGCATAGCGACTAATTTAATCACCCATATTTCCAAAACCTAAGTTTTTAAGGTAACTTGGGTGGTATAGTACTAAAGTTCTGGTCCTATTCTATCATCCTACGTGTACGTAATGTTGGCACACCTCCGTATTTATTTTTATATTTCATGTCAAACTTAGACAAATCGTTGTCCGCACATCGCATAGCGACTACTTTAATCAGCCATATTTCCAAAACCTAAGTTTTTACGGTAACTTGGGTGGTATAATACAGAAGTTCTGGTCCTATTCTATCACCCTATGTGTACGTTATGTATTTACAATTCCGTATTTATTTTTATATTTCATGTCAAACTTAGACAAATCGTTGTCCGCACATCGCATAGCGACTAATTTAATCACCCATATTTCCAAAACCTAAGTTTTTAAGGTAACTTGGGTGGTATAATACTAAATTTCAGGACCTATTCTATCATCCTATGTGTACGTCATGTTGGCACACTTCCGTATTTATTTTATTTTTCATGTCATACTTTGACAAATCGCTGTCAGCACATCTCAATGCGACTACTTTAATCAGCCATATTTCCAAAACCTAAGTTTTTAAGGTAACTTGGGTGGTATAATACTAAATTTCAGGACCTATTCTATCATCCTATGTGTACGTCATGTTGGCACACTTCCGTATTTATTTTATTTTTTATGTCATACTTTGACAAATCGCTGTCCGCACATCTCAATATGGCTGATTAAAGTAGTCGCATTGAGATGTGCGGACAGCGATTTGTCAAAGTATGACATGAAAAATATAATAAATACGGAAGTGTGCCAACATGACGTACACATAGGATGATAGAATAGGACCAGAACTTCTGTATTATACCACCCAAGTTACCGTAAAAACTTAGGTTTTGGAAATATGGGTGATTAAATTAGTCACTATGCGATGTGCGGACAACGATTTGTCTAAGTTTGACATGAAATATAAAAATAAATACGGAATTTTGGATACATGACGTACACATATTGTGATAGAATAGGACCAGAACTTCAGTATTATACCACCCAAGTTACCGTAAAAACTTAGGTTTTGGAAATATGGGTGATTAAAATAGTCGCTTTGGATGTGTGGACAGTGATCCACCTAAGTTTGACATAAAATATAAAATAAATACGGCAGTGTGTCAGCATGACGTACACGTAGGGTGATGAAATAGGACCAGAACTTCTGTATTATACCACCCAAGTTACCGTAAAAACGTAGGTTTTGGAAATATGGCTAATTAAAGTAGTCGCATTGAGATGTGCGGACAGCGATTTGTCAAAATATGACATGAAAAATAAAATAAATACGGAAGTGTGCCAACATGACGTACACATAGGATGATAGAATAGGTCCTGAAATTTAGTATTATACCACCCAAGTTACCTTAAAAACTTAGGTTTTGGAAATATGGGTGATTAAATTAGTCGCTATGCGATGTGCGGACAACGATTTGTCTAAGTATGACATGAAATATAATAATAGATACGGAGGTGTGCCAACATTACGTACACGTAGGGTGATAGAATAGGACCAGAACTTCTGTATTATACCACCCAAGTTACCGTAAAAACTTAGGTTTTGGAAATATGGCTGATTAAATTAGTCGCTATGCGATGTGCGGACAACGATTTGTCTAAGTTTGACATGAAATATAAAAATAAATACGGAGGTGTGCCAACATTACGTACACGTAGGATGAAAGAATAGGACCAGAACTTTAGTACTATACCACCCAAGTTATCTTAAAAACTTAGGTTTTGGAAATATGGGTGATTAAATTAGTCGCTATGCGATGTGCGGACAACGATTTGTCTAAGTATGACATGAAATATAATAATAAATACGGAGGTGTGCCAACATTACGTACACGTAGGGTGATAGAATAGGACCAGAACTTCTGTATTATACCACCCAAGTTACCGTAAAAACTTAGGTTTTGGAAATATGGCTGATTAAAGTAGTCGCATTGAGATGTGCGGACAGAGATTTGTCGAAGTTTGACACGAAATATAAAAAAAATACGGAGGTGTGCCAACATGACGTACACATAGGATGATAGAATAGGTCCAGAACTTTAGTACTATACCACCCAAGTTACCGTAAAAACTTAGGTTTTGGAAATATGGCTGATTAAAGTAGTCGCATTGAGATGTGCGGACAGCGATTTGTCAAAGTATGACATGAAAAATAAAATAAATACGGAAGTGTGTCAGCATGACGTACACGTAGGGTGATGAAATAGGACCAGAACTTCTGTATTATACCACCCAAGTTACCGTAAAAACTTAGGTTTTGGAAATATGGCTGATTAAAGTAGTCGCATTGAGATGTGCGGACAGCGATTTGTCAAAGTATGACATGAAAAATAAAATAAATACGGATGTGTGCCAACATGACGTACACATAGGAAGATAGAATAGGTCCTGAAATTTAGTATTATACCACCCAAGTTACCTTAAAAACTTAGGTTTTGGAAATATGGGTGATTAAATTAGTCGCTTTGCGATGTGCGGACAACGATTTGTCTAAGTTTGACATGAAATATAAAAATAAATACGGAGGTGTGCCAACATTACGTACACGTAGGATGAAAGAATAGGACCAGAACTTTAGTACTATACCACCCAAGTTACCTTAAAAACTTAGGTTTTGGAAATATGGGTGATTAAATTAGTCGCTATGCGATGTGCGGACAACGATTTGTCTAAGTATGACATGAAATATAATAATAGATACGGAGGTGTGCAAACATTACGTACACGTAGGGTGATAGAATAGGACCAGAACTTTAGTACTATACCACCCAAGTTACCTTAAAAACGTAGGTTTTGGAAATATGGGTGATTCAATTAGTCGCTATGCGATGTGCGGACAACGATTTGTCTAAGTATGACATGAAATATAATAATAAATACGGAGGTGTGCCAACATTACGTACACGTAGGGTGATAGAATAGGACCAGAACTTCTGTATTATACCACCCAAGTTACCGTAAAAACTTAGGTTTTGGAAATATTGCTGATTAAAGTAGTCGCATTGAGATGTGCGGACAGAGATTTGTCGAAGTTTGACACGAAATATAAAAAAAATACGGAGGTGTGCCAACATGACGTAAACATAGGATGATAGAATAGGTCCAGAACTTTAGTACTATACCACCCAAGTTACCGTAAAAACTTAGGTTTTGGAAATATGGCTGATTAAAGTAGTCGCATTGAGATGTGCGGACAGCGATTTGTCAAAGTATGACATGAAAAATAAAATAAATACGGAAGTGTGCCAACATGACGTACACATAGGATGAAAGAATAGGTCCAGAACTTTAGTACTATACCACCCAAGTTACCGTAAAAACTTAGGTTTTGGAAATATGGCTGATTAAAGTAGTCGCATTGAGATGTGCGGACAGCGATTTGTCTAAGTTTGACATGAAATATAAAAATAAATATGGAATTGTGGATACATGACGTACACATAGGGTGATAGAATAGGACCAGAACTTCTGTATTAAACCACCCAAGTTACCGTAAAAACTTAGGTTTTGGAAATATGGGTGATTAAATTAGTCGCTATGCGATGTGCGGACAACGATATGTCGAAGTTTGACACGAAATATAAAAAAAATACGGAGGTGTGCCAACATGACGTACACATAGGATGATAGAATAGGTCCAGAACTTTAGTACTATACCACCCAAGTTACCGTAAAAACTTAGGTTTTGGAAATATGGGTGATTAAATTAGTCGCTATGCGATGTGCGGACAACGATTTGTCTAAGTTTGACATGAAATATAAAAATAAATACGGAATTGTGGATACATGACGTACACATAGGGTGATAGAATAGGACCAGAACGTCTGTACTATACCACCCAAGTTACCTTAAAATCTTAGGTTTTGGATATATGGGTGATTAAATTAGTCGCTATGCGATGTGCGGACAACGATTTGTCTAAGTTTGACATGAAATATAAAATAAATACGGCAGTGTGTCAGCATGACGTACACGTAGGGTGATGAAATAGGACCAGAACTTCTGTATTATACCACCCAAGTTACCGTCAAAACTTAGGTTTTGGAAATATGGCTGATTAAAGTAGTCGCATTGAGATGTGCGGACAGCGATTTGTCAAAGTATGACATGAAAAATAAAATAAATACGGAAGTGTGCCAACATGACGTACACATAGGATGATAGAATAGGTCCTGAAATTTATTATTATACCACCCAAGTTACCTTAAAAACTTAGGTTTTGGAAATATGGGTGATTAAATTAGTCGCTATGCGATATGCGGACAACGATTTGTCTAAGTTTGACATGAAATATAAAAATAAATACGGAATTGTGGATACATGACGTACACATAGGGTGATAGAATAGGACCAGAACTTCTGTATTATACCACCCAAGTTACCGTAAAAACTTAGGTTTTGGAAATATGGCTGATTAAAGTAGTCGCATTGAGATGTGCGGACAGCGATTTGTCAAAGTATGACATGAAAAATAAAATAAATACGGAAGTGTGCCAACATGACGTACACATAGGATGATAGAATAGGTCCTGAAATTTAGTATTATACCACCCAAGTTACCTTAAAAACTTAGGTTTTGGAGATATGGGTGATTAAATTAATCGCTTTGCGATGTGCGGACAACGATTTGTCTAAGTTTGACATGAAATATAAAAATAAATACGGAGGTGTGCCAACATTACGTACACGTAGGATGAAAGAATACGACCAGAACTTTAGTACTATACCACCCAAGTTACCTTAAAAACTTAGGTTTTGGAAATATGGGTGATTAAATTAGTCGCTATGCGATGTGCGGACAACGATTTGTCTAAGTATGACATGAATTATAATAATAAATACGGAGGTGTGCCAACATTACGTACACGTAGGGTGATAGAATAGGACCAGAACTTCTGTATTATACCACCCAAGTTACCGTAAAAACTTAGGTTTTGGAAATATGGCTGATCAAAGTAGTCGCATTGAGATGTGCGGACAGAGATTTGTCGAAGTTTGACACGAAATTTAAAAAAAATACGGAGGTGTGCAAACATGACGTACACATAGGATGATAGAATAGGTCCAGAACTTTAGTACTATACCATCCAAGTTACCGTAAAAACTTAGGTTTTGGAAATATGGCTGATTAAATTAGTCGCATTGAGATGTGCGGACAGCGATTTGTCAAAGTATGACATGAAAAATAAAATAAATACGGAAGTGTGTCAGCATGACGTACACGTAGGGTGATGAAATAGGACCAGAACATCTGTATTATACAACCCAAGTTACCGTAAAAACTTAGGTTTTGGAACTATGGCTGATTAAAGTAGTCGCATTGAGATGTGCGGACAGCGATTTGTCAAAGTATGACATGAAAAATAAAATAAATACGGATGTGTGCCAACATGACGTACACATAGGATGATAGAATAGGTCCTGAAATTTAGTATTATACCACCCAAGTTACCTTAAAAACTTAGGTTTTGGAAATATGGGTGATTAAATTAGTCGCTATGCGATGTGCGGACAACGATTTGTCTAAGTATGACATGAAATATAATAATAGATACGGAGGTGTGCCAACATTACGTACACGTAGGGTGATAGAATAGGACCAGAACTTCTGTATTATACCACCCAAGTTACCGTAAAAACTTAGGTTTTGGAAATATGGCTGATTAAATTAGTCGCTATGCGATGTGCGGACAACGATTTGTCTAAGTTTGACATGAAATATAAAAATAAATACGGAGGTGTGCCAACATTACGTACACGTAGGATGAAAGAATAGGACCAGAACTTTAGTACTATACCACCCAAGTTATCTTAAAAACTTAGGTTTTGGAAATATGGGTGATTAAATTAGTCGCTATGCGATGTGCGGACAACGATTTGTCTAAGTATGACATGAAATATAATAATAAATACGGAGGTGTGCCAACATTACGTACACGTAGGGTGATAGAATAGGACCAGAACTTCTGTATTATACCACCCAAGTTACCGTCAAAACTTAGGTTTTGGAAATATGGCTGATTAAAGTAGTCGCATTGAGATGTGCGGACAGCGATTTGTCAAAGTATGACATGAAAAATAAAATAAATACGGAAGTGTGCCAACATGACGTACACATAGGATGATAGAATAGGTCCTGAAATTTATTATTATACCACCCAAGTTACCTTAAAAACTTAGGTTTTGGAAATATGGGTGATTAAATTAGTCGCTATGCGATGTGCGGACAACGATTTGTCTAAGTTTGACATGAAATATAAAAATAAATACGGAGGTGTGCCAACATTACGTACACGTAGGATGAAAGAATAGGACCAGAACTTTAGTACTATACCACCCAAGTTATCTTAAAAACTTAGGTTTTGGAAATATGGGTGATTAAATTAGTCGCTATGCGATGTGCGGACAACGATTTGTCTAAGTATGACATGAAATATAATAATAAATACGGAGGTGTGCCAACATTACGTACACGTAGGGTGATGAAATAGGACCAGAACTTCTGTATTATACCACCCAAGTTACCGTCAAAACTTAGGTTTTGGAAATATGGCTGATTAAAGTAGTCGCATTGAGATGTGCGGACAGCGATTTGTCAAAGTATGACATGAAAAATAAAATAAATACGGAAGTGTGCCAACATGACGTACACATAGGATGATAGAATAGGTCCTGAAATTTATTATTATACCACCCAAGTTACCTTAAAAACTTAGGTTTTGGAAATATGGGTGATTAAATTAGTCGCTATGCGATATGCGGACAACGATTTGTCTAAGTTTGACATGAAATATAAAAATAAATACGGAATTGTGGATACATGACGTACACATAGGGTGATAGAATAGGACCAGAACTTCTGTATTATACCACCCAAGTTACCGTAAAAACTTAGGTTTTGGAAATATGGGTGATTAAATTAGTCGCTATGCGATGTGCGGACAACGATTTGTCTAAGTATGACATGAATTATAATAATAAATACGGAGGTGTGCCAACATTACGTACACGTAGGGTGATAGAATAGGACCAGAACTTCTGTATTATACCACCCAAGTTACCGTAAAAACTTAGGTTTTGGAAATATGGCTGATCAAAGTAGTCGCATTGAGATGTGCGGACAGAGATTTGTCGAAGTTTGACACGAAATTTAAAAAAAATACGGAGGTGTGCAAACATGACGTACACATAGGATGATAGAATAGGTCCAGAACTTTAGTACTATACCATCCAAGTTACCGTAAAAACTTAGGTTTTGGAAATATGGCTGATTAAATTAGTCGCATTGAGATGTGCGGACAGCGATTTGTCAAAGTATGACATGAAAAATAAAATAAATACGGAAGTGTGTCAGCATGACGTACACGTAGGGTGATGAAATAGGACCAGAACATCTGTATTATACAACCCAAGTTACCGTAAAAACTTAGGTTTTGGAACTATGGCTGATTAAAGTAGTCGCATTGAGATGTGCGGACAGCGATTTGTCAAAGTATGACATGAAAAATAAAATAAATACGGATGTGTGCCAACATGACGTACACATAGGATGATAGAATAGGTCCTGAAATTTAGTATTATACCACCCAAGTTACCTTAAAAACTTAGGTTTTGGAAATATGGGTGATTAAATTAGTCGCTATGCGATGTGCGGACAACGATTTGTCTAAGTATGACATGAAATATAATAATAGATACGGAGGTGTGCCAACATTACGTACACGTAGGGTGATAGAATAGGACCAGAACTTCTGTATTATACCACCCAAGTTACCGTCAAAACTTAGGTTTTGGAAATATGGCTGATTAAAGTAGTCGCATTGAGATGTGCGGACAGCGATTTGTCAAAGTATGACATGAAAAATAAAATAAATACGGAAGTGTGCCAACATGACGTACACATAGGATGATAGAATAGGTCCTGAAATTTATTATTATACCACCCAAGTTACCTTAAAAACTTAGGTTTTGGAAATATGGGTGATTAAATTAGTCGCTATGCGATGTGCGGACAACGATTTGTCTAAGTTTGACATGAAATATAAAAATAAATACGGAGGTGTGCCAACATTACGTACACGTAGGATGAAAGAATAGGACCAGAACTTTAGTACTATACCACCCAAGTTATCTTAAAAACTTAGGTTTTGGAAATATGGGTGATTAAATTAGTCGCTATGCGATGTGCGGACAACGATTTGTCTAAGTATGACATGAAATATAATAATAAATACGGAGGTGTGCCAACATTACGTACACGTAGGGTGATGAAATAGGACCAGAACTTCTGTATTATACCACCCAAGTTACCGTCAAAACTTAGGTTTTGGAAATATGGCTGATTAAAGTAGTCGCATTGAGATGTGCGGACAGCGATTTGTCAAAGTATGACATGAAAAATAAAATAAATACGGAAGTGTGCCAACATGACGTACACATAGGATGATAGAATAGGTCCTGAAATTTATTATTATACCACCCAAGTTACCTTAAAAACTTAGGTTTTGGAAATATGGGTGATTAAATTAGTCGCTATGCGATATGCGGACAACGATTTGTCTAAGTTTGACATGAAATATAAAAATAAATACGGAATTGTGGATACATGACGTACACATAGGGTGATAGAATAGGACCAGAACTTCTGTATTATACCACCCAAGTTACCGTAAAAACTTAGGTTTTGGAAATATGGCTGATTAAAGTAGTCGCATTGAGATGTGCGGACAGCGATTTGTCAAAGTATGACATGAAAAATAAAATAAATACGGAAGTGTGCCAACATGACGTACACATAGGATGATAGAATAGGTCCTGAAATTTAGTATTATACCACCCAAGTTACCTTAAAAACTTAGTTTTTGGAGATATGGGTGATTAAATTAATCGCTTTGCGATGTGCGGACAACGATTTGTCTAAGTTTGACATGAAATATAAAAATAAATACGGAGGTGTGCCAACATTACGTACACGTAGGATGAAAGAATACGACCAGAACTTTAGTACTATACCACCCAAGTTACCTTAAAAACTTAGGTTTTGGAAATATGGGTGATTCAATTAGTCGCTATGCGATGTGCGGACAACGATTTGTCTAAGTATGACATGAAATATAATAATAAATACGGAGGTGTGCCAACATTACGTACACGTAGGGTGATAGAATAGGACCAGAACTTCTGTATTATACCACCCAAGTTACCGTAAAAACTTAGGTTTTGGAAATATTGCTGATTAAAGTAGTCGCATTGAGATGTGCGGACAGAGATTTGTCGAAGTTTGACACGAAATATAAAAAAAATACGGAGGTGTGCCAACATGACGTAAACATAGGATGATAGAATAGGTCCAGAACTTTAGTACTATACCACCCAAGTTACCGTAAAAACTTAGGTTTTGGAAATATGGCTGATTAAAGTAGTCGCATTGAGATGTGCGGACAGCGATTTGTCAAAGTATGACATGAAAAATAAAATAAATACGGAAGTGTGCCAACATGACGTACACATAGGATGAAAGAATAGGTCCAGAACTTTAGTACTATACCACCCAAGTTACCGTAAAAACTTAGGTTTTGGAAATATGGCTGATTAAAGTAGTCGCATTGAGATGTGCGGACAGCGATTTGTCTAAGTTTGACATGAAATATAAAAATAAATATGGAATTGTGGATACATGACGTACACATAGGGTGATAGAATAGGACCAGAACTTCTGTATTAAACCACCCAAGTTACCGTAAAAACTTAGGTTTTGGAAATATGGGTGATTAAATTAGTCGCTATGCGATGTGCGGACAACGATATGTCGAAGTTTGACACGAAATATAAAAAAAATACGGAGGTGTGCCAACATGACGTACACATAGGATGATAGAATAGGTCCAGAACTTTAGTACTATACCACCCAAGTTACCGTAAAAACTTAGGTTTTGGAAATATGGGTGATTAAATTAGTCGCTATGCGATGTGCGGACAACGATTTGTCTAAGTTTGACATGAAATATAAAAATAAATACGGAATTGTGGATACATGACGTACACATAGGGTGATAGAATAGGACCAGAACGTCTGTACTATACCACCCAAGTTACCTTAAAATCTTAGGTTTTGGATATATGGGTGATTAAATTAGTCGCTATGCGATGTGCGGACAACGATTTGTCTAAGTTTGACATGAAATATAAAATAAATACGGCAGTGTGTCAGCATGACGTACACGTAGGGTGATGAAATAGGACCAGAACTTCTGTATTATACCACCCAAGTTACCGTCAAAACTTAGGTTTTGGAAATATGGCTGATTAAAGTAGTCGCATTGAGATGTGCGGACAGCGATTTGTCAAAGTATGACATGAAAAATAAAATAAATACGGAAGTGTGCCAACATGACGTACACATAGGATGATAGAATAGGTCCTGAAATTTATTATTATACCACCCAAGTTACCTTAAAAACTTAGGTTTTGGAAATATGGGTGATTAAATTAGTCGCTATGCGATATGCGGACAACGATTTGTCTAAGTTTGACATGAAATATAAAAATAAATACGGAATTGTGGATACATGACGTACACATAGGGTGATAGAATAGGACCAGAACTTCTGTATTATACCACCCAAGTTACCGTAAAAACTTAGGTTTTGGAAATATGGCTGATTAAAGTAGTCGCATTGAGATGTGCGGACAGCGATTTGTCAAAGTATGACATGAAAAATAAAATAAATACGGAAGTGTGCCAACATGACGTACACATAGGATGATAGAATAGGTCCTGAAATTTAGTATTATACCACCCAAGTTACCTTAAAAACTTAGGTTTTGGAGATATGGGTGATTAAATTAATCGCTTTGCGATGTGCGGACAACGATTTGTCTAAGTTTGACATGAAATATAAAAATAAATACGGAGGTGTGCCAACATTACGTACACGTAGGATGAAAGAATACGACCAGAACTTTAGTACTATACCACCCAAGTTACCTTAAAAACTTAGGTTTTGGAAATATGGGTGATTAAATTAGTCGCTATGCGATGTGCGGACAACGATTTGTCTAAGTATGACATGAATTATAATAATAAATACGGAGGTGTGCCAACATTACGTACACGTAGGGTGATAGAATAGGACCAGAACTTCTGTATTATACCACCCAAGTTACCGTAAAAACTTAGGTTTTGGAAATATGGCTGATCAAAGTAGTCGCATTGAGATGTGCGGACAGAGATTTGTCGAAGTTTGACACGAAATTTAAAAAAAATACGGAGGTGTGCAAACATGACGTACACATAGGATGATAGAATAGGTCCAGAACTTTAGTACTATACCATCCAAGTTACCGTAAAAACTTAGGTTTTGGAAATATGGCTGATTAAATTAGTCGCATTGAGATGTGCGGACAGCGATTTGTCAAAGTATGACATGAAAAATAAAATAAATACGGAAGTGTGTCAGCATGACGTACACGTAGGGTGATGAAATAGGACCAGAACATCTGTATTATACAACCCAAGTTACCGTAAAAACTTAGGTTTTGGAACTATGGCTGATTAAAGTAGTCGCATTGAGATGTGCGGACAGCGATTTGTCAAAGTATGACATGAAAAATAAAATAAATACGGATGTGTGCCAACATGACGTACACATAGGATGATAGAATAGGTCCTGAAATTTAGTATTATACCACCCAAGTTACCTTAAAAACTTAGGTTTTGGAAATATGGGTGATTAAATTAGTCGCTATGCGATGTGCGGACAACGATTTGTCTAAGTATGACATGAAATATAATAATAGATACGGAGGTGTGCCAACATTACGTACACGTAGGGTGATAGAATAGGACCAGAACTTCTGTATTATACCACCCAAGTTACCGTAAAAACTTAGGTTTTGGAAATATGGCTGATTAAATTAGTCGCTATGCGATGTGCGGACAACGATTTGTCTAAGTTTGACATGAAATATAAAAATAAATACGGAGGTGTGCCAACATTACGTACACGTAGGATGAAAGAATAGGACCAGAACTTTAGTACTATACCACCCAAGTTATCTTAAAAACTTAGGTTTTGGAAATATGGGTGATTAAATTAGTCGCTATGCGATGTGCGGACAACGATTTGTCTAAGTATGACATGAAATATAATAATAAATACGGAGGTGTGCCAACATTACGTACACGTAGGGTGATAGAATAGGACCAGAACTTCTGTATTATACCACCCAAGTTACCGTCAAAACTTAGGTTTTGGAAATATGGCTGATTAAAGTAGTCGCATTGAGATGTGCGGACAGCGATTTGTCAAAGTATGACATGAAAAATAAAATAAATACGGAAGTGTGCCAACATGACGTACACATAGGATGATAGAATAGGTCCTGAAATTTATTATTATACCACCCAAGTTACCTTAAAAACTTAGGTTTTGGAAATATGGGTGATTAAATTAGTCGCTATGCGATGTGCGGACAACGATTTGTCTAAGTTTGACATGAAATATAAAAATAAATACGGAGGTGTGCCAACATTACGTACACGTAGGATGAAAGAATAGGACCAGAACTTTAGTACTATACCACCCAAGTTATCTTAAAAACTTAGGTTTTGGAAATATGGGTGATTAAATTAGTCGCTATGCGATGTGCGGACAACGATTTGTCTAAGTATGACATGAAATATAATAATAAATACGGAGGTGTGCCAACATTACGTACACGTAGGGTGATGAAATAGGACCAGAACTTCTGTATTATACCACCCAAGTTACCGTCAAAACTTAGGTTTTGGAAATATGGCTGATTAAAGTAGTCGCATTGAGATGTGCGGACAGCGATTTGTCAAAGTATGACATGAAAAATAAAATAAATACGGAAGTGTGCCAACATGACGTACACATAGGATGATAGAATAGGTCCTGAAATTTATTATTATACCACCCAAGTTACCTTAAAAACTTAGGTTTTGGAAATATGGGTGATTAAATTAGTCGCTATGCGATATGCGGACAACGATTTGTCTAAGTTTGACATGAAATATAAAAATAAATACGGAATTGTGGATACATGACGTACACATAGGGTGATAGAATAGGACCAGAACTTCTGTATTATACCACCCAAGTTACCGTAAAAACTTAGGTTTTGGAAATATGGCTGATTAAAGTAGTCGCATTGAGATGTGCGGACAGCGATTTGTCAAAGTATGACATGAAAAATAAAATAAATACGGAAGTGTGCCAACATGACGTACACATAGGATGATAGAATAGGTCCTGAAATTTAGTATTATACCACCCAAGTTACCTTAAAAACTTAGTTTTTGGAGATATGGGTGATTAAATTAATCGCTTTGCGATGTGCGGACAACGATTTGTCTAAGTTTGACATGAAATATAAAAATAAATACGGAGGTGTGCCAACATTACGTACACGTAGGATGAAAGAATACGACCAGAACTTTAGTACTATACCACCCAAGTTACCTTAAAAACTTAGGTTTTGGAAATATGGGTGATTAAATTAGTCGCTATGCGATGTGCGGACAACGATTTGTCTAAGTATGACATGAATTATAATAATAAATACGGAGGTGTGCCAACATTACGTACACGTAGGGTGATAGAATAGGACCAGAACTTCTGTATTATACCACCCAAGTTACCGTAAAAACTTAGGTTTTGGAAATATGGCTGATCAAAGTAGTCGCATTGAGATGTGCGGACAGAGATTTGTCGAAGTTTGACACGAAATTTAAAAAAAATACGGAGGTGTGCAAACATGACGTACACATAGGATGATAGAATAGGTCCAGAACTTTAGTACTATACCATCCAAGTTACCGTAAAAACTTAGGTTTTGGAAATATGGCTGATTAAATTAGTCGCATTGAGATGTGCGGACAGCGATTTGTCAAAGTATGACATGAAAAATAAAATAAATACGGAAGTGTGTCAGCATGACGTACACGTAGGGTGATGAAATAGGACCAGAACATCTGTATTATACAACCCAAGTTACCGTAAAAACTTAGGTTTTGGAACTATGGCTGATTAAAGTAGTCGCATTGAGATGTGCGGACAGCGATTTGTCAAAGTATGACATGAAAAATAAAATAAATACGGATGTGTGCCAACATGACGTACACATAGGATGATAGAATAGGTCCTGAAATTTAGTATTATACCACCCAAGTTACCTTAAAAACTTAGGTTTTGGAAATATGGGTGATTAAATTAGTCGCTATGCGATGTGCGGACAACGATTTGTCTAAGTATGACATGAAATATAATAATAGATACGGAGGTGTGCCAAGATTACGTACACGTAGGGTGATAGAATAGGACCAGAACTTCTGTATTATACCACCCAAGTTACCGTAAAAACTTAGGTTTTGGAAATATGGCTGATTAAATTAGTCGCTATGCGATGTGCGGACAACGATTTGTCTAAGTTTGACATGAAATATAAAAATAAATACGGAGGTGTGCCAACATTACGTACACGTAGGATGAAAGAATAGGACCAGAACTTTAGTACTATACCACCCAAGTTATCTTAAAAACTTAGGTTTTGGAAATATGGGTGATTAAATTAGTCGCTATGCGATGTGCGGACAACGATTTGTCTAAGTATGACATGAAATATAATAATAAATACGGAGGTGTGCCAACATTACGTACACGTAGGGTGATAGAATAGGACCAGAACTTCTGTATTATACCACCCAAGTTACCGTAAAAACTTAGGTTTTGGAAATATGGCTGATTAAAGTAGTCGCATTGAGATGTGCGGACAGAGATTTGTCGAAGTTTGACACGAAATATAAAAAAAATACGGAGGTGTGCCAACATGACGTAAACATAGGATGATAGAATAGGTCCAGAACTTTAGTACTATACCACCCAAGTTACCGTAAAAACTTAGGTTTTGGAAATATGGCTGATTAAAGTAGTCGCATTGAGATGTGCGGACAGCGATTTGTCAAAGTATGACATGAAAAATAAAATAAATACGGAAGTGTGCCAACATGACGTACACATAGGATGAAAGAATAGGTCCAGAACTTTAGTACTATACCACCCAAGTTACCGTAAAAACTTAGGTTTTGGAAATATGGCTGATTAAAGTAGTCGCATTGAGATGTGCGGACAGCGATTTGTCAAAGTATGACATGAAAAATAAAATAAATACGGATGTGTGCCAACATGACGTACACATAGGATGATAGAATAGGTCCTGAAATTTAGTATTATACCACCCAAGTTACCTTAAAAACTTAGGTTTTGGAAATATGGGTGATTAAATTAGTCGCTATGCGATGTGCGGACAACGATTTGTCTAAGTATGACATGAAATATAATAATAGATACGGAGGTGTGCCAAGATTACGTACACGTAGGGTGATAGAATAGGACCAGAACTTCTGTATTATACCACCCAAGTTACCGTAAAAACTTAGGTTTTGGAAATATGGCTGATTAAATTAGTCGCTATGCGATGTGCGGACAACGATTTGTCTAAGTTTGACATGAAATATAAAAATAAATACGGAGGTGTGCCAACATTACGTACACGTAGGATGAAAGAATAGGACCAGAACTTTAGTACTATACCACCCAAGTTATCTTAAAAACTTAGGTTTTGGAAATATGGGTGATTAAATTAGTCGCTATGCGATGTGCGGACAACGATTTGTCTAAGTATGACATGAAATATAATAATAAATACGGAGGTGTGCCAACATTACGTACACGTAGGGTGATAGAATAGGACCAGAACTTCTGTATTATACCACCCAAGTTACCGTAAAAACTTAGGTTTTGGAAATATGGCTGATTAAAGTAGTCGCATTGAGATGTGCGGACAGAGATTTGTCGAAGTTTGACACGAAATATAAAAAAAATACGGAGGTGTGCCAACATGACGTAAACATAGGATGATAGAATAGGTCCAGAACTTTAGTACTATACCACCCAAGTTACCGTAAAAACTTAGGTTTTGGAAATATGGCTGATTAAAGTAGTCGCATTGAGATGTGCGGACAGCGATTTGTCAAAGTATGACATGAAAAATAAAATAAATACGGAAGTGTGCCAACATGACGTACACATAGGATGAAAGAATAGGTCCAGAACTTTAGTACTATACCACCCAAGTTACCGTAAAAACTTAGGTTTTGGAAATATGGCTGATTAAAGTAGTCGCATTGAGATGTGCGGACAGCGATTTGTCTAAGTTTGACATGAAATATAAAAATAAATATGGAATTGTGGATACATGACGTACACATAGGGTGATAGAATAGGACCAGAACTTCTGTATTAAACCACCCAAGTTACCGTAAAAACTTAGGTTTTGGAAATATGGGTGATTAAATTAGTCGCTATGCGATGTGCGGACAACGATATGTCGAAGTTTGACACGAAATATAAAAAAAATACGGAGGTGTGCCAACATGACGTACACATAGGATGATAGAATAGGTCCAGAACTTTAGTACTATACCACCCAAGTTACCGTAAAAACTTAGGTTTTGGAAATATGGGTGATTAAATTAGTCGCTATGCGATGTGCGGACAACGATTTGTCTAAGTTTGACATGAAATATAAAAATAAATACGGAATTGTGGATACATGACGTACACATAGGGTGATAGAATAGGACCAGAACGTCTGTACTATACCACCCAAGTTACCTTAAAATCTTAGGTTTTGGATATATGGGTGATTAAATTAGTCGCTATGCGATGTGCGGACAACGATTTGTCTAAGTTTGACATGAAATATAAAATAAATACGGCAGTGTGTCAGCATGACGTACACGTAGGGTGATGAAATAGGACCAGAACTTCTGTATTATACCACCCAAGTTACCGTCAAAACTTAGGTTTTGGAAATATGGCTGATTAAAGTAGTCGCATTGAGATGTGCGGACAGCGATTTGTCAAAGTATGACATGAAAAATAAAATAAATACGGAAGTGTGCCAACATGACGTACACATAGGATGATAGAATAGGTCCTGAAATTTATTATTATACCACCCAAGTTACCTTAAAAACTTAGGTTTTGGAAATATGGGTGATTAAATTAGTCGCTATGCGATATGCGGACAACGATTTGTCTAAGTTTGACATGAAATATAAAAATAAATACGGAATTGTGGATACATGACGTACACATAGGGTGATAGAATAGGACCAGAACTTCTGTATTATACCACCCAAGTTACCGTAAAAACTTAGGTTTTGGAAATATGGCTGATTAAAGTAGTCGCATTGAGATGTGCGGACAGCGATTTGTCAAAGTATGACATGAAAAATAAAATAAATACGGAAGTGTGCCAACATGACGTACACATAGGATGATAGAATAGGTCCTGAAATTTAGTATTATACCACCCAAGTTACCTTAAAAACTTAGGTTTTGGAGATATGGGTGATTAAATTAATCGCTTTGCGATGTGCGGACAACGATTTGTCTAAGTTTGACATGAAATATAAAAATAAATACGGAGGTGTGCCAACATTACGTACACGTAGGATGAAAGAATACGACCAGAACTTTAGTACTATACCACCCAAGTTACCTTAAAAACTTAGGTTTTGGAAATATGGGTGATTAAATTAGTCGCTATGCGATGTGCGGACAACGATTTGTCTAAGTATGACATGAATTATAATAATAAATACGGAGGTGTGCCAACATTACGTACACGTAGGGTGATAGAATAGGACCAGAACTTCTGTATTATACCACCCAAGTTACCGTAAAAACTTAGGTTTTGGAAATATGGCTGATCAAAGTAGTCGCATTGAGATGTGCGGACAGAGATTTGTCGAAGTTTGACACGAAATTTAAAAAAAATACGGAGGTGTGCAAACATGACGTACACATAGGATGATAGAATAGGTCCAGAACTTTAGTACTATACCATCCAAGTTACCGTAAAAACTTAGGTTTTGGAAATATGGCTGATTAAATTAGTCGCATTGAGATGTGCGGACAGCGATTTGTCAAAGTATGACATGAAAAATAAAATAAATACGGAAGTGTGTCAGCATGACGTACACGTAGGGTGATGAAATAGGACCAGAACATCTGTATTATACAACCCAAGTTACCGTAAAAACTTAGGTTTTGGAACTATGGCTGATTAAAGTAGTCGCATTGAGATGTGCGGACAGCGATTTGTCAAAGTATGACATGAAAAATAAAATAAATACGGATGTGTGCCAACATGACGTACACATAGGATGATAGAATAGGTCCTGAAATTTAGTATTATACCACCCAAGTTACCTTAAAAACTTAGGTTTTGGAAATATGGGTGATTAAATTAGTCGCTATGCGATGTGCGGACAACGATTTGTCTAAGTATGACATGAAATATAATAATAGATACGGAGGTGTGCCAACATTACGTACACGTAGGGTGATAGAATAGGACCAGAACTTCTGTATTATACCACCCAAGTTACCGTAAAAACTTAGGTTTTGGAAATATGGCTGATTAAATTAGTCGCTATGCGATGTGCGGACAACGATTTGTCTAAGTTTGACATGAAATATAAAAATAAATACGGAGGTGTGCCAACATTACGTACACGTAGGATGAAAGAATAGGACCAGAACTTTAGTACTATACCACCCAAGTTATCTTAAAAACTTAGGTTTTGGAAATATGGGTGATTAAATTAGTCGCTATGCGATGTGCGGACAACGATTTGTCTAAGTATGACATGAAATATAATAATAAATACGGAGGTGTGCCAACATTACGTACACGTAGGGTGATAGAATAGGACCAGAACTTCTGTATTATACCACCCAAGTTACCGTCAAAACTTAGGTTTTGGAAATATGGCTGATTAAAGTAGTCGCATTGAGATGTGCGGACAGCGATTTGTCAAAGTATGACATGAAAAATAAAATAAATACGGAAGTGTGCCAACATGACGTACACATAGGATGATAGAATAGGTCCTGAAATTTATTATTATACCACCCAAGTTACCTTAAAAACTTAGGTTTTGGAAATATGGGTGATTAAATTAGTCGCTATGCGATGTGCGGACAACGATTTGTCTAAGTTTGACATGAAATATAAAAATAAATACGGAGGTGTGCCAACATTACGTACACGTAGGATGAAAGAATAGGACCAGAACTTTAGTACTATACCACCCAAGTTATCTTAAAAACTTAGGTTTTGGAAATATGGGTGATTAAATTAGTCGCTATGCGATGTGCGGACAACGATTTGTCTAAGTATGACATGAAATATAATAATAAATACGGAGGTGTGCCAACATTACGTACACGTAGGGTGATGAAATAGGACCAGAACTTCTGTATTATACCACCCAAGTTACCGTCAAAACTTAGGTTTTGGAAATATGGCTGATTAAAGTAGTCGCATTGAGATGTGCGGACAGCGATTTGTCAAAGTATGACATGAAAAATAAAATAAATACGGAAGTGTGCCAACATGACGTACACATAGGATGATAGAATAGGTCCTGAAATTTATTATTATACCACCCAAGTTACCTTAAAAACTTAGGTTTTGGAAATATGGGTGATTAAATTAGTCGCTATGCGATATGCGGACAACGATTTGTCTAAGTTTGACATGAAATATAAAAATAAATACGGAATTGTGGATACATGACGTACACATAGGGTGATAGAATAGGACCAGAACTTCTGTATTATACCACCCAAGTTACCGTAAAAACTTAGGTTTTGGAAATATGGCTGATTAAAGTAGTCGCATTGAGATGTGCGGACAGCGATTTGTCAAAGTATGACATGAAAAATAAAATAAATACGGAAGTGTGCCAACATGACGTACACATAGGATGATAGAATAGGTCCTGAAATTTAGTATTATACCACCCAAGTTACCTTAAAAACTTAGTTTTTGGAGATATGGGTGATTAAATTAATCGCTTTGCGATGTGCGGACAACGATTTGTCTAAGTTTGACATGAAATATAAAAATAAATACGGAGGTGTGCCAACATTACGTACACGTAGGATGAAAGAATACGACCAGAACTTTAGTACTATACCACCCAAGTTACCTTAAAAACTTAGGTTTTGGAAATATGGGTGATTAAATTAGTCGCTATGCGATGTGCGGACAACGATTTGTCTAAGTATGACATGAATTATAATAATAAATACGGAGGTGTGCCAACATTACGTACACGTAGGGTGATAGAATAGGACCAGAACTTCTGTATTATACCACCCAAGTTACCGTAAAAACTTAGGTTTTGGAAATATGGCTGATCAAAGTAGTCGCATTGAGATGTGCGGACAGAGATTTGTCGAAGTTTGACACGAAATTTAAAAAAAATACGGAGGTGTGCAAACATGACGTACACATAGGATGATAGAATAGGTCCAGAACTTTAGTACTATACCATCCAAGTTACCGTAAAAACTTAGGTTTTGGAAATATGGCTGATTAAATTAGTCGCATTGAGATGTGCGGACAGCGATTTGTCAAAGTATGACATGAAAAATAAAATAAATACGGAAGTGTGTCAGCATGACGTACACGTAGGGTGATGAAATAGGACCAGAACATCTGTATTATACAACCCAAGTTACCGTAAAAACTTAGGTTTTGGAACTATGGCTGATTAAAGTAGTCGCATTGAGATGTGCGGACAGCGATTTGTCAAAGTATGACATGAAAAATAAAATAAATACGGATGTGTGCCAACATGACGTACACATAGGATGATAGAATAGGTCCTGAAATTTAGTATTATACCACCCAAGTTACCTTAAAAACTTAGGTTTTGGAAATATGGGTGATTAAATTAGTCGCTATGCGATGTGCGGACAACGATTTGTCTAAGTATGACATGAAATATAATAATAGATACGGAGGTGTGCCAAGATTACGTACACGTAGGGTGATAGAATAGGACCAGAACTTCTGTATTATACCACCCAAGTTACCGTAAAAACTTAGGTTTTGGAAATATGGCTGATTAAATTAGTCGCTATGCGATGTGCGGACAACGATTTGTCTAAGTTTGACATGAAATATAAAAATAAATACGGAGGTGTGCCAACATTACGTACACGTAGGATGAAAGAATAGGACCAGAACTTTAGTACTATACCACCCAAGTTATCTTAAAAACTTAGGTTTTGGAAATATGGGTGATTAAATTAGTCGCTATGCGATGTGCGGACAACGATTTGTCTAAGTATGACATGAAATATAATAATAAATACGGAGGTGTGCCAACATTACGTACACGTAGGGTGATAGAATAGGACCAGAACTTCTGTATTATACCACCCAAGTTACCGTAAAAACTTAGGTTTTGGAAATATGGCTGATTAAAGTAGTCGCATTGAGATGTGCGGACAGAGATTTGTCGAAGTTTGACACGAAATATAAAAAAAATACGGAGGTGTGCCAACATGACGTACACATAGGATGATAGAATAGGTCCAGAACTTTAGTACTATACCACCCAAGTTACCGTAAAAACTTAGGTTTTGGAAATATGGCTGATTAAAGTAGTCGCATTGAGATGTGCGGACAGCGATTTGTCAAAGTATGACATGAAAAATAAAATAAATACGGAAGTGTGTCAGCATGACGTACACGTAGGGTGATGAAATAGGACCAGAACTTCTGTATTATACCACCCAAGTTACCGTAAAAACTTAGGTTTTGGAAATATGGCTGATTAAAGTAGTCGCATTGAGATGTGCGGACAGCGATTTGTCAAAGTATGACATGAAAAATAAAATAAATACGGATGTGTGCCAACATGACGTACACATAGGAAGATAGAATAGGTCCTGAAATTTAGTATTATACCACCCAAGTTACCTTAAAAACTTAGGTTTTGGAAATATGGGTGATTAAATTAGTCGCTTTGCGATGTGCGGACAACGATTTGTCTAAGTTTGACATGAAATATAAAAATAAATACGGAGGTGTGCCAACATTACGTACACGTAGGATGAAAGAATAGGACCAGAACTTTAGTACTATACCACCCAAGTTACCTTAAAAACTTAGGTTTTGGAAATATGGGTGATTAAATTAGTCGCTATGCGATGTGCGGACAACGATTTGTCTAAGTATGACATGAAATATAATAATAGATACGGAGGTGTGCAAACATTACGTACACGTAGGGTGATAGAATAGGACCAGAACTTTAGTACTATACCACCCAAGTTACCTTAAAAACGTAGGTTTTGGAAATATGGGTGATTCAATTAGTCGCTATGCGATGTGCGGACAACGATTTGTCTAAGTATGACATGAAATATAATAATAAATACGGAGGTGTGCCAACATTACGTACACGTAGGGTGATAGAATAGGACCAGAACTTCTGTATTATACCACCCAAGTTACCGTAAAAACTTAGGTTTTGGAAATATTGCTGATTAAAGTAGTCGCATTGAGATGTGCGGACAGAGATTTGTCGAAGTTTGACACGAAATATAAAAAAAATACGGAGGTGTGCCAACATGACGTAAACATAGGATGATAGAATAGGTCCAGAACTTTAGTACTATACCACCCAAGTTACCGTAAAAACTTAGGTTTTGGAAATATGGCTGATTAAAGTAGTCGCATTGAGATGTGCGGACAGCGATTTGTCAAAGTATGACATGAAAAATAAAATAAATACGGAAGTGTGCCAACATGACGTACACATAGGATGAAAGAATAGGTCCAGAACTTTAGTACTATACCACCCAAGTTACCGTAAAAACTTAGGTTTTGGAAATATGGCTGATTAAAGTAGTCGCATTGAGATGTGCGGACAGCGATTTGTCTAAGTTTGACATGAAATATAAAAATAAATATGGAATTGTGGATACATGACGTACACATAGGGTGATAGAATAGGACCAGAACTTCTGTATTAAACCACCCAAGTTACCGTAAAAACTTAGGTTTTGGAAATATGGGTGATTAAATTAGTCGCTATGCGATGTGCGGACAACGATATGTCGAAGTTTGACACGAAATATAAAAAAAATACGGAGGTGTGCCAACATGACGTACACATAGGATGATAGAATAGGTCCAGAACTTTAGTACTATACCACCCAAGTTACCGTAAAAACTTAGGTTTTGGAAATATGGGTGATTAAATTAGTCGCTATGCGATGTGCGGACAACGATTTGTCTAAGTTTGACATGAAATATAAAAATAAATACGGAATTGTGGATACATGACGTACACATAGGGTGATAGAATAGGACCAGAACGTCTGTACTATACCACCCAAGTTACCTTAAAATCTTAGGTTTTGGATATATGGGTGATTAAATTAGTCGCTATGCGATGTGCGGACAACGATTTGTCTAAGTTTGACACGAAATATAAAATAAATACGGCAGTGTGTCAGCATGACGTACACGTAGGGTGATGAAATAGGACCAGAACTTCTGTATTATACCACCCAAGTTACCGTCAAAACTTAGGTTTTGGAAATATGGCTGATTAAAGTAGTCGCATTGAGATGTGCGGACAGCGATTTGTCAAAGTATGACATGAAAAATAAAATAAATACGGAAGTGTGCCAACATGACGTACACATAGGATGATAGAATAGGTCCTGAAATTTATTATTATACCACCCAAGTTACCTTAAAAACTTAGGTTTTGGAAATATGGGTGATTAAATTAGTCGCTATGCGATATGCGGACAACGATTTGTCTAAGTTTGACATGAAATATAAAAATAAATACGGAATTGTGGATACATGACGTACACATAGGGTGATAGAATAGGACCAGAACTTCTGTATTATACCACCCAAGTTACCGTAAAAACTTAGGTTTTGGAAATATGGCTGATTAAAGTAGTCGCATTGAGATGTGCGGACGGCGATTTGTCAAAGTATGACATGAAAAATAAAATAAATACGGAAGTGTGCCAACATGACGTACACATAGGATGATAGAATAGGTCCTGAAATTTAGTATTATATCACCCAAGTTACCTTAAAAACTTAGGTTTTGGAGATATGGGTGATTAAATTAATCGCTTTGCGATGTGCGGACAACGATTTGTCTAAGTTTGACATGAAATATAAAAATAAATACGGAGGTGTGCCAACATTACGTACACGTAGGATGAAAGAATACGACCAGAACTTTAGTACTATACCACCCAAGTTACCTTAAAAACTTAGGTTTTGGAAATATGGGTGATTAAATTAGTCGCTATGCGATGTGCGGACAACGATTTGTCTAAGTATGACATGAATTATAATAATAAATACGGAGGTGTGCCAACATTACGTACACGTAGGGTGATAGAATAGGACCAGAACTTCTGTATTATACCACCCAAGTTACCGTAAAAACTTAGGTTTTGGAAATATGGCTGATCAAAGTAGTCGCATTGAGATGTGCGGACAGAGATTTGTCGAAGTTTGACACGAAATTTAAAAAAAATACGGAGGTGTGCAAACATGACGTACACATAGGATGATAGAATAGGTCCAGAACTTTAGTACTATACCATCCAAGTTACCGTAAAAACTTAGGTTTTGGAAATATGGCTGATTAAATTAGTCGCATTGAGATGTGCGGACAGCGATTTGTCAAAGTATGACATGAAAAATAAAATAAATACGGAAGTGTGTCAGCATGACGTACACGTAGGGTGATGAAATAGGACCAGAACATCTGTATTATACAACCCAAGTTACCGTAAAAACTTAGGTTTTGGAACTATGGCTGATTAAAGTAGTCGCATTGAGATGTGCGGACAGCGATTTGTCAAAGTATGACATGAAAAATAAAATAAATACGGATGTGTGCCAACATGACGTACACATAGGATGATAGAATAGGTCCTGAAATTTAGTATTATACCACCCAAGTTACCTTAAAAACTTAGGTTTTGGAAATATGGGTGATTAAATTAGTCGCTTTGCGATGTGCGGACAACGATTTGTCTAAGTTTTACATGAAATATAAAAATAAATACGGAATTGTGGATACATGACGTACACATAGGGTGATAGAATAGGACCAGAACTTCTGTATTATACCACCCAAGTTACCTTAAAAACTTAGGTTTTGGAAATATGGGTGATTAAATTAGTCGCTATGCGTTGTGCGGACAACGATTTGTCTAAGTATGACATGAAATATAATAATAGATACGGAGGTGTGCAAATATTACGTACACGTAGGGTGATAGAATAGGACCAGAACTTTAGTACTATACCACCCAAGTTACCTTAAGAACTTAGTTTTTGGAAATATGGGTGATTAAATTAGTCGCTATGCGATGTGCGGACAACGATTTGTCTAAATATGACATGAAATATAATAATAAATACGGAGGTGTGCCAACATTACGTACAAGTAGGGTGATAGAATAGGACCAGAACTTCTGTATTATACCACCCAAGTTACCGTAAAAACTTAGGTTTTGGAAATATGGGTGATTAAATTAGTCGCTATGCGATGTGCGGACAACGATTTGTCGAAGTTTGACACGAAATATAAAAAAAATACGGAGGTGTGCCAACATGACGTACACATAGGATGATAGAATAGGTCCAGAACTTTAGTACTATACCACCCAAGTTACCGTAAAAACTTAGGTTTTGGAAATATGGGTGATTAAATTAGTCGCTATGCGATGTGCGGACAACGATTTGTCTAAATTTGACATGAAATATAAAAATAAATTCGGAATTGTGGATACATGACGTACACATAGGGTGATAGAATAGGACCAGAACTTCTGTACTATACCACCCAAGTTACCTTAAAATCTTAGGTTTTGGATATATGGGTGATTAAATTAGTCGCTATGCGATGTGCGGACAACGATTTGTCTAAGTTTGACATGAAATATAAAATAAATACGGCAGTGTGTCAGCATGACGTACACGTAGGGTGATGAAATAGGACCAGAACTTCTGTATTATACCACCCAAGTTACCGTAAAAACTTAGGTTTTGGAAATATGGCTGATTAAAGTAGTCGCATTGAGATGTGCGGACAGCGATTTGTCAAAGTATGACATGAAAAATAAAATAAATACGGAAGTGTGCCATTATGACGTACACATAGGATGATAGAATAGGTCCTGAAATTTAGTATTATACCACCCAAGTTACCTTAAAAACTTAGGTTTTGGAAATATGGGTGATTAAATTAGTCGCTATGCGATATGCGGACAACGATTTGTCTAAGTTTGACATGAAATATAAAAATAAATACGGAATTGTGGATACATGACGTACACATAGGGTGATGGAATAGGACAAGAACTTCTGTATCATACCACCCAAGTTACCGTAAAAACTTAGGTTTTGGAAATATGGCTGATTAAAGTAGTCCCATTGAGATGTGCGGACAGCGATTTTTCAAAGTATGACATGAAAAATAAAATAAATACGGAAGTGTGCCAACATGACGTACACATAGGATGATAGAATAGGTCCTGAAATTTAGTATTATACCACCCAAGTTACCTTAAAAACTTAGGTTTTGGAAATATGGGTGATTAAATTAGTCGCTTTGCGATGTGCGGACAACGATTTGTCTAAGTTTGACATGAAATATAAAAATAAATACGGAATTGTGGATACATGACGTACACATAGGGTGATAGAATAGGACCAGAACGTCTGTATTATACCACCCAAGTTACCTTAAAAACTTAGGTTTTGGAAATATGGGTGATTAAATTAGTCGCTATGCGATGTGCGGACAACGATTTGTCTAAGTATGACATGAAATATAATAATAGATACGGAGGTGTGTCAACTTTACGTACACGTAGGGTGATAGAATAGGACCAGAACTTCTGCATTATACCACCCAAGTTACCGTAAAAACTTAGGTTTTGGAAATATGGCTGATTAAAGTAGTCGCATTGAGATGTGCGGACAGAGATTTGTCGAAGTTTGACACGAAATATAAAAAAATACGGAGGTGTGCCAACATGACGTACACGTAGGATGATAGAATAGGTCCAGAACTTTAGTACTATACCACCCAAGTTACCGTAAAAACTTAGGTTTTAGAAATATGGGTGATTAAATTAGTCGCTATGCGATGTGCGGACAACGATTTGTCTAAGTCTGACATGAAATATAAAAATAAATACGGAGGTGTGCCAACATAACGTACACGTAGGATGAAAGAATAGGACCAGAACTTTAGTACTATACCACCCAAGTTAACTTAAAAACTTAGGTTTTGGAAATATGGGTGATTAAATTAGTCGCTATGAGATGTGCGGACAACGATTTGTCTAAGTATGACATGAAATATAATAATAGATACGGAGGTGTGAAAACATTACGTACACGTAGGGTGATAGAATAGGACCAGAACTTTAGTACTATACCACCCAAGTTACCTTAAAAACTTATGTTTTGGAAATATGGCTGATTAAAGTAGTCGCATTGAGATGTGCGGACTGCGATTTGTCAAAGTATGACATGAAAAATAAAATAAATACGGAAGTGTGCCAACATGACGTACACATAGGATGAAAGAATAGGTCCAGAACTTTAGTACTATACCACCCAAGTTACCGTAAAAACTTAGGTTTTGGAAATATGGCTGATTAAAGTAGTCGCATTGAGATGTGCGGACAGCGATTTGTCTAAGTTTGACATGAAATATAAAAATAAATACGGAATTGTGGATACATGACGTACACATAGGGTGATAGAATAGGACCAGAACTTCTGTATTAAACCACCCAAGTTAACGTAAATACTTAGGTTTTGGAAATATGGGTGATTAAATTAGTCGCTATGCGATGTGCGGACAACGATTTGTCGAAGTTTGACACGAAATATAAAAAAAAATACGGAGGTGTGCCAACATGACGTACACATAGGATGATAGAATAGGTCCAGAACTTTAGTACTATACCACCAAAGTTACCGTAAAAACTTAGGTTTTGGAAATATGGGTGATTAAATTAGTCGCTATGCGATGTGCGGAACACGATTTGTCTAAGTTTGACATGAAATATAAAAATAAATACGGAATTGTGGATACATGACGTACACATAGGGTGATAGTATAGGACCAGAACTTCTGTACTATACCACCCAAGTTACCTTAAAATCTTAGGTTTTGGATATATGGGTGATTAAATTAGTCGCTATGCGATGTGCGGACAACGATTTGTCTAAGTTTGACATGAAATATAAAATAAATACGGCAGTGTGTCAGCATGACGTACACGTAGGGTGATGAAATAGGACCAGAACTTCTGTATTATACCACCCAAGTTACCGTAAAAACTTAGGTTTTGGAAATATGGCTGATTAAAGTAGTCGCATTGAGATGTGCGGACAGCGATTTGTCAAAGTATGACATGAAAAATAAAGTAAATACGGAAGTGTGCCAACATGACGTACACATAGGATGATAGAATAGGTCCTGAAATTTAGTATTATACCACCCAAGTTACCTTAAAAACTTCGGTTTTGGAAATATGGGTGATTAAATTAGTCGCTATGCGATATGCGGACAACGATTTGTCTAAGTTTGACATGAAATATAAAAATAAATACGGAATTGTGGATACATGACGTACACATAGGGTGATAGAATAGGACCAGAACTTCTGTATTATACCACCCAAGTTACCGTAAAAACTTAGGTTTTGGAAATATGGGTGATTAAATTAGTCGCTATGCGATGTGCGGACAACAATTTGTCTAAGTTTGACATGAAATATAAAAATAAATACGGAATTGTGGATACATGACGTACACATAGGGTGATAGAATAGGACCAGAACTTCTGTACTATACCACCCAAGTTACCTTAAAATCTTAGGTTTTGGATATATGGGTGATTAAATTAGTCGCTATGCGATGTGCTGACAACGATTTGTCTAAGTATGACATGAAATATAATAATAAATACGGAGGTGTGCCAACATTACGTACATATAGGGTGATAGAATAGGACCAGAACTTCTGTATTATACCACCCAAGTTACCGTAAAAACTTAGGTTTTGGAAATATGGCTGATTAAAGTAGTCGCATTGAGATGTGCGGACAGCGATTTGTCAAAGTATGACTTGAAAAATAAAATAAATACGGAAGTGTGCCAACATTACGTACACATAGGATGAAAGAATAGGACCAGAACTTTAGTACTATACCACCCAAGTTACCTTAAAAACTTAGGTTTTGGAAATATGGGTGATTAAATTAGTCGCTATGCGATGTGCGGACAACGATTTGTCGAAGTTTGACACGAAATATAAAAAAAATACGGAGGTGTGCCAACATGACGTACACATAGGATGATAGAATAGGTCCAGAACTTTAGTACTATACCACCCAAGTTACCTTAAGAACTTAGTTTTTGGAAATATGGGTGATTAAATTAGTCGCTATGCGATGTGCGGACAACGATTTGTCTAAGTATGACATGAAATATAATAATAGATACGGAGGTGTGCAAATATTACGTACACGTAGGGTGATAGAATAGGACCAGAACTTTAGTACTATACCACCCAAGTTACCTTAAGAACTTAGTTTTTGGAAATATGGGTGATTAAATTAGTCGCTATGCGATGTGCGGACAACGATTTGTCTAAATATGACATGAAATATAATAATAAATACGGAGGTGTGCCAACATTACGTACAAGTAGGGTGATAGAATAGGACCAGAACTTCTGTATTATACCACCCAAGTTACCGTAAAAACTTAGGTTTTGGAAATATGGGTGATTAAATTAGTCGCTATGCGATGTGCGGACAACGATTTGTCGAAGTTTGACACGAAATATAAAAAAAATACGGAGGTGTGCCAACATGACGTACACATAGGATGATAGAATAGGTCCAGAACTTTAGTACTATACCACCCAAGTTACCGTAAAAACTTAGGTTTTGGAAATATGGGTGATTAAATTAGTCGCTATGCGATGTGCGGACAACGATTTGTCTAAATTTGACATGAAATATAAAAATAAATTCGGAATTGTGGATACATGACGTACACATAGGGTGATAGAATAGGACCAGAACTTCTGTACTATACCACCCAAGTTACCTTAAAATCTTAGGTTTTGGATATATGGGTGATTAAATTAGTCGCTATGCGATGTGCGGACAACGATTTGTCTAAGTTTGACATGAAATATAAAATAAATACGGCAGTGTGTCAGCATGACGTACACGTAGGGTGATGAAATAGGACCAGAACTTCTGTATTATACCACCCAAGTTACCGTAAAAACTTAGGTTTTGGAAATATGGCTGATTAAAGTAGTCGCATTGAGATGTGCGGACAGCGATTTGTCAAAGTATGACATGAAAAATAAAATAAATACGGAAGTGTGCCATTATGACGTACACATAGGATGATAGAATAGGTCCTGAAATTTAGTATTATACCACCCAAGTTACCTTAAAAACTTAGGTTTTGGAAATATGGGTGATTAAATTAGTCGCTATGCGATATGCGGACAACGATTTGTCTAAGTTTGACATGAAATATAAAAATAAATACGGAATTGTGGATACATGACGTACACATAGGGTGATGGAATAGGACAAGAACTTCTGTATCATACCACCCAAGTTACCGTAAAAACTTAGGTTTTGGAAATATGGCTGATTAAAGTAGTCCCATTGAGATGTGCGGACAGCGATTTTTCAAAGTATGACATGAAAAATAAAATAAATACGGAAGTGTGCCAACATGACGTACACATAGGATGATAGAATAGGTCCTGAAATTTAGTATTATACCACCCAAGTTACCTTAAAAACTTAGGTTTTGGAAATATGGGTGATTAAATTAGTCGCTTTGCGATGTGCGGACAACGATTTGTCTAAGTTTGACATGAAATATAAAAATAAATACGGAATTGTGGATACATGACGTACACATAGGGTGATAGAATAGGACCAGAACGTCTGTATTATACCACCCAAGTTACCTTAAAAACTTAGGTTTTGGAAATATGGGTGATTAAATTAGTCGCTATGCGATGTGCGGACAACGATTTGTCTAAGTATGACATGAAATATAATAATAGATACGGAGGTGTGTCAACTTTACGTACACGTAGGGTGATAGAATAGGACCAGAACTTCTGCATTATACCACCCAAGTTACCGTAAAAACTTAGGTTTTGGAAATATGGCTGATTAAAGTAGTCGCATTGAGATGTGCGGACAGAGATTTGTCGAAGTTTGACACGAAATATAAAAAAATACGGAGGTGTGCCAACATGACGTACACGTAGGATGATAGAATAGGTCCAGAACTTTAGTACTATACCACCCAAGTTACCGTAAAAACTTAGGTTTTAGAAATATGGGTGATTAAATTAGTCGCTATGCGATGTGCGGACAACGATTTGTCTAAGTCTGACATGAAATATAAAAATAAATACGGAGGTGTGCCAACATTACGTACACGTAGGATGAAAGAATAGGACCAGAACTTTAGTACTATACCACCCAAGTTACCTTAAAAACTTAGGTTTTGGAAATATGGGTGATTAAATTAGTCGCTATGAGATGTGCGGACAACGATTTGTCTAAGTATGACATGAAATATAATAATAGATACGGAGGTGTGAAAACATTACGTACACGTAGGGTGATAGAATAGGACCAGAACTTTAGTACTATACCACCCAAGTTACCTTAAAAACTTATGTTTTGGAAATATGGCTGATTAAAGTAGTCGCATTGAGATGTGCGGACTGCGATTTGTCAAAGTATGACATGAAAAATAAAATAAATACGGAAGTGTGCCAACATGACGTACACATAGGATGAAAGAATAGGTCCAGAACTTTAGTACTATACCACCCAAGTTACCGTAAAAACTTAGGTTTTGGAAATATGGCTGATTAAAGTAGTCGCATTGAGATGTGCGGACAGCGATTTGTCTAAGTTTGACATGAAATATAAAAATAAATACGGAATTGTGGATACATGACGTACACATAGGGTGATAGAATAGGACCAGAACTTCTGTATTAAACCACCCAAGTTAACGTAAATACTTAGGTTTTGGAAATATGGGTGATTAAATTAGTCGCTATGCGATGTGCGGACAACGATTTGTCGAAGTTTGACACGAAATATAAAAAAAAATACGGAGGTGTGCCAACATGACGTACACATAGGATGATAGAATAGGTCCAGAACTTTAGTACTATACCACCAAAGTTACCGTAAAAACTTAGGTTTTGGAAATATGGGTGATTAAATTAGTCGCTATGCGATGTGCGGAACACGATTTGTCTAAGTTTGACATGAAATATAAAAATAAATACGGAATTGTGGATACATGACGTACACATAGGGTGATAGAATAGGACCAGAACTTCTGTACTATACCACCCAAGTTACCTTAAAATCTTAGGTTTTGGATATATGGGTGATTAAATTAGTCGCTATGCGATGTGCGGACAACGATTTGTCTAAGTTTGACATGAAATATAAAATAAATACGGCAGTGTGTCAGCATGACGTACACGTAGGGTGATGAAATAGGACCAGAACTTCTGTATTATACCACCCAAGTTACCGTAAAAACTTAGGTTTTGGAAATATGGCTGATTAAAGTAGTCGCATTGAGATGTGCGGACAGCGATTTGTCAAAGTATGACATGAAAAATAAAGTAAATACGGAAGTGTGCCAACATGACGTACACATAGGATGATAGAATAGGTCCTGAAATTTAGTATTATACCACCCAAGTTACCTTAAAAACTTCGGTTTTGGAAATATGGGTGATTAAATTAGTCGCTATGCGATATGCGGACAACATTTGTCTAAGTTTGACATGAAATATAAAAATAAATACGGAATTGTGGATACATGACGTACACATAGGGTGATAGAATAGGACCAGAACTTCTGTATTATACCACCCAAGTTACCGTAAAAACTTAGGTTTTGGAAATATGGGTGATTAAATTAGTCGCTATGCGATGTGCGGACAACAATTTGTCTAAGTTTGACATGAAATATAAAAATAAATACGGAATTGTGGATACATGACGTACACATAGGGTGATAGAATAGGACCAGAACTTCTGTACTATACCACCCAAGTTACCTTAAAATCTTAGGTTTTGGATATATGGGTGATTAAATTAGTCGCTATGCGATGTGCGGACAACGATTTGTCTAAGTATGACATGAAATATAATAATAAATACGGAGGTGTGCCAACATTACGTACATATAGGGTGATAGAATAGGACCAGAACTTCTGTATTATACCACCCAAGTTACCGTAAAAACTTAGGTTTTGGAAATATGGCTGATTAAAGTAGTCGCATTGAGATGTGCGGACAGCGATTTGTCAAAGTATGACATGAAAAATAAAATAAATACGGAAGTGTGCCAACATTACGTACACATAGGATGAAAGAATAGGACCAGAACTTTAGTACTATACCACCCAAGTTACCTTAAAAACTTAGGTTTTGGAAATATGGGTGATTAAATTATTCGCTATGCGATGTGCGGACAACGATTTGTCTAAGTATGACATGAAATATAATAATAAATACGGAGGTGTGCCAACATTACGTACACGTAGGGTGATAGAATAGGACCAGAACTTCTGTATTATACCACCCAAGTTACCGTAAAAACTTAGGTTTTGGAAATATGGCTGATTAAAGTAGTCGCATTGAGATGTGCGGACAGAGATTTGTCGAAGTTTGACACGAAATATAAAAAAATACGGAGGTGTGCCAACATAACGTACACATAGGATGATAGAATAGGTCCAGAACTTTATTACTATACCACCCAAGTTACCGTAAAAACTTAGGTTTTGGAAATATGGCTGATTAAAGTAGTCGCATTGAGATGTGCGGACAGCGATGTGTCAAAGTATGACATGAAAAATAAAATAAATACGGAAGTGTGCCAACATGACGTACACATAGGATGATAGAATAGGTCCTGAAATTTAGTATTATACCACCCAAGTTACCTTAAAAACTTAGGTTTTGGAAATATGGCTGATTAAAGTAGTCGCATTGAGATGTGCGGACAGCGATTTGTCAAAGTATGACATGAAAAATAAAATAAATACGGAAGTGTGCCAACATGACGTACACATAGGATGATAGAATAGGTCCTGAAATTTAGTATTATACCACCCAAGTTACCTTAAAAACTTAGGTTTTGGAAATATGGGTGATTAAATTAGTCGCTATGCGATGTGCGGACAACGATTTGTCTAAGTTTGACATGAAATATAAAAATAAATACGGAATTGTGGATACATGACGTACACATAGGGTGATAGAATAGGACCAGAACTTCTGTATTATACCACCCAAGTTACCGTAAAAACTTAGGTTTTTGAAATATGGCTGATTAAAGTAGTCGCATTGAGATGTGCGGACAACGATTTGTCGAAGTTTGACACGAACTATAAAAAAAATACGGAGGTGTACCAACATGACGTACACATAGGATGATAGAATAGGTCCAGAACCTTAGTCCTATACCACCCAAGTTACCGTAAAAACTTAGGTTTTGGAAATATGGCTGATTAAAGTAGTCGCATTGAGATGTGCGGACAGCGATTTGTCTAAGTTTGACATGAAATATAAAAATAAATACGGAATTGTGGATACATGACGTACACATAGGGTGATAAAATAGGACAAGAACTTCTGCATTATACCAACCAAGTTACCGTAAAAACTTAGGTTTTGGAAATATGGGTGATTAAATTAGTCGCTATGCGATGTGCGGACAACGATTTGTCTAAGTTTGACATGAAATATAAAAATAAATACGGAATTGTGGATACATGACGTACACATAGGGTGATAGAATAGGACCAGAACTTCTGTATTATACCACCCAAGTTACCGTAAAAACTTAGGTTTTGGAAATATGGCTGATTAAAGTGGTCGCATTGAGATGTGCGGACAGCGATTTGTCAAAGTATGACATGAAAAATAAAATAAATACGGAAGTGTGCCAACATGACGTACACATAGGATGAAAGAATAGGACCAGAACTTTAGTACTATACCACCCAAGTTACCTTAAAAACTTAGGTTTTGGAAATATGGGTGATTAAATTAGTCGCTATGCGATGTGCGGACAACGATTTGTCTAAGTATGACATGAAATATAAAAAAAATACGGAGGTGTGCCAACATGACGTACACATAGGATGATAGAATAGGACCAGAACTTTAGTACTATTATTTCATGTCATATTTTGACAAATCGCTGTCCGCACATCGCATAGCGACTAATTTAATCACCCATATTTCCAAAACCTAAGTTTTTAATGTAACTTGGGTGGTATAGTACTAAAGTTCTAATCCTATTCTATCACCCAATGTGTACGTCATGTATCCACAATTCCGTATTTATTTTTATATTTCATGTCAAACTTAGACAAATCGCTGTCTGCACATCTCAATGCGACTACTTTAATCAGCCATATTTCCAAAACCTAAGTTTTTACGGTAACTTGGGTGGTATAATACAGAAGTTCTGGTCCTATTCTATCACCATACGTGTACGTCATGTATCCACAATTCCGTTTTTATTTTTATATTTCATGTCAAACTTAGACAAATCGTTGTCCGCACATCGCATAGCGACTAATTTAATCACCCATATTTCCAAAACCTAAGTTTTTAAGGTAACTTGGGTGGTATAATACTAAAGTTCAGGACCTATTCTATCATCCTATGTGTACGTCATGTTGGCACACTTCCGTATTTTTTTATATTTCGTGTCAAACTTCGACAAATCTCTGTCCGCACATCTCAATGCGACTACTTTAATCAGCCATATTTCCAAAACCTAAGTTTTTACGGTAACTTGGGTGGTATAATACAGAAGTTCTGGTCCTATTTCATCACCCTACGTGTACGTCATGCTGACACACTGCCGTATTTATTTTATATTTTATGTCAAACTTAGGTGGATCACTGTCCACACATCCAAAGCGACTATTTTAATCACCCGTATTTCCAAAACCTAAGTTTTTAAGGTAACTTGCGTGGTATAGTACTAAAGTTCTGGACCTATTCTATCATCCTATGTGTACGTCATGTTGGCACACCTCCGTACTTTTTTTATATTTCGTGTCAAACTTCGACAAATATCTGTCCGCACATCTCAATGCGACTACTTTAATCAGCCATATTTCCAAAACCTAAGTTTTTACGGTAACTTGGGTGGTATAATACAGAAGTTCTGGTCCTATTCTATCACCCTATATGTACGTAATGTTGGCACACCTCCGTATTTATTAATATATTTCATGTCATACTTAGACAAATCGTTGTCCGCACATCGCATAGCGACTAATTTAATCACCCATATATCCAAAACTAAGATTTTAGGGTAACTTGGGTGGTATAGTACAGAAGTTTAGGTCCTATTCTATCACCCTATGTGTACGTCATGTATCCACAATTCCGTATTTATTTTTATATTTCATGTCAAACTTAGACAAATCGTTTTCCGCACATCGCATAGCGACTGATTTAATCACCCATATTTCCAAAACCTAAGTTTTTACGGTAACTTGGGTGGTATAATACATAAGTTCTGGTCCTATTCTATAACCCTATGTGTACGTCATGTATCCACAATTCCGTATTTATTTTTATATTTCATGTCAAACTTAGACAAATCGCTGTCCGCACATCTCAATGTGACTACTTTAATCAGCCATATTTTCAAAACCTAAGTTTTTACGGTAACTTGGGTGGTATAGTACTAAAGTTCTGGACCTATTCTATCATCCTATGTGTACGTAATGTTGGCACACCTCCGTATTTATTATTATATTTCATGTCATAATTAGACAAATCGTTGTCCGCACAACGCATAGAGACTAATTTAATCACCCATATTTCCAAAACCTAAGTTTTTAAGGTAACTTGGGTGGTATAGTACTAAAGTTCTGGTCCTATTCTTTCATCCTACGTGTACGTAATGTTGGCACACCTCCGTATTTATTTTTATATTTCATGTCAAACTTAGACAAATCGTTGTCCGCACATCGCATAGCGACTAATTTAATCACCCATATTTCCAAAACCTAAGTTTTTACGTTAACTTGGGTGGTATAATTCAGAAGTTCTGGTCCTATTCTATCACCCTATGTGTACGTCATGTATCCACAATTCCGTATTTATTTTTATATTTCATGTCAAACTTAGACAAATCGCTGTCCGCACATCTCAATGCGACTACTTTAATCACCCGTATTTCCAAAACCTAAGTTTTGACGGTAACCTGAGTGGTATAATAATATAGTTCTAATCCTATTCTATCACCCATTGTGTACGTCATGTATCCAAAATTCCGATTTTATTTATATATTTCATGTCAAACTTAGACAAATCGTTGTCCGCACATCGCATAGCGACTAATTTAATCACCCATATTTCCAAAACCTAAGTTTTTAAGGTAACTTGGGTGGTATAGTACTAAAGTTCTGGACCTATTCTATCATCCTATGTGTACGTCATGTTGGCACACCTCCGTATTTTTGTTATATTTCGTGTCAAACTTCGACAAATCGTTGTCCGCACATCGCATAGCGACTAATTTAATCACCCATATATCCAAAACCTAAGTTTTTACGGTAACTTGGGTGGTATAGTACTAAAGTTCTGGACATATTCTATCATCCTATGTGTACGTCATGTTGGCACACCTCCGTATTTTTTTTATATTTCGTGTCAAACTTCGACAAATCGTTGTCCGCACATCGCATAGCGACTAATTTAATCACCCATATTTCCAAAACCTAAGTTTTTACGGTAACTTGGGTGGTATAATACAGAAGTTCTGGTCCTATTCTATCACCCTATGTGTACGTCATGTATCCACAATTCCGTATTTATTTTTATATTTCATGTCAAACTTAGACAAATCGCTGTCCGCACATTTCAATGCGACCACTTTAATCAGCCATATTTCCAAAACCTAAGTTTTTACGGTAACTTGGGTGGTATAGTACTAAAGTTCTGGACCTATTCTATCATCCTATGTGTACGTAATGTTGGCACACCTCCGTATTTATTATTATATTTCATGTCATACTTAGACAAATCGTTGTCCGCACATCGCATAGCGACTAATTTAATCACCCATCTTTCCAAAACCTAAGTTTTTAAGGTAACTTGGGTGGTATTATAGTACTAAAGTTCTGGACCTATTCTATCATCCTATGTGTACGTCATGTTGGCACACCTCCGTATTTTTTTTATATTTCGTGTCAAACTTCGACAAATCGTTGTCCGCACATCGCATAGCGACTAATTTAATCACCCATATTTCCAAAACCTAAGTTTTTACGGTTACTTGGGTGGTATAATACAGAAGTTCTGGTCCTATTCTATCACCCTATGTGTACGTCATGTATCCACAATTCCGTATTTATTTTTATATTTCATGTCAAACTTAGACAAATCGTTGTCCGCACATCGCATAGCGACTAATTTAATCACCCATATTTCCAAAACCTAAGTTTTTAAGGTAACTTGGGTGGTATAGTACTAAAGTTCTGGTCCTATTCTATCATCGTACGTGTACGTAATGTTGGCACACCTCCGTATTTATTTTTATATTTCATGTCAAACTTAGACAAATCGCTGTCCGCACATCTCAATGCGACTACTTTAATCAGCCATATTTCCAAAACCTAAGTTTTTACGGTAACTTGGGTGGTATAATACAGAAGTTCTGGTCCTATTCTATCACCCTGTGTGTACGTCATGTATCCACAATTCCGTATTTATTTTTATATTTCATGTCAAACTTGGACAAATCGTTGTCCGCACATCGCATAGCAACTAATTTAATCACCCATATTTCCAAAACCTAAGTTTTTACGGTAAATTGGGTGGTATAGTACTAAAGTTCTGGACCTATTCTATCATCCTATGTGTACGTCATGTTGGCACACCTCCGTATTTTTTTTATATTTCGTGTCAAACTTCGAAAAATTGTTGTCCGCACATCGCATAGCGACTAATTTAATCACCCATATTTCCAAAACCTAAGTTTTTACGGTAACTTGGGTGGTATAATACAGAAGTTCTGGTCCTATTCTATCACCCTATGTGTACGTCATGTATCCACAATTCCGTATTTATTTTTATATTTCATGTCAAACTTGGACAAATCGTTGTCCGCACATCGCATAGCGACTAATTTTAATCACCCATATTTCCAAAACCTAAGTTTTTACGATAACTTGGGTGGTATAGTACTAAAGTTCTGGTCCTATTCTTTCATCCTACGTGTACGTAATGTTGGCCACACCTCCGTATTTATTTTTATATTTCATGTCAAACTTAGACAAATCGTTGTCCGCACATCGCATAGCGACTAATTTAATCACCCATATTTCCAAAACCTAAGTTTTTACGGTAACTTGGGTGGTATATACAGAAGTTCTGGTCCTATTCTATCACCCTATGTGTACGTAATGTTGGCACACCTCCGTATTTATTTTTATATTTCATGTCAGAAACTTAGACAAATCGTTGTCCGCACATCGCATAGCGACTAATTTAATCACCCATATTTCCAAAACCTAAGTTTTTACGGTAACTTGGGTGGTATAATACAGAAGTCTGGTCCTATTCTATCACCCTATGTGTACGTCTTGTATCCACAATTCCGTATTTATTTTTATATTTCATGTCAAACTTAGACAAATCGCTGTACGCACATCTCAATGCGACTACTTTAATCACCCGTATTTCCAAAACCTAAGTTTTGACGGTAACCTGAGTGTATAATAATATAGTTCTAATCCTATTCTATCACCCATTGTGTACGTCATGTTGGCCACACCTCCGTATTTTTTTTATATTTCGTGTCAAACTTGGACAAATCGTTGTCCGCACATCGCATAGCGACTAATTTAAATCACCCATATTTCCAAAACCTAAGTTTTTACGGTAACTTGGGTGGTATAGTACTAAAGTTGTGGACCTATTCTATCATCCTATGTGTACGTCCATGTTGGCAACACCTCCGTATTTCTTTTATATTTCGTGTCAAACTTCGACAAATCGTTGTCCGCACATCGCATAGCGACTAATTTAATCACCCATATTTCCAAAACCTAAGTTTTTACGGTAACTTGGGTGGTATAATACAGAAGTTCTGGTCCTATTCTATCATGCCCTATGTGTACGTCAGGTATCTCCACAATTCCGTATTTATTTTTATGTTTCATGTCAAACTTAGACAAATCGCTGTCCGCACATTTCAATGCGACCACTTTAATCAGCCATATTTCCAAAACCTAAGTTTTTTACGGTAACTTGGGGTGGTATAGTACTAAAGTTCTGGACCTATTCTATCATCCTATGTGTACGTATGTTGGCACACCTCCGTATTTATTATTATATTTCATGTCATACTTAGACAAATCGTTGTCCGCACATCGCATAGCGACTAATTTAATCACCCATCTTTCCAAAACCTAAGTTTTTAAGGTAACTTGGGTGGTATTATAGTACTAAAGTTCTGGACCTATTCTATCATCCTATGTGTACGTCATGTTGGCACACCTCCGTATTTTTTTTATATTTCCGTGTCAAACTTCGACAAATCGTTGTCCGCACATCGCATAGCGACTAATTTAATCACCCATATTTCCAAAACCTAAGTTTTTACGGTTACTTGGGTGGTATAATACAGAAGTTCTGGTCCTATTCTATCACCCGATGTGTACGTCATGTATCCACAAGTCCGTAATTTATTTTTATATTTCATGTCAAACTTAGAAAAAATCGTTGTCCGCACATCGCATAGCGACTAATTTAATCACCCATATTTCCAAAACCTAAGTTTTTAAGGTAACTTGGGTGGTATAGTACTAAAGTTCTGGTCCTATTCTATCATCGTACGTGTACGTAATGTTGGCACACCTCCGTATTTATTTTTATATTTCATGTCAAACTTAGACAAATCGTTGTCCGCACATCGCATAGCGACTACTTTAATCAGCCGTATTTCCAAAACCTAAGTTTTTACGGTAACTTGGGTAGTATAATACAGAAGTTCTGGTCCTATTCTATCACCCTATGTGTACGTCATGTATCCACAATTCCGTATTTATTTTTATATTTCATGTCAAACTTAGACAAATCGCTGTCCGCACATCTCAATGCGACTACTTTAATCAGCCATATTCCAAAACCTAAGTTTTTACGGTAACTTGGGTGGTATAATACAGAAGTTCTGGTCCTATTCTATCACCCTGTGTGTACGTCATGTATCCACAATTCCGTATTTATTTTTATATTTCATGTCAAACTTGGACAAATCGTTGTCCCGCACATCGCATAGCAACTAATTTAATCACCATATTTCCAAAACCTAAGTTTTTACGGTAAATTGGGTGGTATAGTACTAAAGTTCTGGACCTATTCTATCATCCTATGTGTACGTCATGTTGGCACACCTCGTATTTTTTTTATATTTCGTGTCAAACTTCGAAAAATTGTTGTCCGCACATCGCATAGCGACTAATTTAATCACCCATATTTCCAAAACCTAAGTTTTTACGGTAACTTGGGTGGTATAATACAGAAGTTTCTGGTCCTATTCTATCACCCTATGTGTACGTCATGTATCCACAATTCCGTATTTATTTTTATATTTCATGTCAAACTTGGACAAATCGTTGTCCGCACATCGCATAGCGACTAATTTAATCACCCATATTTCCAAAACCTAAGTTTTTACGGTAACTTGGGTGGTATAGTACTAAAGTTCTGGTCCTATTCTTTCATCCTACGTGTACGTAATGTTGGCACACCTCCGTATTTATTTTTATATTTCATGTCAAACTTAGACAAATCGTTGTCCGCACATCGCATAGCGACTAATTTTAATCACCATATTTCCAAAACCTAAGTTTTTACGGTAACTTGGGTGGTATAATACAGAAGTTCTGGTCCTATTCTATCACCCTATGTGTACGTCATGTATCCACAATTCCGTATTTATTTTTATATTTTCATGTCAAACTTAGACAAATCGCTGTCCGCACATCTCAATGCGACTACTTTAATCACCCGTATTTCCAAAACCTAAGTTTTGACGGTAACCTGAGTGGTATATAATATAGTTCTAATCCTATTCTATCACCCATTGTGTACGTCATGTTGGCACACCTCCCGTATTTTTTTTATATTTCGTGTCAAACTTCGACAAATCGTTGTCCGCACATCGCATAGCGACTAATTTAATCACCCATATTTCCAAAACCTAAGTTTTTTACGGTAACTTGGGTGGTATAGTACTAAAGTTCTGGACCTATTCTATCATCCTATGTGTACGTCATGTTGGCACACCTCCGTATTTCTTTTATATTTCGTGTCAAACTTCGACAAATCGTTGGTCCGCACATCGCATAGCGACTAATTTAATCACCCATATTTCCAAAACCTAAGTTTTTACGGTAACTTGGGTGGTTATAATACAGAAGTTCTGGTCCTATTCTATCATCCTATGTGTACGTCATGTATCCACAATTCCGTATTTATTTTTATGTTTCATGTCAAACTTAGACAAATCGCTGTCCGCACATTTCAATGCGACCACTTTAATCAGCCATATTTCCAAAACCTAAGTTTTTACGGTAACTTGGGTGGTATAGTACTAAAGTTCTGGACCTATTCTATCATCCTATGTGTACGTAATGTTGGCACACCTCCGTATTTATTATTATATTTCATGTCATACTTAGACAAATCGTTGTCCGCACATCGCATAGCGACTAATTTAATCACCCATCTTTCCAAAACCTAAGTTTTTAAGGTAACTTGGGTGGTATTATAGTACTAAAGATCTGGACCTATTCTATCATCCTATGTGTACGTCATGTTGGCACCACCTCCGTTATTTTTTTATATTTCGTGTCAAACTTCGACAAATCGTTGTCCGCACATCGCATAGCGACTAATTTAATCACCCATATTTCCAAAACCTAAGTTTTTACGGTTACTTGGGTGGTATAATACAGAAGTTCTGGTCCTATTCTATCACCCTATGTGTACTTCATGTATCCACCAATTCCGTATTTATTTTTATATTTCATGTCAAACTTAGAAAAATCGTTGTCCGCACATCGCATAGCGACTAATTTAATCACCCATATTTCCAAAACCTAAGTTTTTAAGGTAACTTGGGTGGTATAGTACTAAAGTTCTGGTCCTATTCTATCATCGTTACGTGTACGTAATGTTGGCACACCTCCGTATTTATTTTTATATTTCATGTCAAACTTAGACAAATCGTTGTCCGCACATCGCATAGCGACTACTTTAATCAGCCGTATTTCCAAAACCTAAGTTTTTACGGTAACTTGGGTAGTATAATACAGAAGTTCTGGTCCTATTCTATTCACCCTATGTGTACGTCATGTATCCACAATTCCGTATTTATTTTTATATTTCATGTCAAACTTAGACAAATCGCTGTCCGCACATCTCAATGCGACTACTTTAATCAGCCATATTTCCAAACCTAAGTTTTTACGGTAACTTGGGTGGTATAATACAGAAGTTCTGGTCCTATTCTATCACCCTGTGTGTACGTCATGTATCCACAATTCCGTATTTATTTTTTATATTTCATGTCAAACTTGGACAAATCGTTGTCCGCACATCGCATAGCAACTAATTTAATCACCCATATTTCCAAAACCTAAGTTTTTTAACGGTAAACTTGGGTGGTATAGTACTAAAGTTCTGGACCTATACTATCATCCTATGTGTACGTCATGTTGGCACACCTCCGTATTTTTTTTATATTTCGTGTCAAACTTCGAAAAAATTGTTGTCCGCACATCGCATAGCGACTAATTTAATCACCCATATTTCCAAAACCTAAGTTTTTACGGTAACTTGGGTGGTATAATACAGAAGTTCTGGTCCTATTCTATCACCCTATGTGTACGTCATGTATCCACAATTCCGTATTTATTTTTATATTTCATGTCAAACTTGGACAAATCGTTGTCCGCACACATCGCATAGCGACTAATTTAATCACCCATATTTCCAGAAACCTAAGTTTTTACGGTAACTTGGGTGGTATAGTACTAAAGTTCTGGTCCTATTTCTTTCATCCTACGTGTACGTAATGTTGGCACACCTCCGTATTTATTTTTATATTTCATGTCAAAACTTAGACAAATCGTTGTCCGCACATCGCATAGCGACTAATTTAATCCACCCATATTTCCAAAACCTAAGTTTTTTACGGTAACTTGGGTGGTATAATACAGAAGTTCTGGTCCTATTCCTATCACCATATGTGTACGTCATGTATCCACAATTCCGTATTTATTTTTATATTTTATGTCAAACTTAGACAAATCGCTGTCCGCACATCTCAATGCGACTACTTTAATCACCCGTATTTCCAAAACCTAAGTTTTGACGGTAACCTGAGTGGTAATAATATAGTTCTAATCCTATCTATCACACCCATTGTGTACGTCATGTTGGCCACACCTCCGTATTTTATTTATATTTCGTGTCAAACTTCGACAAATCGTTGTCCGCACATCGCATAGCGACTAATTTAATCACCCATATTTCCAAAACCTAAGTTTTTACGGTAACTTGGGTGGTATAGTACTAAAGTTCTGGACCTATTCTATCATCCTATGTGTACGTCATGTTGGCACACCTCCGTATTTTTTTTATATTTCATGTCATACTTAGACAAATCGTTGTCCGCACATCGCATAGCGACTAATTTAATCACCCATCTTTCCAAAACCTAAGTTTTTAAGGTAACTTGGGTGGTATTATAGTACTAAAGTTCTGGACCTATTCTATCATCCTATGTGTACGTCATGTTGGCACACCTCCGTATTTTTTTTATATTTCGTGTCAAACTTCGACAAATCGTTGTCCGCACATCGCATAGCGACTAATTTAATCACCCATATTTCCAAAACCTAAGTTTTTACGGTTACTTGGGTGGTATAATACAGAAGTTCTGGTCCTATTCTATCACCCTATGTGTACGTCATGTATCCACAATTCCGTATTTATTTTTATATTTCATGTCAAACTTAGACAAATCGTTGTCCGCACATCGCATAGCGACTAATTTAATCACCCATATTTCCAAAACCTAAGTTTTTAAGGTAACTTGGTGGTATAGTACTAAAGTTCTGGTCCTATTCTATCATCGTACGTGTACGTAATGTTGGCACACCTCCGTATTTATTTTTATATTTCATGTCAAACTTAGACAAATCGTTGTCCGCACATCGCATAGCGACTACTTTAATCAGCCGTATTTCCAAAACCTAAGTTTTTACGGTAACTTGGGTAGTATAATACAGAAGTTCTGGTCCTATTCTATCACCCTATGTGTACGTCATGTATCCACAATTCCGTATTTATTTTTATATTTCATGTCAAACTTAGACAAATCGCTGTCCGCACATCTCAATGCGACTACTTTAATCAGCCATATTTCCAAAACCTAAGTTTTTACGGTAACTTGGGTGGTATAATACAGAAGTTCTGGTCCTATTCTATCACCCTGTGTGTACGTCATGTATTCACAATTCCGTATTTATTTTTATATTTCATGTCAAACTTGGACAAATCGTTGTCCGCACATCGCATAGCAACTAATTTAATCACCCATATTTCCAAAACCTAAGTTTTTACGGTAAATTGGGTGGTATAGTACTAAAGTTCTGGACCTATTCTATCATCCTATGTGTACGTCATGTTGGCACACCTCCGTATTTTTTTTTATATTTCGTGTCAAACTTCGAAAAATTGTTGTCCGCACATCGCATAGCGACTAATTTAATCACCCATATTTCCAAAACCTAAGTTTTTACGGTAACTTGGGTGGTATAATACAGAAGTTCTGGTCCTATTCTATCACCCTATGTGTACGTCATGTATCCACAATTCCGTATTTATTTTTATATTTCATGTCAAACTTGGACAAATCGTTGTCCGCACATCGCATAGCGACTAATTTAATCACCCATATTTCCAAAACCTAAGTTTTTACGGTAACTTGGGTGGTATAGTACTAAAGTTCTGGTCCTATTCTTTCATCCTACGTGTACGTAATGTTGGCACACCTCCGTATTTATTTTTATATTTCATGTCAAACTTAGACAAATCGTTGTCCGCACATCGCATAGCGACTAATTTAATCACCCATATTTCCAAAACCTAAGTTTTTACGGTAACTTGGGTGGTATAATACAGAAGTTCTGGTCCTATTCTATCACCCTATGTGTACGTCATGTATCCACAATTCCGTATTTATTTTTATATTTCATGTCAAACTTAGACAAATCGCTGTCCGCACATCTCAATGCGACTACTTTAATCACCCGTATTTCCAAAACCTAAGTTTTGACGGTAACCTGAGTGGTATAATAATATAGTTCTAATCCTATTCTATCACCCATTGTGTACGTCATGTTGGCACACCTCCGTATTTTTTTTATATTTCGTGTCAAACTTCGACAAATCGTTGTCCGCACATCGCATAGCGACTAATTTAATCACCCATATTTCCAAAACCTAAGTTTTTACGGTAACTTGGGTGGTATAGTACTAAAGTTCTGGACCTATTCTATCATCCTATGTGTACGTCATGTTGGCACACCTCCGTATTTTTTTTATATTTCGTGTCAAACTTCGACAAATCGTTGTCCGCACATCGCATAGCGACTAATTTAATCACCCATATTTCCAAAACCTAAGTTTTTACGGTAACTTGGGTGGTATAATACAGAAGTTCTGGTCCTATTCTATCATCCTATGTGTACGTCATGTATCCACAATTCCGTATTTATTTTTATGTTTCATGTCAAACTTAGACAAATCGCTGTCCGCACATTTCAATGCGACCACTTTAATCAGCCATATTTCCAAAACCTAAGTTTTTACAGTAACTTGGGTGGTATAGTACTAAAGTTCTGGACCTATTCTATCATCCTATGTGTACGTAATGTTGGCACACCTCCGTATTTATTATTATATTTCATGTCATACTTAGACAAATCGTTGTCCGCACATCGCATAGCGACTAATTTAATCACCCATCTTTCCAAAACCTAAGTTTTTAAGGTAACTTGGGTGGTATTATAGTACTAAAGTTCTGGACCTATTCTATCATCCTATGTGTACGTCATGTTGGCACACCTCCGTATTTTTTTTATATTTCGTGTCAAACTTCGACAAATCGTTGTCCGCACATCGCATAGCGACTAATTTAATCACCCATATTTCCAAAACCTAAGTTTTTACGGTTACTTGGGTGGTATAATACAGAAGTTCTGGTCCTATTCTATCACCCTATGTGTACGTCATGTATCCACAATTCCGTATTTATTTTTATATTTCATGTCAAACTTAGAAAAATCGTTGTCCGCACATCGCATAGCGACTAATTTAATCACCCATATTTCCAAAACCTAAGTTTTTAAGGTAACTTGGGTGGTATAGTACTAAAGTTCTGGTCCTATTCTATCATCGTACGTGTACGTAATGTTGGCACACCTCCGTATTTATTTTTATATTTCATGTCAAACTTAGACAAATCGTTGTCCGCACATCGCATAGCGACTACTTTAATCAGCCGTATTTCCAAAACCTAAGTTTTTACGGTAACTTGGGTAGTATAATACAGAAGTTCTGGTCCTATTCTATCACCCTATGTGTACGTCATGTATCCACAATTCCGTATTTATTTTTATATTTCATGTCAAACTTAGACAAATCGCTGTCCGCACATCTCAATGCGACTACTTTAATCAGCCATATTTCCAAAACCTAAGTTTTTACGGTAACTTGGGTGGTATAATACAGAAGTTCTGGTCCTATTCTATCACCCTGTGTGTACGTCATGTATCCACAATTCCGTATTTATTTTTATATTTCATGTCAAACTTGGACAAATCGTTGTCCGCACATCGCATAGCAACTAATTTAATCACCCATATTTCCAAAACCTAAGTTTTTACGGTAAATTGGGTGGTATAGTACTAAAGTTCTGGACCTATTCTATCATCCTATGTGTACGTCATGTTGGCACACCTCCGTATTTTTTTTATATTTCGTGTCAAACTTCGAAAAATTGTTGTCCGCACATCGCATAGCGACTAATTTAATCACCCATATTTCCAAAACCTAAGTTTTTACGGTAACTTGGGTGGTATAATACAGAAGTTCTGGTCCTATTCTATCACCCTATGTGTACGTCATGTATCCACAATTCCGTATTTATTTTTATATTTCATGTCAAACTTGGACAAATCGTTGTCCGCACATCGCATAGCGACTAATTTAATCACCCATATTTCCAAAACCTAAGTTTTTACGGTAACTTGGGTGGTATAGTACTAAAGTTCTGGTCCTATTCTTTCATCCTACGTGTACGTAATGTTGGCACACCTCCGTATTTATTTTTATATTTCATGTCAAACTTAGACAAATCGCTGTCCGCACATCTCAATGCGACTACTTTAATCACCCGTATTTCCAAAACCTAAGTTTTGACGGTAACCTGAGTGGTATAATAATATAGTTCTAATCCTATTCTATCACCCATTGTGTACGTCATGTTGGCACACCTCCGTATTTTTTTTATATTTCGTGTCAAACTTCGACAAATCGTTGTCCGCACATCGCATAGCGACTAATTTAATCACCCATATTTCCAAAACCTAAGTTTTTACGGTAACTTGGGTGGTATAGTACTAAAGTTCTGGACCTATTCTATCATCCTATGTGTACGTCATGTTGGCACACCTCCGTATTTTTTTTATATTTCGTGTCAAACTTCGACAAATCGTTGTCCGCACATCGCATAGCGACTAATTTAATAACCCATATTTCCAAAACCTAAGTTTTTACGGTAACTTGGGTGGTATAATACAGAAGTTCTGGTCCTATTCTATCATCCTATGTGTACGTCATGTATCCACAATTCCGTATTTATTTTTATGTTTCATGTCAAACTTAGACAAATCGCTGTCCGCACATCTCAATGCGACTACTTTAATCAGCCATATTTCCAAAACCTAAGTTTTTACGGTAACTTGGGTAATATAGTACTAACGTTCTGGACCTATTCTATCATCCTATGTGTACGTAATGTTGGCACACCTCCGTATTTATTATTATAATTCATGTCATACTTAGACAAATCGTTGTCCGCACATCGCATAGCGACTAATTTAATCACCCATTTTTCCAAAACCTAGGTTTTTAAGGTAACTTGGGTTGTATAATACTGAATTTCAGGACCTATTCTATCATCCTATGTGTACGTCATGTTTGCACACTTCCGTATTTATTTTATTTTTCATGTCATACTTTGACAAATCGCTGTCCGCACATCTCAATGCGACTACTTTAATCAGCCATATTTCCAAAACCTAAGTTTTTACGGTAACTTGGGTGGTATAATACAGAAGTTCTGGTCCTATTCTATCACCCTACGTGTACGTCATGTATCCACAATTCCGTATTTATTTTTATATTTCATGTCAAACTTAGACAAATCGTTGTCCGCTCATCGCATAGCGACTAATTTAATCACCCATATTTCCAAAACCTAAGTTTTTAAGGTAACTTGGGTGGTATAATACTAAATTTCAGGACTTATTCTATCACCCTATGTGTACGTCATGTATCCACAATTCCGTGTTTATTTTTATATTTCATGTCAAACTTAGACAAATCGTTGTCCGCACATCTCAATGCGACTACTTTAATCAGCCATATTTCCAAAACCTAATTTTTTAAGGTAACTTGGGTGGTATAATACAAAATTTCAGGACCTAATCTATCATCCTTTGTGTACGTCATGTTGACACACTTCCGTATTTATTTTATTTTTCATGACAGCGATTTGTCAAAGTATGACATGAAAAATAAAATAAATACGGAAGTGTGCCAACATGACGTACACATAGGATGATAGAATAGGTCCTGAAATTTAGTATTATACCACCCAAGTTACCTTAAAAACTTAGGTTTTGGAAATATGGGTGATTAAATTAGTCGCTATGCGATGTGCGGACAACGATTTGTCTAAGTTTGACATGAAATATAAAAATAAATACGGAATTGTGGATACATGTCGTACACATACGGTGATAGAATAGGACCAAAACGTCTGTACTATATCACCCAAGTTACCTTAAAATCTTAGGTTTTGGATATATGGGTGATTAAATTAGTCGCTATGCGATGTGCGGACAACGATTTGTCTAAGTATGACATGAAATATAATAATAAATACGGAGCTGTTCCAACATTACGTACATATAGGGTGATAGAATAGGTCCAGAACTTCTGTATTATACCACCAAAGTTACCGTAAAAACTTAGGTTTTGGAAATATGGCTGATTAAAGTAGTCGCATTGAGATGTGCGGACAGAGATTTGTCGAAGTTTGACACGAAATATAAAAAAAATACGGAGGTGTGCCAACATGACGTACACATAGGATGATAGAATAGGTCCAGAACTTTAGTACTATACCACCCAAGTTACCTTAAAAACTTAGGTTTTGGAAATACGGGTGATTAAAATAGTCGCTTTGGATGTGTGGACAGTGATCCACCTAAGTTTGACATAAAATATAAAATAAATACGGCAGTGTGTCAGCATGACGTACACGTAGGGTGATGAAATAGGACCAGAACGTCTGTATTATACCACCCAAGTTACCGTAAAAACTTAGGTTTTGGAAATATGGCTGATTAAAGTAGTCGCATTGAGATGTGCGGACAGCGATTTGTCAAAGTATGACATGAAAAATAAAATAAATACGGAAGTGTGCCAACATGACGTACACATAGGATGATAGAATAGGTCCTGAAATTTAGTATTATACAACCCAAGTTACCTTAAAAACTTAGGTTTTTGGAAATATGGGTGATTAAATTAGTCGCTATGCGATGTGCGGACAACGATTTGTCTAAGTTTGACATGAAATATAAAAATAAATACGGAATTGTGGATACATGACGTACACATAGGGTGATAGAATAGCACCAGAACTTCTGTATTATACCACCCAAGTTACCGTAAAAACTTAGGTTTTGGAAATATGGCTGATTAAAGTAGTCGCTATGCGATGTGCGGAAAACGATTTGTCGAAGTTTGACACGAAATATAAAAAAATACGGAGGTGTGCCAACATGACGTACACATAGGATGATAGAATAGGTTCAGAACTTTAGTACTATACCACCCAAGTTACCGTAAAAACTCAGGTTTTGGAAATATGGGTGATTAAATTAGTCGCTATGCGATGTGCGGACAACGATTTGTCTAAGTTTGACATGAAATATAAAAATAAATACGGAATTGTGGATACATGTCGTACACATACGGTGATAGAATAGGACCAGAACTTTTGTACTATATCACCCAAGTTACCTTAAAATCTTAGGTTTTGGATATATGGGTGATTAAATTAGTCGCTATGCGATGTGCGGACAACGATTTGTCTAAGTATGACATGAAATATAATAATAAATACGGAGGTGTGCCAAATTACGTACATATAGGGTGATAGAATAGGACCAGAACTTCTGTATTATACCACCCAAGTTACCGTAAAAACTTAGGTTTTGGAAATATGGCTAATTAAAGTAGTCGCATTGAGATGTGCGGACAGCGATTTGTCAAAGTATGACATGAAAAATAAAATAAATACGGAAGTGTGCCAACATGACGTACACATAGGATGATAGAATAGGTCCTGAAATTTAGTATTATACCACCCAAGTTACCTTAAAAACTTAGGTTTTGGAAATATGGGTGATTAAATTAGTCGCTATGCGATGTGCGGACAACGATTTGTCTAAGTTTGACATGAAATATAAAAATAAATACGGAATTGTGGATACATGACGTACACATAGGGTGATAGAATAGGACCAGAACTTCTGTATTATACCACCCAAGTTACCGTAAAAACTTAGGTTTTGGAAATATGGCTGATTAAAGTAGTCGCATTGAGATGTGCGGACAGCGATTTGTCAAAGTATGACATGAAAAATAAAATAAATACGGAAGTGTGCCAACATGACGTACACATAGGATGATAGAATAGGTCCTGAAATTTAGTATTATACCACCCAAGTTACCTTAAAAACTTAGGTTTTGGAAATATGGGTGATTAAATTAGTCGCTATGCGATGTGCGGACAACGATTTGTCTAAGTTTGACATGAAATATAAAAATAAATACGGAATTGTGGATACATGACGTACACGTAGGGTGATAGAATAGGACCAGAACTTCTGTATTATACCACCCAAGTTACCGTAAAAACTTAGGTTTTGGAAATATGGCTGATTAAAGTAGTCGCATTGAGATGTGCGGACAGCGATTTGTCAAAGTATGACATGAAAAATAAAATAAATACGGAAGTGTGCCAACATGACGTACACATAGGATGATAGAATAGGTCCTGAAATTTAGTATTATACCACCCAAGTTACCTTAAAAACTTAGGTTTTGGAAATATGGGTGATTAAATTAGTCGCTATGCGATGTGCGGACAACGATTTGTCTAAGTTTGACATGAAATATAAAAATAAATACGGAATTGTGGATACATGACGTACAAATAGGGTGATAAAATAGGACCAGAACTTCTGTATTATACGACCCAAGTTACCGTAAAAACTTAGGTTTTGGAAATATGGGTGATTAAATTAGTCGCTATGCGATGTGCGGACAACGATTTGTCTAAGTTTGACATGAAATATAAAAATAAATACGGAATTGTGGATACATGACGTACACATAGGGTGATAGAATAGGACCAGAACTTCTGTATTATACCACCCAAGTTACCGTAAAAACTTAGGTTTTGGAAATATGGCTGATTAAAGTAGTCGCATTGAGATGTGCGGACAGCGATTTGTCAAAGTATGACATGAAAAATAAAATAAATACGGAAGTGTGCCAACATGACGTACACATAGGAAGATAGAATAGGTCCTGAAATTTAGTATTATACCACCCAAGTTACCTTAAAAACTTAGGTTTTGGAAATATGGGTGATTAAATTAGTCGCTATGCGATGTGCGGACAACGATTTGTCAAAGTTTGACAGGAAATATAAAAATAAATACGGAATTGTGGATACATGACGTACACATAGGGTGATAGAATAGGACCAGAACTTCTGTATGATACCACCCAAGTTACCGTAAAAACTTAGGTTTTGGAAATATGGCTGATTAAAGTAGTCGCATTGAGATGTGCGGACAGCGATTTGTCAAAGTATGACATGAAAAATAAAATAAATACGGAAGTGTGCCAACATGACGTACACATAGGATGATAGAATAGGTCCTGAAATTTAGTATTATACCACCCAAGTTACCTTAAAAACTTAGGTTTTGGAAATATGGGTGATTAAATTAGTCGCTATGCGATGTGCGGACAACGATTTGTCTAAGTTTGACATGAAATATAAAAATAAATACGGAATTGTGGATACATGACGTACACATAGGGTGATAGAATAGGACCAGAACTTCTGTATTATACCACCCAAGTTACCGTAAAAACTTAGGTTTTGGAAATATGGCTGATTAAAGTAGTAGCATTGAGATGTGCGGACAGCGATTTGTCAAAGTATGACATGAAAAATAAAATAAATACGGAAGTGTGCCAACATGACGTACACATAGGATGATAGAATAGGTCCTGAAATTTAGTATTATACCACCCAAGTTACCTTAAAAACTTAGGTTTTGGAAATATGGGTGATTAAATTAGTCGCTATGCGATGTGCGGACAACGATTTGTCTAAGTTTGACATGAAATATAAAAATAAATACGGAATTGTGGATACATGACGTACACGTAGGGTGATAGAATAGGACCAGAACTTCTGTATTATACCACCCAAGTTACCGTAAAAACTTAGGTTTTGGAAATATGGCTGATTAAAGTAGTCGCATTGAGATGTGCGGACAGCGATTTGTCAAAGTATGACATGAAAAATAAAATAAATACGGAAGTGTGCCAACATGACGTACACATAGGATGATAGAATAGGTCCTGAAATTTAGTATTATACCACCCAAGTTACCTTAAAAACTTAGGTTTTGGAAATATGGGTGATTAAATTAGTCGCTATGCGATGTGCGGACAACGATTTGTCTAATTTTGACATTAAATATAAAAATAAATACGGAATTGTGGATACATGACGTACACATAGGATGATAGAATAGGTCCAGAACTTCTGTATTATACCACCCAAGTTACCGTAAAAACTTAGGTTTTGGAAATATGGCTGATTAAAGTAGTCGCATTGAGATGTGCGGACAGCGATTTGTCAAAGTATGACATGAAAAATAAAATAAATACGGAAGTGTGCCAACATGACGTACACATAGGAAGATAGAATAGGTCCTGAAATTTAGTATTATACCACCCAAGTTACCTTAAAAACTTAGGTTTTGGAAATATGGGTGATTAAATTAGTCGCTATGCGATGTGCGGACAACGATTTGTCTAAGTTTGACATGAAATATAAAAATAAATACGGAATTGTGGATACATGACGTACACATAGGGTGATAGAATAGGACCAGAACTTCTGTATTATACCACCCAAGTTACCGTAAAAACTTAGGTTTTGGAAATATGGGTGATTAAATTAGTCGCTATGCGATGTGCGGACAACGATTTGTCTACGTTTGACATGAAATATAAAAATAAATACGGAATTTTGGATACATGACGTACACATAGGGTGATAGAATAGGACCAGAACTTCTGTATTATACCACCCAAGTTACCGTAAAAACTTAGGTTTTGGAAATATGGCTGATTAAAGTAGTCGCATAAAGATGTGCGGACAGCGATTTGTCAAAGTATGACATGAAAAATAAAATAAATACGAAAGTGTGCCAACATGACGTACACATAGGATGATAGAATAGGTCCTGAAATTTAGTATTATACCACTAAAGTTACCTTAAAAACTTAGGTTTTGGAAATATGGGTGATTAAATTAGTCGCTATGCGATGTGCGGACAACGATTTGTCAAAGTTTGACAGGAAATATAAAAATAAATACGGAATTGTGGATACATGACGTACACATAGGGTGATAGAATAGGACCAGAACTTCTGTATTATAACACCCAAGTTACCGTAAAAACTTAGGTTTTGGAAATATGGGTGATTAAATTAGTCGCTATGCGATGTGCGGACAACGATTTGTCTACGTTTGACATGAAATATAAAAATAAATACGGAATTTTGGATACATGACGTACACATAGGGTGATAGAATAGGACCAGAACTTCTGTATTATACCACCCAAGTTACCGTAAAAACTTAGGTTTTGGAAATATGGCTGATTAAAGTAGTCGCATAAAGATGTGCGGACAGCGATTTGTCAAAGTACGACATGAAAAATAAAATAAATACGAAAGTGTGCCAACATGACGTACACATAGGATGATAGAATAGGTCCTGAAATTTAGTATTATACCACCCAAGTTACCTTTAAAACTTAGGTTTTGGAAATATGGGTGATTAAATTAGTCGCTATGCGATGTGCGGACAACGATTTGTCAAAGTTTGACAGGAAATATAAAAATAAATACGGAATTGTGGATACATGACGTACACATAGGGTGATAGAATAGGACCAGAACTTCTGTATTATACCACCCAAGTTACCGTAAAAACTTAGGTTTTGGAAATATGGCTGATTAAATTAGTCGCATTGAGATGTGCGGACAGCGATTTGTCAAAGTATGACATGAAAAATAAAATAAATACGGAAGTGTGCCAACATGACGTACACATAGGATGATAGAATAGGTCCTGAAATTTAGTATTATACCACCCAAGTTACCTCAAAAACTTAGGTTTTGGAAATATGGGTGATTAAATTAGTCGCTATGCGATGTGCGGACAACGATTTGTCTAAGTTTGACATGAAATATAAAAATAAATACGGAATTGTGGATACATGACGTACACATAGGGTGATAGAATAGGACCAGAACTTCTGTATTATACCACCCAAGTTACCGTAAAAACTTAGGTTTTGGAAATATGGCTGATTAAAGTAGTCGCATTGAGATGTGCGGACAGCGATTTGTCAAAGTATGACATGAAAAATAAAATAAATACGGAAGTGTGCCAACATGACGTACACATAGGATGATAGAATAGGTCCTGAAATTTAGTATTATACCACCCAAGTTACCTTAAAAACTTAGGTTTTGGAAATATGGGTGATTAAATTAGTCGCTATGCGATGTGCGGACAACGATTTGTCTAAGTTTGACATGAAATATAAAAATAAATACGGAATTGTGGATACATGACGTACACATAGGATGATAGAATAGGACCAGAACTTCTGTATTATACCACCCAAGTTACCGTAAAAACTTAGGTTTTGGAAATTTGGCTGATTAAAGTAGTCGCATTGAGATGTGCGGACAGCGATTTGTCAAAGTATGACATGAAAAATAAAATAAATACGGAAGTGTGCCAACATGACGTACACATAGGATGATAGAATAGGTCCTGAAATTTAGTATTATACCACCCAAGTTACCTTAAAAACTTAGGTTTTGGAAATATGGGTGATTAAATTAGTCGCTATGCGATGTGCGGACAACGATTTGTCTAAGTTTGACATGAAATATAAAAATAAATACGGAATGGTGGATACATGACGTACACATAGGGTGATAGAATAGGAACAGAACTTCTGTATTATACCACCCAAGTTACCGTAAAAACTTAGGTTTTGGATATATGGGTGATTAAATTAGTTGCTATGCGATGTGCGGACAACGATTTGTCTAAGTTTGACATGAAATATAAAAATAAATACGGAATTGTGGATACATGACGTACACATAGGGTGATAGAATAGGACCAGAACTTCTGTATTATACCACCCAAGTTACCGTAAAAACTTAGGTTTTGGAAATATGGCTGATTAAAGTAGTCGCATAAAGATGTGCGGACAGCGATTTGTCAAAGTATGACATGAAAAATAAAATAAATACGAAAGTGTGCCAACATGACGTACACATAGGATGACAGAATAGGTCCTGAAATTTAGTATTATACCACCCAAGTTACCTTAAAAACTTAGGTTTTGGAAATATGGGTGATTAAATTAGTCGCTATGCGATGTGCGGACAACGATTTGTCAAAGTTTGACAGGAAATATAAAAATAAATACGGAATTGTGGATACATGACGTACACATAGGGTGATAGAATAGGACCAGAACTTCTGTATTATAACACCCAAGTTACCGTAAAAACTTAGGTTTTGGAAATATGGGTGATTAAATTAGTCGCTATGCGATGTGCGGACAACGATTTGTCTACGTTTGACATGAAATATAAAATAAATACGGAAGTGTGCCAACATGACGTACACATAGGATGATAGAATAGGTCCTGAAATTTAGTATTATACCACCCAAGTTACCTCAAAAACTTAGGTTTTGGAAATATGGGTGATTAAATTAGTCGCTATGCGATGTGCGGACAACGATTTGTCTAAGTTTGACATGAAATATAAAAATAAATACGGAATTGTGGATACATGACGTACACATAGGGTGATAGAATAGGACCAGAACTTCTGTATTATACCACCCAAGTTACCGTAAAAACTTAGGTTTTGGAAATATGGCTGATTAAAGTAGTCGCATTGAGATGTGCGGACAGCGATTTGTCAAAGTATGACATGAAAAATAAAATAAATACGGAAGTGTGCCAACATGACGTACACATAGGATGATAGAATAGGTCCTGAAATTTAGTATTATACCACCCAAGTTACCTTAAAAACTTAGGTTTTGGAAATATGGGTGATTAAATTAGTCGCTATGCGATGTGCGGACAACGATTTGTCTAAGTTTGACATGAAATATAAAAATAAATACGGAATTGTGGATACATGACGTACACATAGGATGATAGAATAGGACCAGAACCTCTGTATTATACCACCCAAGTTACCGTAAAAACTTAGGTTTTGGAAATTTGGCTGATTAAAGTAGTCGCATTGAGATGTGCGGACAGCGATTTGTCAAAGTATGACATGAAAAATAAAATAAATACGGAAGTGTGCACACATGACGTACACATAGGATGATAGAATAGGTCCTGAAATTTAGTATTATACCACCCAAGTTACCTTAAAAACTTAGGTTTTGGAAATATGGGTGATTAAATTAGTCGCTATGCGATGTGCGGACAACGATTTGTCTAAGTTTGACATGAAATATAAAAATAAATACGGAATGGTGGATACATGACGTACACATAGGGTGATAGAATAGGAACAGAACTTCTGTATTATACCACCCAAGTTACCGTAAAAACTTAGGTTTTGGATGTATGGGTGATTAAATTAGTTGCTATGCGATGTGCGGACAACGATTTGTCTAAGTTTGACATGAAATATAAAAATAAATACGGAATTGTGGATACATGACGTACACATAGGGTGATAGAATAGGACCAGAACTTCTGTATTATACCACCCAAGTTACCGTAAAAACTTAGGTTTTGGAAATAATGGCTGATTAAAGTAGTCGCATTGAGATGTGCGGACAGAGATTTGTCGAAGTTTGACACGAAATATAAAAAAATACGGAGGTGTGCCAACATGACGTACACATAGGATGATAGAATAGGTCCCGAACTTTAGTACTATACCACCCAAGTAACCTTAAAAACTTAGGTTTTGGAAATATGTGTGATTAAATTAGTCGCTATGCGATGTGCGGACAACGATTTGTCTAAGTTTGACATGAAATATAAAAATAAATACGGAATTGTGGATACATGACGTACACATAGGGTGATAGAATCGGACCAGAACTTCTGTATTGTACCACCCAAGTTACCGTAAAAAAATAGGTTTTGGAAATATGGGTGATTAAATTAGTCGCTATGCGATGTGCGGACAACGATTTGTCTAAGTTTGACATGAAATATAAAAATAAATACGGAATCTTGGATACATGACGTACACATTGGGTGATAGAATAGGATTAGAACTATATTATTATACCACTCAGGTTACCGTCAAAACTTAGGTTTTGGAAATACGGGTGATTAAAATAGTCGCTTTGGATGTGTGGACAGCGATCCACCTAAGTTTGACATAAAATATAAAATAAATACGGCAGTGTGTCAGCATGACGTACACGTAGGATGAAAGAATAGGACCAGAACTTTAGTACTATACCATCCAAGTTACCTTAAAAACTTAGGTTTTGGAAATATGGGTGATTAAATTAGTCGCTATGCGATGTGCGGACAACGATTTGTCTAAGTATGACACGAAATATAAAAACAAATACGGAGGTGTGCCAACATGACGTACACATAGGATGATAGAATAGGTCCAGAACTTTAGTACTATACCACCCAAGTTACCGTTAAAACTTAGGTTTTGGAAATATGGGTGATTAAATTAGTCGCTATGCGATGTGCGGACAACGATTTGTCTAAGTTTGACACGAAATATAAAAAATAAATACGGAATTGTGGATACATGACGTACACGTAGGGTGATAGAATAGGACCAGAACTTCTGTATTATACCACCTTAGTTACCGTAAAAACTTAGGTTTTGGAAATATGGGTGATTAAATTAGTCGCTATGCGATGTGCAGACAACGATTTGTCTAAGTATGACATGAAATATAATAATAAATACGGAGGTTTGCCAACATTACGTACACGTAGGGTGATAGAATAGGACCAGAACTTCTGTATTATACCACCCAAGTTACCGTAAAAACTTAGGTTTTGGAAATATGGCTGATTAAAGTAGTCGCATCGAGATGTGCGGACAGCGATTTGTCAAAGTATGACATGAAAAATAAAATAAATACGGAAGTGTGCCAACATGACGTACACATAGGATGATAGAATAGGTCCTGAAATTTAGTATTATACCACCCAAGTTACCGTAAAAACTTAGGTTTTGGAAATATGGGTGATTAAATTAGTCGCTATGCGATGTGCGGACAACGATTTGTCTAAGTTTGACATGAAATATAAAAATAAATACGGAATTGTGGATACATGACGTACACATAGGTTGATAGAATAGGACCAGAACTTCTGTATTATACCACCCAAGTTACCTTAAAAACTTAGGTTTTGGAAATATGGGTGATTAAATTAGTCGCATTGAGATGTGCGGACAGCGATTTGTCAAAGTACGAAATGAAAAATAAAATAAATACGGAGGTGTGCCAACATGACGTACACATAGGGTGATAGAATAGGTCCAGAACTTTAGTACTATACCACCTAAGTTACCTTAAAAACTAAGGTTTTGGAAATACGGGTGATTAAAATAGTCGCTTTGGATGTGTGGACAGCGATCCACCTAAGTTTGACATAAAATATAAAATAAATACGGCAGTGTGTCAGCATGACGTACACGTAGGATAAAAGAATAGGACCAGAACTTTAGTACTATACCACCCAAGATACCTTAAAAACTTAGGTTTTGGAAATATGGGTGATTAAATTAGTCGCTATGCGATGTGCGGACAACGATTTGTCTAAGTACAAAATACATAACGTCACAAAAATTAATGACGTCACAAAACTAAATATTGTCATAAACATTAATAACATCACAAAAATACATAACGTCACGAAAATAAATTACATCACAAAAATAAATGACGTCACAAAAATACATAACGTCACAAAAATAAATGACGTCACAAAATACATAACGTCACAAAAATAAATAACTTCACAAAAATAAATTGCGACACAAAATACTTAACGTCATAAAATAAATGACGTCACAAAATAGATAACGTCACAAAAATAAATAATGTCACGAAATACATAACGTTTCGAAAAAAAATTGAGGTCACAAAATACATAACGTCACAAAAATAAATGACGTCACAAAAAATGACGTCACAAAATACAAAACGTCAGAAAAATAAATGACGTCACAAAATACATAACGTCACAAAAAATGACGTCACAAAATACATAACGTCACAAAAATAAATGACGTCACAAAATATATAACGTAACAAAAATAAATGACGTCACAAAATACATTATACATAAAACATTAGGTTTTGGAAATATTGGTGATTAAAGTAGTCGCTTTGCGATGTGCGTACAGCGATTTTTCTAAGTTTGACATGAAATATAATATAGAAACGGAAGTATGGCAACATGACGTACACATAGGGTGATTAAATAGGACCAGAACTAAAGTATTTTACCATTCAAGTTACCGTCAAAACTTACGTTTGAGAAAAATAGGTGATTAAAATAGTCACTTTGCGATGTGCGGAAAGCGATCTGTCTAGGTTTGACATGAAATATAAAATAAATACAGAAGTTTGGCAACATGACGCACACATAGGGTGATAGAATAGGACCAGAACTTTAGTATTATACAACTCAAGTTACCGTAAAAACTTAGGTTTGGGAAAAATAGGTGATTAAGATAGTCACTTTGCGATGTGCGGACAGCGATCCGTCTAAGTTTGACATGAAATATAAAATAAATACAGAAGTTTGGTAACATGACGTACACATAGGGTGATAAAATATGACAGGAACTTTAGTATTATATCATTCAAGTTACCGTCAAAGTGGACGTTTGGGAAAAATTGGTGATTCAGGTAGTCACTTTGTGATGTGCGGACAGCTATCCGGCTAAGTTTGGCATGATATATAAAATACATACGAAAGTGTAGCAGCATGAAGTACACATAGGGTGATATAATAAATGACATCAAAAAATCCGTAACGTCACAAAAATAAATGACGTCACAAAATACATAACGTTACAAAAATAAATGACGTCGAAAATGCATAACGTCACAAAAATAAATGACGTAACAAAATACATAACGTCACAAAAACAAATTACGTCACAAAATAAATAACGTCACAAATATAAATGACGTCACAAAATACATAACACAAAAAAATTAATGACATCACAAAAATAAATGACGTCACAATATTCGTAACGTCACAAAAATAAATGACGTCACAAAATACATAACGTCACAAAAATAAATGACGTCACAAAATAAATGACGTCACAAATTAAATAACGTCACAAAAATAAATGACGTCACAATATACATAACGTCACAAAATAAATGAAGTCTCAAAATACATTATACATAAAAAATTAGGTTTTGGAAATATGAATGATTAAACTAGTCGCTTTGCGATGTGTGGACAGAGTTCCGCCTAAGATTGATATGAAATATAAAATAAAAACGGAAGTGTGGCAACATGACGTACACATAGGATGATAGAATAGGACCGGAACTTTAGTATTATACCACTCAAGTTAACGTGAAAACTTAGGTTTTGGAAATATGGGTGATTAAAGTCGTCGCTTTGCGATGTGTGGACAGCGTTCCGCCTAAGTTTGATATAAACTATAAAATAAAAACGGAAGTGTGGCAACAAGACGTACACATAGGAGAATAGAATAGGATCAGAACTTTAGTATTATACCACTCAATTTTCCGTAAAAACGTAGGTTTTGGAAATATGGGTGATTAAAGTAGTCGCTTTGCGATGTGCGTACAGCGATTTGTCTAAGTTTGACATGAAATATAAAATAAATACGGAAGTGTGGCAACATGACTTTCACATAGGGTGATAGAATACGACAGGAACATTTGTATTATATCAATCATGTTACCGTCAAAGTGGACGTTTGGGAAAAATTGGTGATTAAGGTAGTCATTTTGTGATGTGCGGACAGCTATCCGGCTAAGTTTGGCATGAAATATAAAATACATACGGAAGTGTAGCAGCATGAAGTAAACATAGGGTGATATAATAAATGACATCAAAAAATCCGTAACGTCACAAAAATAAATGACGTCACAAAAATAAATGACGTCACAAAATGCATAACGTCAAAAAAATAAATGACGTCACAAAATAAATGACGTCACAAAATACATAACGTCACAAAAATTAATGACGTCACAAAACTAAATATTGTCATAAACATTAATAACATCACAAAAATACATAACGTCACGAAAATAAATTACATAGCAAAAATAAATGACGTCACAAAAATACATAACGTCACAAAAATAAATGACGTCACAAAATACATAACGTCACAAAAATAAATAACTTCACAAAAATAAATTGCGACACAAAATACTTAACGTCATAAAATAAATGACGTCACAAAATAGATAACGTCACAAAAATAAATAACGTCACGAAATACATAACGTCTCGAAAAAAAATAGAGGTCACAAAATACATAACGTCACAAAAATAAATGACGTCACAAAAAATGACGTCACAAAATACAAAACGTCAGAAAAATAAATGACGTCACAAAATACATAACGTCACAAAAAATGACGTCACAAAATACATAACGTCACAAAAATAAATGACGTCACAAAATATATAACGTAACAAAAATAAATGACGTCACAAAATACATTATACATAAAACATTAGGTTTTGGAAATATTGGTGATTAAAGTAGTCGCTTTGCGATGTGCGTACAGCGATTTTTCTAAGTTTGACATGAAATATAATATAGAAACGGAAGTATGGCAACATGACGTACACATAGGGTGATTAAATAGGACCAGAACTAAAGTATTTTACCATTCAAGTTACCGTCAAAACTTACGTTTGAGAAAAATAGGTGATTAAAATAGTCACTTTGCGATGTGCGGAAAGCGATCTGTCTAGGTTTGACATGAAATATAAAATAAATACAGACGTTTGGCAACATGACGCACACATAGGGTGATAGAATAGGACCAGAACTTTAGTATTATACAACTCAAGTTACCGTAAAAACTTAGGTTTGGGAAAAATAGGTGATTAAGATAGTCACTTTGCAATGTGCGGACAGCGATCCGTCTAAGTTTGACATGAAATATAAAATAAATACAGAAGTTTGGTAACATGACGTACACATAGGGTGATAAAATATGACAGGAACTTTAGTATTATATCATTCAAGTTACCGTCAAAGTGGACGTTTGGGAAAAATTGGTGATTCAGGTAGTCACTTTGTGATGTGCGGACAGCTATCCGGCTAAGTTTGGCATGATATATAAAATACATACGAAAGTGTAGCAGCATGAAGTACACATAGGGTGATATAATAAATGACATCAAAAAATCCGTAACGTCACAAAAATAAATGACGTCACAAAATACATAACGTTACAAAAATAAATGACGTCGAAAATGCATAACGTCACAAAAATAAATGACGTAACAAAATACATAACGTCACAAAAACAAATTACGTCACAAAATAAATAACGTCACAAATATAAATGACGTCACGAAATACATAACACAAAAAAAATTAATGACATCACAAAAATAAATGACGTCGCAATATTCGTAACGTCACAAAAATAAATGACGTCACAAAATACATAACGTCACAAAAATAAATGACGTCACAAAATAAATGACGTCACAAATTAAATAACGTCACAAAAATAAATGACGTCACAAATTAAATAACGTCACAAAAATAAATGACGTCACAATATACATAACGTCACAAAATAAATGAAGTCTCAAAATACATTATACATAAAAAATTAGATTTTGGAAATATGAATGATTAAACTAGTCGCTTTGCGATGTTTGGACAGAGTTCCGCCTAAGATTGATATGAAATATAAAATAAAAACGGAAGTGTGGCAACATGACGTACACATAGGATGATAGAATAGGACCGGAACTTTAGTATTATACCACTCAAGTTAACGTGAAAACTTAGGTTTTGGAAATATGGGTGATTAAAGTCGTCGCTTTGCGATGTGTGGACAGCGTTCCGCCTAAGTTTGATATAAACTATAAAATAAAAACGGAAGTGTGGCAACAAGACGTACATATAGGAGAATAGAATAGGATCAGAACTTTAGTATTATACCACTCAATTTTCCGTAAAAACGTAGGTTTTGGAAATATGGGTGATTAAAGTAGTCGCTTTGCGATGTGCGTACAGCGATTTGTCTAAGTTTGACATGAAATATAAAATAAATACAGAAGTTTGGCAACATGACGTACACATAGGGTGATAAAATATGACAGGAACTTTAGTATTATATCATTCAAGTTACCGTCAAAGTGGACGTTTGGGAAAAATTGGTGATTCAGGTAGTCATTTTGTGATGTGCGGACAGCTATCCGGCTAAGTTTGGCATGAAATATAAAATACATACGGAAGTGTAGCAGCATGAAGTAAACATAGGGTGATATAATAAATGACATCAAAAAATCCGTAACGTCACAAAAATAAATGACGTCACAAAAATAAATGACGTCACAAAATGCATAACGTCAAAAAAAAATGACGTCACAAAATAAATGACGTCACAAAATACATAACCTCACAAAATAAATGACGTCACAAAATTCATAACGTCACAAAAATAAATGACGTCACAAAAAAAATCGAGTCACAAAAAAATTAACGTCATAAAATAAATGACGTCACAAAATACATAACGTCACAAAAATAAATGACGTCACAAAAATAAATCGAGTCACAAAATACTTAACGTCATAAAATAAATGACGTCACAAAATATATAACGTCACAAAAATAAATGACGTCACAAAATAAATGACGTCACAAAATAAATGACGTCACAAAATACATAACCTCAAAAAATAATGACGTCACAAAATTCATAACGTCACAAAAATGAATGACGTCACAAAAATAAATTGCGTCACAAAATACTTAACGTCACAAAATAAATGACATCACAAAAATTAATTGCGTCACAAAATATTTAACGTCATTAAATAAATGACGTCATAAAATACATAACGTCACAAAAAATTACGTCACAAAATACATATCGTCACAAAAATAAATGACGTCACAAAATACATAACGTCACAAAAATAAATGACGTCACAAAAATAAATTGCGTCACAAAATACTTTACGTCACAAAATAAATGACGTCACAAAATACATAACGTCACAAAAATATACGACGTCATAAAATACATAGCTTCACAAAAATAAATGAGGTTACAAAAATACATTACGTTAAGAAAATAAATTACATCACAAAAATTAATGACGTCACAAAGTAATAACGTCACAAAAAATGACGTCACAAAATACATAACGTCACAAAAATAAATGACGTCACAAAATAAATAACGTCACAAAAATATATGACGCCACAAAAAACATAACGTCAAAAAAAAATTGAGGTAACAAAATAAATGTCGTCACAAAATTCATAACATCACAAAATACATAACGTCACAAAATAAATGATGTCACAAAACATATTATACATAAAATATTAGGTTTTAAAAATATGGGTGATGAAACTAGTCGCTTTGCGATGTGTGGACAGCGATCTGTCTAAGTTTGACATGAAATATAAAATAAATACGGAAGTGTGGCAACATGACGTACACATAGGGTTATGAAATAGGACCAGAACTAAAGTATTTTACCATTCAATTTTCCTTAAAAACGTAGGTTTTGGAAATACGGGTGATTAAAATAGTCACTTTGCGATGTGCGGATAGCGATCTGTCTAAGTTTGACATGAAATATAAAATAAATACGGAAGTGTAGCAACATGACGTACACATAGGGTGATAGAATAGGACCAGAACTTTAGTATTATACCACTCAAGTTACCGTAAAAACTGATGTTTTTTATATATGGGTGATTAAAGTAGTCGCTTTGCGATGTGTAGACAGCGTTCCGCCTAAGTTTAACATGAAATATAAAATAAAAACGGAAGTTTGGCAACTTGACGTACTCATAAGGCGATACTATAAATGACGTCAAAAAATACATAACGTCACAAAAATAAATGACGTCACAAAATACATATCGTCACAAAAAAATGACGTTAGAAAAATAAATGACGTCACAAAATAATTAACGTCACAAAATAAATTATGTCACAAAATACATAACGTCAAAAATAAATGACGTCACAAAATACATAACGTCACAAAATAAATGACGTCACAAAATACATTATACATAAAACATTAGGTTTTGGAAATGTGGGTGATTAAACTAGTCGCTTTGCGATGTGTGGACAGCGTTCCGCCTAAGTTTGATATGAAATATAAAATAAAAAAAGAAGTGTTGCAACAAGACGTACACATAGGTGAATAGAATAGGATCAGAACTTTTTTATCATACCAGTCAATTTTCCGTAAAAACTTAGGTTTTGGAAATATGGGTGATTAAAATAGTCGCTTTGCGATGTGCGTACAGCGATTTGTCTAAGTTTGACATGAAATATAAAATAAATATAGAAGTGTGGCAACATGACGTACACATAGGTTGATAGAATATGACAGAAACTTTAGTATTATATCATTCAAGTTACCGTCAAAGCGGACGTTTGGAAAAAAATTGTGATTGAGGTAGTCACTTTGCGATGTGCCGACAGCTATCCGTCCAAGTTTGACAAGAAATATAAAATACATACGGAAGTGTAGCAGCATGACGTACACATAGGGTGATATACTAAATGACATCACAAAATCCGTAACGTCACAAAAATAATTGAGGTCACAAAATAAATAACGTCACAAAAATAAATGACGTCACGAAATACATAACGTCACGAAAATAAATGACGTCACAAAATACATAACGTCACAAAAATTAATGACGTCACAAAACTAAATATTGTCATAAACATTAATAACATCACAAAAATACATAACGTCACGAAAATAAATTACATCACAAAAATAAATGACGTCACAAAAATACATAACGTCAAAAAAATAAATGACGTCACAAAATACATAACGTCACAAAAATAAATAACTTCACAAAAATAAATTGCGACACAAAATACTTAACGTCATAAAATAAATGACGTCACAAAATAGATAACGTCACAAAAATAAATAACGTCACGAAATACATAACGTCTCGAAAAAAAATTGAGGTCACAAAATACATAACGTCACAAAAATAAATGACGTCACAAAAAATGACGTCACAAAATACAAAACGTCAGAAAAATAAATGACATCACAAAATACATAACGTCACAAAAAATGACGTCACAAAATACATAACGTCACAAAAATAAATGACGTCACAAAATATATAACGTAACAAAAATAAATGACGTCACAAAATACATTATACATAAAACATTAGGTTTTGGAAATATTGGTGATTAAAGTAGTCGCTTTGCGATGTGCGTACAGCGATTTTTCTAAGTTTGACATGAAATATAATATAGAAACGGAAGTATGGCAACATGACGTACACATAGGGTGATTAAATAGGACCAGAACTAAAGTATTTTACCATTCAAGTTACCGTCAAAACTTACGTTTGAGAAAAATAGGTGATTAAAATAGTCACTTTGCGATGTGCGGAAAACGATCTGTCTAGGTTTGACATGAAATATAAAATAAATACAGAAGTTTGGCAACATGACGTACACATAGGGTGATAAAATATGACAGGAACTTTAGTATTATATCATTCAAGTTACCGTCAAAGTGGACGTTTGGGAAAAATTGGTGATTCAGGTAGTCACTTTGTGATGTGCGGACAGCTATCCGGCTAAGTTTGGCATGATATATAAAATACATACGAAAGTGTAGCAGCATGAAGTACACATAGGGTGATATAATAAATGACATCAAAAAATCCGTAACGTCACAAAAATAAATGACGTCACAAAATACATAACGTTACAAAAATAAATGACGTCGAAAATGCATAACGTCACAAAAATAAATGACGTAACAAAATACATAACGTCACAAAAACAAATTACGTCACAAAATAAATAACGTCACAAATATAAATGACGTCACGAAATACATAACACAAAAAAAATTAATGACATCACAAAAATAAATGACGTCACAATATTCGTAACGTCACAAAAATAAATGACGTCACAAAATACATAACGTCACAAAAATAAATGACGTCACAAAATAAATGACGTCACAAATTAAATAACGTCACAAAAATAAATGACGTCACAATATACATAACGTCACAAAATAAATGAAGTCTCAAAATACATTATACATAAAAAATTAGGTTTTGGAAATATGAATGATTAAACTAGTCGCTTTGCGATGTGTGGACAGAGTTCCGCCTAAGATTGATATGAAATATAAAATAAAAACGGAAGTGTGGCAACATGACGTACACATAGGATGATAGAATAGGACCGGAACTTTAGTATTATACCACTCAAGTTAACGTGAAAACTTAGGTTTTGGAAATATGGGTGATTAAAGTCGTCGCTTTGCGATGTGTGGACAGCGTTCCGCCTAAGTTTGATATAAACTATAAAATAAAAACGGAAGTGTGGCAACAAGACGTACATATAGGAGAATAGAATAGGATCAGAACTTTAGTATTATACCACTCAATTTTCCGTAAAAACGTAGGTTTTGGAAATATGGGTGATTAAAGTAGTCGCTTTGCGATGTGCGTACAGCGATTTGTCTAAGTTTGACATGAAATATAAAATAAATACGGAAGTGTGGCAACATGACGTTCACATAGGGTGATAGAATACGTCAGGAACATTTGTATTATATCAATCATGTTACCGTCAAAGTGGACGTTTGGGAAAAATTGGTGATTCAGGTAGTCATTTTGTGATGTGCGGACAGCTATCCGGCTAAGTTTGGCATGAAATATAAAATACATACGGAAGTGTAGCAGCATGAAGTAAACATAGGGTGATATAATAAATGACATCAAAAAATCCGTAACGTCACAAAAATAAATGATGTCACAAAAATAAATGACGTTACAAAATGCATAACGTCAAAAAAAATGACGTCACAAAATAAATGATGTCACAAAATACATAACCTCACAAAATAAATGTCGTCACAAAATTCATAACGTCACAAAAATAAATGACGTCACAAAAAAAATCGAGTCACAAAAAACTTAACGTCACAAAAATAAATGACGTCACAAAAATAAATCGAGTCACAAAATACTTAACGTCTTAAAATAAATGACGTCACAAAATATATAACGTCACAAAAATAAATGACGTCACAAAATAAATGACGTCACAAAATAAATGACGTCACAAAATACATAACCTCAAAAAATAATGACGTCACAAAATTCATAACGTCACAAAAATAAATGACGTCACAAAAATAAATTGCGTCACAAAATACTTAACGTCACAAAATAAATGACATCACAAAAATTAATTGCGTCACAAAATATTTAACGTCATTGAATAAATGACGTCATAAAATACATAACGTCACAAAAAATTACGTCACAAAATACATATCGTCACAAAAATAAATGACGTCACAAAATACATAACGTCACAAAAATAAATGACGTCACAAAAATAAATTGCGTCACAAAATACTTTACGTCACAAAATAAATGACGTCACAAAATACATAACGTCACAAAAATATACGACGTCATAAAATACATAGCTTCACAAAAAAAAATGAGGTTACAAAAATACATTACGTTAAGAAAATAAATTACATCACAAAAATAAATGACGTCACAAAGTAATAACGTCACAAAAAAATGACGTCGCAAAATACATACCGTCACAAAAATAAATGACGTCACAAAATAAATAACGTCACAAAAATATATGACGTCACAAAAAACATAACGTCAAAAAAAATTGAGGTAACAAAAATAAATGTCGTCACAAAATTCATAACATCACAAAATACATAACGTCACAAAATAAATGATGTCACAAAACATATTATACATAAAATATTAGGTTTTAAAAATATGGGTGATGAAACTAGTCGCTTTGCGATGTGTGGACAGCGATCTGTCTAAGTTTGACATGAAATATAAAATAAATACGGAAGTGTGGCAACATGACGCACACATAGGGTGATAGAATAGGACCAGAACTTTAGTATTATACAACTCAAGTTACCGTAAAAACTTAGGTTTGAGAAAAATAGGTGATTAAAATAGTCACTTTGCGATGTGCGGAAAGCGATCTGTCTAGGTTTGACATGAAATATAAAATAAATACAGAAGTTTGGCAACATGACGCACACATAGGGTGATAGAATAGGACCAGAACTTTAGTATTATACAACTCAAGTTACCGTAAAAACTTAGGTTTGGGAAAAATAGGTGATTAAGATAGTCACTTTGCGATGTGCGGACAGCGATCCGTCTAAGTTTGACATGAAATATAAAATAAATACAGAAGTTTGGTAACATGACGTACACATAGGGTGATAAAATATGACAGGAACTTTAGTATTATATCATTCAAGTTACCGTCAAAGTGGACGTTTGGGAAAAATTGGTGATTCAGGTAGTCACTTTGTGATGTGCGGACAGCTATCCGGCTAAGTTTGGCATGATATATAAAATACATACGAAAGTGTAGCAGCATGAAGTACACATAGGGTGATATAATAAATGACATCAAAAAATCCGTAACGTCACAAAAATAAATGACGTCACAAAATACATAACGTCACAAAAATAAATGACGTAACAAAATACATAACGTCACAAAAACAAATTACGTCACAAAATAAATAACGTCACAAATATAAATGACGTCACGAAATACATAACACAAAAAAAATTAATGACATCACAAAAATAAATGACGTCGCAATATTCGTAACGTCACAAAAATAAATGACGTCACAAAATACATAACGTCAAAAAAATTAATGACGTCACAAAATAAATGACGTCACAAATTAAATAACGTCACAAAAATAAATGACGTCACAATATACATAACGTCACAAAATAAATGAAGTCTCAAAATACATTATACATAAAAAATTAGGTTTTGGAAATATGAATGATTAAACTAGTCGCTTTGCGATGTGTGGACAGAGTTCCGCCTAAGATTGATATGAAATATAAAATAAAAACGGAAGTGTGGCAACATGACGTACACATAGGATGATAGAATAGGACCGGAACTTTAGTATTATACCACTCAAGTTAACGTGAAAACTTAGGTTTTGGAAATATGGGTGATTAAAGTCGTCGCTTTGCGATGTGTGGACAGCGTTCCGCCTAAGTTTGATATAAACTATAAACTAAAAACGGAAGTGTGGCAACAAGACGTACATATAGGAGAATAGAATAGGATCAGAACTTTAGTATTATACCACTCAATTTTCCGTAAAAACGTAGGTTTTGGAAATATGGGTGATTAAAGTAGTCGCTTTGCGATGTGCGTACAGCGATTTGTCTAAGTTTGACATGAAATATAAAATAAATACGGAAGTGTGGCAACATGACGTTCACATAGGGTGATAGAATACGACAGGAACATTTGTATTATATCAATCATGTTACCGTCAAAGTGGACGTTTGGGAAAAATTGGTGATTCAGGTAGTCATTTTGTGATGTGCGGACAGCTATCCGGCTAAGTTTGGCATGAAATATAAAATACATACGGAAGTGTAGCAGCATGAAGTAAACATAGGGTGATATAATAAATGACATCAAAAAATCCGTAACGTCACAAAAATAAATGACGTCACAAAAATAAATGACGTCACAAAATGCATAACGTCAAAAAAATAAATGACGTCACAAAATAAATGATGTCACAAAATACATAACCTCACAAAATAAATGTCGTCACAAAATTCATAACGTCACAAAAATAAATGACGTCACAAAAAAAATCGAGTCACAAAAAACTTAACGTCATAAAATAAATGACGTCACAAAATACATAACGTCACAAAAATAAGTGACGTCACAAAAATAAATCGAGTCACAAAATACTTAACGTCATAAAATAAATGACGTCACAAAATATATAACGTCACAAAAATAAATGACGCCACAAAATAAATGACGTCACAAAAATAAATGACGTCACAAAATACATAACGTCACAAAAATAAATGACATCACAAAAATTAATTGCGTCACAAAATATTTAACGTCATAAAATAAATGACGTCATAAAATACATAACGTCACAAAAAATTACGTCACAAAATACATATCGTCACAAAAATAAATGACGTCACAAAATACATAACGTCACAAAAATAAATGACGTCACAAAAATAAATTGCGTCACAAAATACTTTACGTCACAAAATAAATGACGTCACAAAATTTATAACGTCACAAAATATACGACGTCATAAAATACATAGCTTCACAAAAATAAATGAGGTTACAAAAATACATTACGTTAAGAAAATAAATTACATCACAAAAATAAATGACGTCACAAAGTAAAAACGTCACACAAAAATGACGTCACAAAATACATAACGTCACAAAAATAAATGACGTCACAAAATAAATAACGTCACAAAAATATATGACGTCACAAAAAACATAACGTCAAAAAAAATTGAGGTAACAAAAATAAATGTCGTCACAAAATTCATAACATCACAAAATACATAACGTCACAAAATAAATGATGTCACAAAACATATTATACATAAAATATTAGGTTTTAAAAATATGGGTGATGAAACTAGTCGCTTTGCGATGTGTGGACAGCGATCTGTCTAAGTTTGACATGAAATATAAAATAAATACGGAAGTGTGGCAACATGACGTACACATAGGGTTATGAAATAGGACCAGAACTAAAGTATTTTACCATTCAATTTTCAGTAAAAACGTAGGTTTTGGAAATATGGGTGATTAAAATAGTCACTTTGCGATGTGCGGATAGCGATCTGTCTAAGTTTGACATGAAATATAAAATAAATACGGAAGTGTGGCAACATGACGTACACATAGGGTGATAGAATAGGACCAGAACTTTAGTATTATACCACTCAAGTTACCGTAATAACTTATGTTTTTTATATATGGGTGATTAAAGTAGTCGCTTTGCGATGTGTAGACAGCGTTCCGCCTAAGTTTAACATGAAATATAAAATAAAAACGGAAGTTTGGCAACTTGACGTACTCATAGGGCGATACTATAAATGAAGTCAAAAAATACATAACGTCACAAAAATAAATGACGTCACAAAATACATATCGTCACAAAAAAATTACGTTAGAAAAATAAATGACGTCACAAAATAATTAACGTCACAAAATAAATTATGTCACAAAATACATAACGTCAAAAATAAATGACGTCACAAAATACATAACGTCACAAAATAAATGACGTCACAAAATACATTATACATAAAACATTAGGTTTTGGAAATGTGGGTGATTAAACTAGTCGCTTTGCGATGTGTGGACAGCGTTCCGCCTAAGTTTGATATGAAATATAAAATAAAAAAAGAAGTGTTGCAACAAGACGTACACATAGGTGAATAGAATAGGATCAGAGCTTTTTTATCATACCAGTCAATTTTCCGTAAAAACTTAGGTTTTGGAAATATGGGTGATTAAAATAGTCGCTTTGCGATGTGCGTACAGCGATTTGTCTAAGTTTGACATGAAATATAATATAATTATAGAAGTGTGGCAACATGACGTACACATAGGTTGATAGAATATGACAGAAACTTTAGTATTATATCATTCAAGTTACCGTCAAAGCGGACGTTTGGGAAAAATTTGTGATTGAGGTAGTCACTTTGCGATGTGCCGACAGCTATCCGTCCAAGTTTGACAAGAAATATAAAATACATACGGAAGTGTAGCAGCATGACGTACACATAGGGTGATATACTAAATGACATCACAAAATCCGTAACGTCACAAAAATAATTGACGTCACAAAATAAATAACGTCACAAAAATAAATGACGTCACGAAATACATAACGTCACGAAAATAAATGACGTCACAAAATATATAACGTCACAAAATAAATGAAGTCTCAAAATACATTATACATAAAAAATTAGGTCTTGGAAAGATGAATGATTAAACTAGTCGCTTTACGATGTGTGGACAGAGTTCCGCCTAAGATTGATATGAAATATAAAAAATAAAACGGAAGTGTAGCAACATGACGTACACATAGGATGATAGAATAGGACCGGAACTTTAGTATTATACCACTCAAGTTAACGTGAAAACTTAGGTTTTGGAAATATGGGTGATTAAAGTCGTCGCTTTGCGATGTGTGGACATCATTCCGCCTAAGTTTAATATAAACTATAAAATAAAAACGGAAGTGTGGCAACAAGACGTACATATAGGAGAATAGAATAGGATCAGAACTTTAGTATTATACTACTCAATTTTCCGTAAAAACGTAGGTTTTGGAAATATGGGTGATTAAAGTAGTCGCTTTACGATGTGCGTACAGCGATTTGTCTAAGTTTGACATGAAATATAAAATAAATACGGAAGTGTGGCAACATGACGTTCACATAGGGTGATAGAATACGACAGGAACATTTATATTATATCAATCATGTTACCGTCAAAGTGGACGTTTGGGAAAAATTGGTGATTCAGGTAGTCACTTTGTGATGTGCGGACAGCTATCCGGCTAAGTTTGGCATGAAATATAAAATACATACGGAAGTGTAGCAGCATGAAGTACACATAGGGTGATATAATAAATGACATCAAAAAATCCGTAACGTCACAAAAATAAATGACGTCACAAAAATAAATGACGTCACAAAAATAAATGACGTCACAAGATGCATAACGTTAAAAAAATAAATGACGTCACAAAATACATAACCTCACAAAATAAATGACGTCACAAAATTCATAACGTCACAAAAATAAATGACGTCACAAAAAACAATCGAGTCACAAAATACTTAACGTCATAAAATAAATGACGTCACAAAATACATAAGGTCACAAAAATAAATAACGTCACAAAATACATAACGTCACAAAAATAAATGACGTCACGAAAAATGACGTCACAAAAATAAATCGAGTCACAAAACACTTAAAGTTATAAAATAAATGACGTCAAAAAATACATAACGTCACAAAAATAAATAACGTCACAAAATTCATAACGTCACAAAAATAAATGACGTCACGAAAAATGACGTTACAAAAATGACGTCACAAAGTACATAACGTCACAAAATACATAACGTTACAAAACACATAACGTCACGAAAATAAATGGGTTACAAAATAAATAACGTCAGAAAAATAAATAACGGCACAAAAATACATATTGTTACGAAAATAAATTACATCACAAAAATTAATGACGTCACAAAAATACATAACGTCAAAAAAATAAATGACCACAAAAATAAATGACTTCACAAAATACATAAGGTCACAAAAATAAATGACGTCACAAAAATAAATGACGTCACAAAATACATAACGTCACAAAATAAATGACGTCACAAAATTCATAACGTCACAAAAATAAATGACATCACAAAATAAATGACGTCACAATATAAATGACGTCACAAAATACATAACCTCAAAAAATAATGACGTCACAAAATTCATAACGTCACAAAAATAAATGACGTCACAAAAATAAATTGCGTCACAAAATACTTAACGTCACAAAATAAATGACGTCACAAAAATAAATGACGTCACAAAATACATAACGTCACAAAAATAAATGACGTCACAAAAATTAATTGCGTCACAAAATATTTAACGTCATAAAATAATTGACGTCATAAAATACATAACGTCACAAAAAATTACGTCACAAAATACATATCGTCACAAAAATAAATGACGTCACAAAATACATAACGTCACAAAAATAAATGACGTCACAAAAATAAATTGCGTCACAAAATACTTTACGTCACAAAATACATAACGTCACAAAAATAAACGACGTCATAAAATACATAGCTTCACAAAAATAAATGAGGTTACAAAAATTCATTACGTTAAGAAAATAAATTACATCACAAAAATAAATGACGTCACAAAGTAATAACGTCACAAAAAATGACGTCACAAAATACTTAACCTCACAAAAATAAATGACGTCACAAAATAAATAACGTCACAAAAATATATGACGTAACAAAAAACATAACGTCAAAAAAAATTGAGGTCACAAAAATAAATGTCGTCACAAAATTCATAACATCACAAAATACATAACGTCACAAAATAAATGATGTCACAAAATATATTATACATAAAACATTAGGTTTTAAAAATATGGGTGATGAAACTAGTCGCTTTGCGATGTGTGGACAGCGATCTGTCTAAGTTTGACATGAAATATAAAATAAATACGGAAGTGTGGCAACATGACGTACACATAGGGTTATGAAATAGGACCAGAACTAAAGTATTTTACCACTCAATTTTCCGTAAAAACGTAGGTTTTGGAAATATGGGTGTTTAAAATAGTCACTTTGCGATGTGCGGACAGTGAATTGTCTAAGTTTGACATGAAATATAAAATAAATACGGAAGTGTGGCAACATGACGTACACATAGGGTGATAGAATAGGACCAGAACTTTAGTATTATACCACTCAAGTTACCGTAAAAACTTATGTTTTTTATATATGGGTGATTAAAGTAGTCGCTTTGCGATGTGTAGACAGCGTTCCGCCTAAGTTTAACATGAAATATAAAATAAAAACGGAAGTTTGGCAACTTGACGTACTTATAGGGCGATACTATAAATGACGTCAAAATATACATAACTTCACAAAAATAAATGACGTCACAAAATACATATCGTCACAAAAAATGACATCACAAAAATAAATGACGTCACAAAATAATTAACGTCACAAAATAAATGATGTCACAAAATACATAACGTCAAAAAATAAATGACGTCACAAAATACATAACGTCACAAAATAAATGACGTCACAAAATACATTATACATAAAACATTAGGTTTTGGAAATGTGGGTGATTAATCTAGTCTTTTTGCGATGTGTGGACAGCGTTCCGCCTAAGTTTGATATGAAATATAAAATAAAAAAAGAAGTGTTGCAACAAGACGTACACATAGGAGAATAGAATAGGATCAGAACTTTATTATCATACCAGTCAATGTTCCGTAAATTGAGGTAGTCACTTTGCGATGTGCCGACAGCTATCCTTCCAAGTTTGACAAGAAATATAAAATACATACGGAAGTGTTGCAGCATGACGTACACATAGGGTGATATACTAAATGACATCACAAAATCCTTAACGTCACAAAAATAAATGACGTCACAAAATACATAACGTCACAAAAATAAATAACTTCACAAAAATAAATTGCGTCACAAAATACTTAACGTCATAAAATAAATGACGTCACAAAATAGATAACGTCACAAAAATAAATAACGTGACGAAATACATAACGTCTCGAAAACAATTGAGGTCACAAAATACATAACGTCACAAAAATAAATGACGTCACAAAAATTGACGTCACAAAATACAAAACGTCAGGAAAATAAATGACGTCACAAAATACATAACGTCACAAAACATGACGTCACAAAAAAAATAACGTCACAAAAATAAATGACGTCACAAAATATATAACGTCACAAAAATAAATGACGTCACTAAATAAATAGCGTCACAAATTTAATGACGTCAAAAAATACATAACGTCACAAAAATAAATGACGTCACAAAATACATAACGTCACAAAAATAAATGACGTCACAAAATACATAACGTCACAAAAATAAATGACGTCACAAAATACATAACGTCACAAAAATAAATGACGTCACAAAATACATAATGTCACAAATATAAATCACGTCACAAAAAAATAACGTCACAAATTATATGGCGTCACAAAAAAAATAACATCACAAAATACATAACGTCACAAAAATCATTGAGGTAACAAAAATAAATGACGTCAAAAAATACATAACGTCACAAAATAAATGACGTCACAAAATACATAACGTCACAAAATAAATGACGTCACAAAATTAATTATACATAAAACATTTGGTTTTGGAAATATGGGTGATTAAACTAGTCGCTTTGCGATGTGTGGTCAGAGTTCCGCCTAATTTTTTTATGATATATAAAATAAAAACGGAAGTGTGGCAACATGACGTACACATAGGGTGATAGAATAGGATCAGAATTTTAGTATTATACCACTCAAGTTACCTTAAAAACTTTGGTTTTGGAAATATGGGTGATCAAAGTAGTCGCTTTGCGGTGTTCGTACAGCGTTCCTCCTAAGTTTGATTTGAAATATAAAATAAAAACGGAAGTCTGGCAACATGACGTACACATAGGGTGATTAAATAGGACCAGAACTAAAGTATTTTATAATTTAAGTTACCGTCAAAACTTACGTTTGGGAAAAATAGGTGATTAAAATAGTCACTTTGCGATGTGCGGACAGCGATCTGTTTAAGTTTGACATGAAATATAAAATAAATACAGAAGTGTGGCAACATGACGTACACATAGGGGAAAGAATGTGACAGGAACTTTCGTATTATATCATTCAAGTTACCGTCAATAAATATGGGATTGTAGCAGCATGACGTACACATAGGGTGATATACTAAATGACATCACAAAATCCGTAACGTCACAAAAATAATTGACGTCACAAAATACATAACGTCACAAAAATAAATGGCGTTACAAAATACATAACGTCACAAAAATAAATGACGTAACAAAATACATAACGTCACAAAAATAAATGACGTCACGTAATAAATAACGTCACAAAAATAAATGACGTCACGAAATACATAACGTCACAAAAATAAATGGCGTTACAAAATACATAACGTCACAAAAATAAATGACGTCACAAAATCAATAACGTCAGAAAAATAAATTATGTCACAAAAATACATAACGTTAAGAAAATAGATTACATCACAAAAATAAATAACGTCACAAAAGTAAATTACGTCACAAAAATAAATGACGTCACAAAATACATAACGTAACAAAAATAAATTACGTCACAAAAATAAATTGCGTCACAAAATACATAACGTCACAAAATACATAACGTCACGTAAATATGTGCGTCACAAAATAAATAACGTCAAAAAAATACATAACGTTACGAAAATTAAATTACATCACAAAAATAAATGACGTCACAAAAATACATAACGCCAAAAAAATAAATGACGTCACAATATACATAACGTTACAAAAATAAATGACGTCAAAAAATACATAACATCACAAAATTAAATGACGTCAAAAAATAAATAACGTCACAAAAACGTATAACGTCACAATATACATAACGTCACAAAAAAAATAACTTCACAAAATACATAACGTCACAAAAATAATTGAGGTAACAAAAATAAATGACGTCACAAAATACATAACGTCACAAAATAAATGACGTCACAAAATACATAACGTCACAAAATAAATGACGTCACAAAATTCATTATACATAAAACATTTGGTTTTGGAAATATGGGTGATTAAACTAGTCGCTTTGCGATGTGTGGTCAGAGTTCCGCCTAAGTTTTATATGATATATAAAATAAAAACGGAAATGTTGCAACATGACGTACAAATAGGGTGATAGAATAGGATCAGAATTTTTGTATTATACCACTCAAGTTACCTTAAAAACTTAGGTTTTGGAAATATGGGTGATCAAAGTAGTCGCTTTGCGGTGTTCGTACAGCGTTCCTCCTAAGATTGATTTGATATATAAAAAAATTAGGGAAGTATGGCAACATGACGTACACATAGGGTGATTAAATAGGACCAGAACTAAAGTATTATATCATTCAAGTTACCGTCAAAGCGGACGTTTGGGAAAAATTGGAGATTCAGGTAGTCACTTTGCGATGTGCGGACAGCTATCCGTCTAAGTTTGTCATGAAATATAAAATACATACGGAAGCGTAGCAGCATGACGTACACATAGGGTGATATACTAAATGACATCACAAAATCCGTAACATCACAAAAATAATATACGTCACAAAATACATAACGTCACAAAAATAATTGACGTCACAAAATGCATAACGTCACAAAAATAAATGACGTAACAAAATACATAACGTCACAAAAATAAATGACGTCACGAAATACATAACGTCACAAAAATAAATGACGTCACAAAATCAATAACGTCAGAAAAATAAATTATGTCACAAAAATACATAACGTTAAGAAAATAAATTACATCACAAAAATAAATGACGTCACAAAAATTAATTACGTCACAAAAATAAACGACGTCACAAAATACATAACGTCACAAAAATAAATGACGTCACAAAATACATAACGTCACAAAAATAAATAACGTCACGAAATACATAACGTTACAAAAATAATTGGGATCACAAAATACATAACTTCACAAAAATAAGTAAAGTAACAAAAATACATAACGTCACAAAAATAAATGACGTCACAAAAAATGACGTCACGAAATACATAACGTCACAAAAATAAATGACGTCACAAAAAATGACGTCACAAAATACATAAAGTCACAAAAATAAATGACGTCACAAAATACATAACGTCACAAAATACATAACGTCACAAATTACATAACGTCACAAAATACATAACGTCACAAAATACATAACGTCACGTAAATATGTGCGTCACAAAATAAATAACGTCAGAAAAATAAATAACGTCACAAAAATACATAACGCCAAAAAAATAAATGACGTCACAATATACATAACGTTACAAAAATAAATGACGTCACAAAATACATGTCACAAAATAAATGACGTCACAAAATACATAACGTCACAAAATAAATGACGTCACAAAATACATTATACATAAAACATTAGGTTTTGGAAATGTGGGTGATTAAACTAGTCGCTTTGCGATGTGTGGACAGCGTTCCGCCTAAGTTTAACATGAAATATAAAATAAAAACGGAAGTTTGGCAACTTGACGTACTCATAGGGCGATAGCATAAATGGCATCAAAAAATTCATAACGTCACAAAAATAAATGACGTCATAAAATACATATCGTCACAAAAATAAATGACGTCACAAAAATAAATGACATCACAAAATACTTAACGTTGTAAAATAAATGACGTCACGAAATACATAACGTCACAAAATAAATTACGTCACAAAATACATAACATCACAAAAAAATGACGTCACAAAATACATTATATATAAAACATTAGGTTTTGGAAATATGGGTGATTAAACAAGTCGCTTTGCGATGTGTTGACAGCGATCCGCATAGGTTTGACATGAGGTATAAAAGAAAAACGGAAGTTTGGCAACATGACATACACATAGAATGATAGAATAGGACCGGAACTTTAGTATTATACCACTCAAGTTACCGTGAAAACTTAGGTTTTGGAAATATGGGTGATTAAAGTAGTCGCTTTGCGATGTGTGGACAGCGTTCCGCCTAAGTTTGATATGAAATATAAAATAAAAACGGAAGTGTAGCAGCATGACGTACACATAGGGTGATAAAATAAATGACGTCACAAAATCCGTAACGTCACAAAAATAAATGACGTCACAAAATGCATAACGTCACAGAAATAAATGACGTAACAAAATACATAACGTCACAAAAACAAATGACGTCACAAAATAAATAACGTCACAAAAATAATTGACGTCTTGAAATACATAACGTCACAAAAATAAATAACGTCACAAAAATAAATGACGTCACAAAATAAATAACGTCACAAAATACATAGTCACAAAAATAAATGACATCACAAAAATAAATTGCGTCACAAAATATTAACGCCATAATATAAATAACGTCACAAAATACATAACGTCACAAAAAAAATAACGTCACAAAATACATAACGTCACAAAAATCATTGAGGTAACAAAAATAAATGACGTCAAAAAATACATAACGTCACAAAATAAATGACGTCACAAAATACATAACGTCACAAAATAAATGACGTCACAAAATTCATTATACATAAAAAATTTGGTTTTGGAAATATGGGTGATTAAACTAGTCGGTTTGCGATGTGTGGTCAGAGTTCCGCCTAAGTTTTATATGATATATAAAATAAAAACGGAAGTGTGGCAACATGACGTACACATAGGGTGATAGAATAGGATCAGAATTTTAGTATTATACCACTCAAGTTACCTTAAAAACTTTGGTTTTGGAAATATGGGTGATCAAAGTAGTCGCTTTGCGGTGTTCGTACAGCGTTCCTCCTAAGTTTGATTTGAAATATAAAATAAAAACGGAAGTCTGGCAACATGACGTACACATAGGGTGATTAAATAGGACCAGAACTAAAGTATTTTATAATTTAAGTTACCGTCAAAACTTACGTTTGGGAAAAATAGGTGATTAAAATAGTCACTTTGCGATGTGCGGACAGCGATCTGTTTAAGTTTGACATGAAATATAAAATAAATACAGAAGTGTGGCAACATGACGTACACATAGGGGAAAGAATGTGACAGGAACTTTCGTATTATATCATTCAAGTTACCGTCAAAGCGGACGTTTGGGAAAAATTGGAGATTCAGGTAGTCACTTTGCGATGTGCGGACAGCTATCCGTCTAAGTTTGTCATGAAATATAAAATACATACGGGAGTGTAGCAGCATGACGTACACATAGGGTGATATACTAAATGACATCACAAAATCCGTAACGTCACAAAAATATTTGACGTCACAAAATACATAACGTCACAAAAATAAATGACGTCACAAAATGCATAATGTTACAAAAATTAATGACGTAACAAAATACATAACGTCACAAAAATAAATGACGTCACGTAATAAATAACATCACAAAAATAAATGACGTCACGAAATACATAACGTCACAAAAATAAATGGCGTTACAAAATACATAACGTCACAAAAATTAATGACGTCACAAAATCAATAACGTCAGAAAAATAAATTATGTCACAAAAATACATAACGTTAAGAAAATAAATTACATCACAAAAATAAATGACGTCACAAAAGTAAATTACGTCACAAAAATAAATGACGTCACAAAATACATAACGTAACAAAAATAAATTACGTCACAAAAATAAATTGCGTCACAAAATACATAACGTCACAAAATACATAAAGTCACAAAATACATAACGTCACAAAATACATAACGTCACAAAATACATAACGTCACAAAATACATAACGTCACGTAAATATGTGCGTCACACAATAAATAACGTCAGAAAAATAAATAACGTCACAAAAATACATAACGTTACGAAAAATAAATTACATCACAAAAATAAATGACGTCACAAAAATACATAACGCCAAAAAAATAAATGACGTCACAATATACATAACGTTACAAAAATAAATGACGTCACAAAATACATAACATCACAAAATTAAATGACGTCAAAAAATAAATAACGTCACAAAAATGTATGACGTCACAATATACATAACGTCACAAAAATAATTTAGGTCACAAAAATAAATGACGTCACAAAATACATAATGTCACAATATAAATGACGTCACAAAATACATAACATCACAAAATAAATGACGTCACAAAATACATTATACATAAAACATTAGGGTTTGGAAATATCGGTGATTAAACTTGTCGCTTTGCGATGTGTGGACAGCGTACCGCCTATGTTTGATATGAAATATAAAATAAAAAAGGAAGTGTGACAACAAGACGTACACATAGGAGAATAGAATAGGATCAGAACTTCAGTATCATACCACTAAATTTTCCGTAAAAACTTAGGTTTTGGAAATATGGGTGATTAAAATAGTCACTTTGCGATGTGCGTACAGCGATCTGTCTAAGTTTGAAATGAAATATAAAATAAATACGGAAGTTTGGCAACATGACGTACACATAGGGTGATTTAATAGGACCAGAACTAAAGTATTTTACCTCTCAAGTTACCGTCAAAACTTACGTTTGGGAAAATAGGTGATTAAAATAGTCGCTTTGCGATGTGTGGACAGCGTTCCGCCTAAGTTTAACATGAAATATAAAATAAAAACGGAAGTTTGGCAACTTGACGTACTCATAGGGCGATAGCATAAATGGCATCAAAAAATTCATAACGTCACAAAAGAAATGACGTCACAAAATACATAACGTCACAAAATAAATGACGTCACAAAATTAATTATACATAAAACATTTGGTTTTGGAAATATGGGTGATTAAACTAGTCGCTTTGCGATGTGTGGTCAGAGTTCCGCCTAAGTTTTATATGATATATAAAATAAAAACGGAAGTGTGGCAACATGACGTACACATAGGGTGATAGAATAGGATCAGAATTTTAGTATTATACCACTCAAGTTACCTTAAAAACTTTGGTTTTGGAAATATGGGTGATCAAACTAGTCGCTTTGCGGTGTTCGTACAGCGTTCCTCCTAAGTTTGATTTGAAATATAAAATAAAAACGGAAGTCTGGCAACATGACGTACACATAGGGTGATTAAATAGGACCAGAACTAAAGTATTTTATAATTTAAGTTACCGTCAAAACTTACGTTTGGGAAAAATAGGTGATTAAAATAGTCACTTTGCGATGTGCGGACAGCGATCTGTTTAAGTTTGACATGAAATATAAAATAAATACAGAAGTGTGGCAACATGACGTACACATAGGGGAAAGAATGTGACAGGAACTTTCGTATTATATCATTCAAGTTACCGTCAAAGCGGACGTTTGGGAAAAATTGGAGATTCAGGTAGTCACTTTGCGATGTGCGGACAGCTATCCGTCTAAGTTTGTCATGAAATATAAAATACATACGGGAGTGTAGCAGCATGACGTACACATAGGGTGATATACTAAATGACATCACAAAATCCGTAACGTCACAAAAATAATTGACGTCACAAAATACATAACGTCACAAAAATAAATGACGTCACAAAATGCATAATGTTACAAAAATAAATGACGTAACAAAATACATAACGTCACAAAAATAAATGACGTCACGTAATAAATAACGTCACAAAAATAAATGACGTCACGAAATACATAACGTCACAAAAATAAATGGTGTTACAAAATACATAACGTCACAAAAATAAATGACGTCACAAAATCAATAACGTCAGAAAAATAAATTATGTCACAAAAATACACAACGTTAAGAAAATAAATTACATCACAAAAATAAATGACGTCACAAAAGTAAATTACGTCATAAAAATAAAAGACGTCACAAAATACATAACGTAACAAAAATAAATTACGTCACAAAAATAAATTGCGTCACAAAATACATAACGTCACAAAATACATAAAGTCACAAAATACATAACGTCACAAAATACATAACGTCACAAAATACATAACGTCACAAAATACATAACGTCACGTAAATATGTGCGTCACAAAATAAATAACGTCAGAAAAATAAATAACGTCACAAAAATACATAACGTTACGAAAATTAAATTACATCACAAAAATAAATGACGTCACAAAAATACATAACTCCAAAAAAATAAATGACGTCACAATATACATAACGTTACAAAAATAAATGACGTCACAAAATACATAACATCACAAAATTAAATGACGTCAAAAAATAAATAACGTCACAAAAATGTATGACGTCACAATATACATAACGTCACAAAAATAATTTAGGTCACAAAAATAAATGACGTCACAAAATACATAATGTCACAAAATAAATGACGTCACAAAATACATAACATCACAAAATAAATGACGTCACAAAATACATTATACATAAAACATTAGGTTTTGGAAATATCGGTGATTAAACTTGTCGCTTTGCGATGTGTGGACAGCGTACCGCCTATGTTTGATATGAAATATAAAATAAAAAAGGAAGTGTGACAACAAGACGTACACATAGGAGAATAGAATAGGATCAGAACTTCAGTATCATACCACAAAATTTTCCGTAAAAACTTAGGTTTTGGAAATATGGGTGATTAAAATAGTCACTTTGCGATGTGCGTACAGCGATCTGTCTAAGTTTGAAATGAAATATAAAATAAATACGGAAGTTTGGCAACATGACGTACACATAGGGTGATTTAATAGGACCAGAACTAAAGTATTTTACCTCTCAAGTTACCGTCAAAACTTACGTTTGGGAAAATAGGTGATTAAAATAGTCGCTTTGCGATGTGTGGACAGCGTTCCGCCTAAGTTTAACATGAAATATAAAATAAAAACGGAAGTTTGGCAACTTGACGTACTCATAGGGCGATAGCATAAATGGCATCAAAAAATTCATAACGTCACAAAAATAAATGACGTCACAAAATACATATCGTCACAAAAATAAATGACGTCACAAAAATAAATGACATCACAAAATACTTAACGTTGTAAAATAAATCACGTCACGAAATACATAACGTCACAAAATAAATTACGTCACAAAATACATAACCTCACAAAAAAATGACGTCACAAAATACATTATATATAAAACATTAGGTTTTGGAAATATGGGTGATTAAACAAGTCGCTTTGCGATGTGTTGACAGCGATCCGCATAAGTTTGACATGAGATATAAAAGAAAAATGGAAGTTTGGCAACATGACATACACATAGAATGATAGAGTAGGACCGGAACTTTAGTATTATACCACTCAAGTTACCGTGAAAACTTAGGTTTTGGAAATATGGGTGATTAAAGTAGTCGCTTTGCGATGTGTGGACAGCGTTCCGCCTAAGTTTGATATGAAATATAAAATAAAAACGGAAGTGTAGCAGCATGACGTACACATAGGGTGATAAAATAAATGACGTCACAAAATCCGTAACGTCACAAAAAAAAATGACGTCACAAAATGCATAACGTCACAGAAATAAATGACGTAACAAAATACATAACGTCACAAAAACAAATGACGTCACAAAATAAATAACGTCACAAAAATAATTGACGTCTTGAAATACATAACGTCACAAAAATAAATAACGTCACAAAAATAAATGACGTCACAAAATAAATAACGTCAAAAAAATAAATGAGGTTAGAAAATACATAACTTCACAAAAATGAATGACTTCAAAAAATACATAACGTCACAAAAATAAATGACGTCACAAAATACATAGTCACAAAAATAAATGACATCACAAAAATAAATTGCGTCACAAAATATTAACGCCATAATATAAATGACGTCACAAAATACATAACGTCACAAAAAAAATAACGTCACAAAATACATAACGTCACAAAAATCATTGAGGTAACAAAAATAAATGACGTCAAAAAATACATAACGTCACAAAATAAATGACGTCACAAAATACATAACGTCACAAAATAAATGACGTCACAAAATTCATTATACATAAAACATTTGGTTTTGGAAATATGGGTGATTAAACTAGTCGGTTTGCGATGTGTGGTCAGAGTTCCGCCTAAGTTTTATATGATATATAAAATAAAAACGGAAGTGTGGCAACATGACGTACACATAGGGTGATAGAATAGGATCAGAATTTTAGTATTATACCACTCAAGTTACCTTAAAAACTTTGGTTTTGGAAATATGGGTGATCAAAGTAGTCGCTTTGCGGTGTTCGTACAGCGTTCCTCCTAAGTTTGATTTGAAATATAAAATAAAAACGGAAGTCTGGCAACATGACGTACACATAGGGTGATTAAATAGGACCAGAACTAAAGTATTTTATAATTTAAGTTACCGTCAAAACTTACGTTTGGGAAAAATAGGTGATTAAAATAGTCACTTTGCGATGTGCGGACAGCGATCTGTTTAAGTTTGACATGAAATATAAAATAAATACAGAAGTGTGGCAACATGACGTACACATAGGGGAAAGAATGTGACAGGAACTTTCGTATTATATCATTCAAGTTACCGTCAAAGCGGACGTTTGGGAAAAATTGGAGATTCAGGTAGTCACTTTGCGATGTGCGGACAGCTATCCGTCTAAGTTTGTCATGAAATATAAAATACATACGGGAGTGTAGCAGCATGACGTACACATAGGGTGATATACTAAATGACATCACAAAATCCGTAACGTCACAAAAATATTTGACGTCACAAAATACATAACGTCACAAAAATAAATGACGTCACAAAATGCATAATGTTACAAAAATTAATGACGTAACAAAAAACATAACGTCACAAAAATAAATGACGTCACGTAATAAATAACGTCACAAAAATAAATGACGTCACGAAATACATAACGTCACAAAAATAAATGGCGTTACAAAATACACAACGTCACAAAAATAAATGACGTCACAAAATCAATAACGTCAGAAAAATAAATTATGTCACAAAAATACATAACGTTAAGAAAATAAATTACATCACAAAAATAAATGACGTCACAAAAATAAATTACGTCACAAAAATAAATGACGTCACAAAATACATAACGTAACAAAAATAAATTACGTCACAAAAATAAATTGCGTCACAAAATACATAACGTCACAAAATACATAAAGTCACAAAATACATAACGTCACAAAATACATAACGTCACAAAATACATAACGTCACAAAATACATAACGTCACGTAAATATGTGCGTCACAAAATAAATAACGTCAGAAAAATAAATAACGTCACAAAAATACATAACGTTACGAAAAATAAATTACATCACAAAAATAAATGACGTCAAAAAAATACATAACGCCAAAAAAATAAATGACGTCACAATATACATAACGTTACAAAAATAAATGACGTCACAAAATACATAACATCACAAAATTAAATGACGTCAAAAAATAAATAACGTCACAAAAATGTATGACGTCACAATATACATAACGTCACAAAATTATTTAGGTCACAAAAATAAATGACGTCACAAAATACATAATGTCACAAAATAAATGACGTCACAAAATACATAACATCACAAAATAAATGACGTCACAAAATACATTATACATAAAACATTAGGTTTTGGAAATATCGGTGATTAAACTTGTCGCTTTGCGATGTGTGGACAGCGTACCGCCTATGTTTGATATGAAATATAAAATAAAAAAGGAAGTGTGACAACAAGACGTACACATAGGAGAATAGAATAGGATCAGAACTTCAGTATCATACCACTAAATTTTCCGTAAAAACTTAGGTTTTGGAAATATGGGTGATTAAAATAGTCACTTTGCGATGTGCGTACAGCGATCTGTCTAAGTTTGAAATGAAATATAAAATAAATACGGAAGTTTGGCAACATGACGTACACATAGGGTGATTTAATAGGACCAGAACTAAAGTATTTTACCTCTCAAGTTACCGTCAAAACTTACGTTTGGGAAAATAGGTGATTAAAATAGTCGCTTTGCGATGTGTGCACAGCGTTCCGCCTAAGTTTAACATGAAATATAAAATAAAAACGGAAGTTTGGCAACTTGACGTACTCATAGGGCGATAGCATAAATGGCATCAAAAAATTCATAACGTCACAAAAATAAATGACGTCACAAAATACATATCGTCACAAAAATAAATGACGTCACAAAAATAAATGACATCACAAAATACTTAACGTTGTAAAATAAATGGCGTCACGAAATAAATAACGTCACAAAATAAATTACGTCACAAAATACATAACATCACAAAAAAATGACGTCACAAAATACATTATATATAAAACATTAGGTTTTGGAAATATGGGTGATTAAACAAGTCGCTTTGCGATGTGTTGACAGCGATCCGCATAAGTTTGACATGAGATATAAAAGAAAAACGGAAGTTTGGCAACATGACATACTTATAGAATGATAGAATAGGACCGGAACTTTAGTATTATATAACTCAAGTTACCGTGAAAACTTAGGTTTTGGAAATATGGGTGATTAAAGTAGTCGCTTTGCGATGTGTGGACAGCGTTCCGCCTAAGTTTGATATGAAATATAAAATAAAAACGGAAGTGTAGCAGCATGACGTACACATAGGGTGATATAATAAATGACGTCACAAAATCCGTAACGTCACAAAAATAAATGACGTCACAAAATGCATAACGTCACAGAAATAAATGACGTAACAAAATACATAACGTCACAAAAACAAATGACATCACAAAATAAATAACGTCACAAAAATAATTGACGTCTTGAAATGCTTAACGTCACAAAAATAAATAACGTCACAAAAATAAATGACGTGAAAAATACATAACGTGACAAAAATAAATGACGTCACAAAAACATATCGTCACAAAAAAAAATGACGTAACAAAATTAATGACGTCACAAAATACATAACGTGACGAAAATAAATGACGTCACAAAATACCATAACGTCACAAAAATAATTGAGGTTAGAAATTACATAACTTCACAAAAATGAATGACTTCAAAAAATACATAACGTCACAAAAATAAATGACGTCACAAAATACATAGACACAAAAATAAATGACGTCACAAAAATTAATGACGTCACAAAATGTATAACGTCACAAAATAAACGACGTCACAAAATACATAACGTCACAAAAATAAATAACGTCACAAAATAAATAACGTCACAAAATAAATAACGTCACAAAAATAAATGACGTCACAAAATACATAACATCACATAAATAATTGAGGTCACAAAATACACAAGGTCACAAAAATGACGTCACAAAATACATAACGTCACAAAATAAATGACGTCACAATATACATAACGTCACAAAATAAATGAAGTCTCAAAATACATTATACATAAAACATTAGGTTTTGGAAATATGGGTGATTAAATATGGGTTTCAGATAATCCGAAAATGCAAGATATTTTCTTTTTTACAAACTGTTTCTTAATTGTTGGTTTGTTGATTTTCATTTCTGTTAAAATACCATGTAAAAAATGGAATCGACAAGTTAACAAGAAAATATCCTGCTACAAAGTATCCAAATAAAGATGCAATTACATAAACATAAACTTTATAATATAGCGAATGTTCTTCCTTTTTATCTGTTAGCATTTCCTGAACAAGGTAACCAAAATTGTAACCACACAAAAATGAAAGTAGGAAAATAACAAATTTCGACGGGTTCACCAAGTTGTAAAGTTGTGAATTTCTTTCTTCCTCCATTGTTGAACTTTTAGTCGAAACCAAGTAATGATAACATTATTGCTTGCGCATCAGAACTTACAGTTGATGAAATTTCATTTACTTGTACACTTGTAGTAGTTTCATTTGTAGTAAGTAATTGTTCGGAAGTTTGTGAAGATGTAGAAGAAACAGTATTATCTTGAAGCTCAGAGTCCATGTGTACTCGGGTGAAGAGTTGAAGCCTTAATGACGTGTGGTAGCCGCTGTCCTACTCCGTGTCGGCAGTTGTTGGTGGTGGGGGGTCGTTAGGTTCATGCACCGAAATATAGATGGAATCATAAGTTTCTGGTGGATGTACTAAAATTTGTTGTACAGGATCTGCATCAATAGTGAAACTTTGCGTTTCAATGCAAAGTCCATCTTTGATAAAAGAAACATATACAGCAGAGCTCATGTTTATTTAGATGTTTACTCTGCGAGTTCTACCTGCAAACTGATGTGTTGGTTGTGGCGCAGCGACCTCCCTCGAAATGACATGGGCAGCACGGAACATCTGCCGCGCACCTGCCTTCCCCCACCACCATTAAAGACTCCTCGCAATATTTGGATATGTAGTGTTAGTCGTACTGTTGCTCTTGTTGAGTGAACATGTCAGTATTAAACAATCGTTCTTAACTTTTGGTTTTAAAATATTTGCAACAACATATCGTTTTTAACATTTATTTAACTAGGTACAAGTTACAATATTTTAAAGATGCTACTTTATTATATCACCTTGATACTTCTAAAAATATTTAGTTGTAGAAATGCAAAATAAACTACAGTTGCGATTAAATATAAACTTGGTTAAAGATATAAAATTGGTTTCTGTGTTATAACTTTTACATTGTTGGTTAAATAACAAATGTTACCGAAGTGTTTTGTTTGTATCATTATTCTGCGTTATTGAAGTACCACATGATAGGGTTTGGAAACATATAAAGTAAAATATTAGATGTAGAAAAATATTTTGTTATTTTTTTGCGTTATAACTTTTATGTTGTTAAGTTGATAAAACATTTGATTGAACCTTTTTTGTTTGTCTTTTAATTCTACGTATTGTGAGTACCTATATGATAGGGCATGCTTTCGCTTGCCTCCAACCAGTTAGCAATAAAAGTCGTCGACCTTGTTGCATATCGCTTTCGGCCGGCCAGTTGGCAATACAGGTCGTCGTCCTTGTTACATCACCTGGCACACCAGGTGCTCAAGTCCTTGATTGCTTAACACACACTACACTCTACACTCGGCAAGTTATTCTCTCCTTTGCCACCGACCTAACAACACCTACTTCAATTTCAATATTAACCGCTCCGAGTACACCAAGATTTGGTATAACTGGTTTTCCTATCTTCAACTGCTAGGGGTACGAATTATTCAATCGAATAACAATCGTGATTGGTACGATGTAACATCTACCATCGCTCAAAATCCTTTTCAACATCCTTCAAAAAACATTCTTACCGGCATCAAAATGACTTCTAAACCTTCTACTATTAAAAGACCTCTTTCGCCTTTACGTGTACCCCAGCAAAAAACTGAAACATAACCAAAAATACCAAATCCTCAAACATGATTCTTCTTCCTTTTACATTTTCAATTTAGAAAAAACAAAGATCTATATTATCGACCTTCCTAAAAGACTCTCTATTCCCCTTAACCCTCGACACCTACAAATAGTCAAAGAAAATGGAAAACTAAAAATACAACTTTCAGGTTAAAATTCTATTTTCCTTCCCCTCCTTCAAAGTCCACCCCCTGGTGGCAAAAAACGGTCCTTCTAAGGGCCAACATAAGACTTTTATATTTGGGCTTTCGCTAAAGCCTCAACCCTTGGTGACTAACAAGGGGTCCACGTACCTCCAAGTCCCAAAGGGGTGATTTAAAGGGGTGCCCCCCTCCCCCTCCCCTCCCCATTCCCCTCCCCCTCCCCCTTTCCCCTCCCCCTCCCCCCCGGCAAAATGGGGTGCGGCCCAAGGGTTGAGGCTTTAGCGTCCAACCCTTTAGGACTTAGAGGTACACAGACCTCTTGTTAGTCACCAAGGATTGAGGCTTTAGCGGAAGCCTCCCGCTATTGACTCAACCTTTGGGACTTAGAGGTATATGAACCGCTTGTAGTTACCAAGGGTTGAGGCTTTAGCGAAAGCCTAAATTTGAGTTTTAGGGTGGCCCTTAGAAGGACCGTTTTTGCCACCAGGGTGGACTTTGAAGGAGGGGAAGGAAAAGGTTTTTAGTCTGAAAGATTTATTTTTAGTTTGCCACCGTCCTTTGTTATTTTTAGGTTTTTAGGATTTGGAGCAATAGACATTTGTTTTGGGAGGGTGATGACAAAAATTTTGTTTTTTTTCATTGAAAATTTTCATTATGTTGTTGTTGGTATTCAAAATTTGGTAGTTCATATTTTTCTTCAGCCTGTTCAGTTTCCATATTTGCGTTGGTATTCTCTTACGTGGTGCGGGTTGAATTGGTGGGGGTAGCGGGATTTCTTCAATTGGTTTAGTTGGTTGAATTATAAGAAATTGGTTTAAAAAATCGTCATTGTCGGTTATTTCTTCTGTTTCTTCAAGTTGGTGTTCTAGCTGATCGATAGTAGGTAATGTTTCTTATAGCTCATGAAGAACCTTTGAAGCAAACCTCGGAGGATAGAATTGGATGTTGAAGTAAGGAGTTCATAGTAAAAATTGAAAATAAAATAATGGAGAAAGATGTGGAGATGTAACAGCGACGGTGGCAAGTGGCAGAATGACACAAGGTGGTGAAGCAGCTGACCGACCCACCCAAAGTAGGTCAGACGTGGTTGTGAAAGCGGAGAATGCCGGCTCGGGCAAAGTAGGCCAGACTAGGTTGTGAAAGCGGAGAATACTGACCCGGCCAAAGTAGGCCAGACGAGGTTGCCGCCCGAAGGCTAGCGGCCCCTTGGCGGGGCAGACACGTTGACCTACTAGACTAGGCTACCGCCTTGAGCTCGCTGATATAAGCAAGCGCACAACGTTTCTCTTCGGCATTACGGTGAAGGTGTAACTGGTCCGCTTACGTGGAGGGTTATGCTGTAACGTAATGTTCGCCATGGTGTGTGGGATGGCCTATGTCTAGCACACACCGCGTTCGGCTATTATGGGAGAGGCGCCCTCCTATAATAGTCGGTCGCAATGGCAATCCAACTACCTTTCCATTTCCTGCGTGGTTTAATTGTCAGGGTTAATATTACGGTGAGATGTGTGGGATGGCCTATGTCTAGCACACACCATAACTGTAATATTAAGTTAGGTGTAATATTATAGTGAGATGTGTGGGATGGCCTATGTCTAGCAAATATTGTATCTGTAATATTACATAGTATAAGATAGGAGTAATATTATGGTGAAGTGTGTGGGATGGCCTATGTCTAGCACACACCGTACCTGTAATATTACATAGTATAAGATAGAATAGGGGGAATGTTAGGTAGGGGTTAAGATATGCTAGGGCGGTGAGGTTTGTGGGATGGCCTATGTCTAGCACACACAGTAACCGCAGCATAGTAGCATTTAAGGGGTGGCATAAGTTATAATAAGTTATAATAAAGTATTATAGATTAAGGTAGGGACCCCACGCTTCCCCACCCCCTTTTTTATAATTTTTAAATTACCTTGACCTACTTTTGGTTGTCCTACTTTTGGACTTAGAATTATTTGAAAAGACCTACTTTTTGGACTTAGATATTTTTGTAAAAGTTTTAAATAACCTAAAATTTTAGTTTTTGTATTGTATCTTTTATTGAATTATTATTTGTTTATCGAATTATTATTATTTGTTTTTTTTAACATTCGACTTTTTTTGTAAATGTTTTAATCCCTGCTGACTCACAAGAGGTCCACGTACCTTTAAGTCCCAAAGAGTGAGTTTAGTTTTCGCGTTGGTTATTATTTGGGTCTTTGTTAAAGCCTCAACCCTTGGGGGAGGGGGAGGGGGAGGGGGAGGGGGGATGTTCAGTTTTTTGACCTTGACCTTGACCTTAACCTTAATCGCGGTTTATAACCCCCCCTCCTTTTCTTTGTTTGAAATTCATTGTTGGTGATGGTGATTTTATATTTTGATTAGGATTTTTGCGGACATTTGCCATCACTGATTAGTAAAAAACAAGTTTCACGACGTTTCGGGATCTGGAATCTGATCCCGTCTTCAGGTGGAAGAAAACCTAGAACATAACAAGATTAGTAACACATAGCCAGGAAAACCTGGAGAAAAGTTGACAGGGCAAAGAGCATTTGCTCAAATCAAGATGGATTAAATCAGGAAATCAAAAAAGTAGAGCAAGATTTGGCTAAGAATGGATACCCTCAATCCGTAATAAGAAAGTGCAAAACCCGTAGGGCTAAACAGAATGAGTCAGAAAACACTGAAAAATTCGTTCCTATGTCAATCCCTTATGTGCCGGGATTATCGGAAAAAATTAGAAGAGTTGCTAGGAAGTTCAAAGTTAGAACCGCGTTTAGGACACAAAACACTCTTAGGCAATGTCTCGTAAAAACCAAACCAAAAAATGGCACTCAGGGATCAAAAAACTGTGTTTACAGAATAAACTGCAATAGTTGCTCTAGGCCGTATTATGGCGAGACAAAAAGGCCTTTAAATGTTAGAATCAAAGAACACAAAGATAACACGAGGAAGGGCTTAGTGGATAAATCAAAAATTGCTCAACACTGCTGGTCTGAAAATCACCAGATGAATTTTGACGAAGCAAAAATAGTACACCGTGAACCTCATTTTTTCAAAAGAAAACTAATTGAAGCTTCATACATAAAACTAGCAGACCAACCAATCAGTCAATCTTCGCTTGAAATAAGGCCAGTATGGCTACCAATATTAAATAAAGAATTGAAAGTCAGGGAAAATAAAGTGTCAGCAAATAGGGTAATTACTAACAATTCTGTTCAAAATTCTCATAACATGTTAACCCGTAGCAAGGCCAAGGGGCAAAATCAGGTTAAAAATTAACTAAAAAAACACAAACAGACACACGGAATTTGCATATCACATGTCTCTGTTTCAGGTTTTCGCCACCGGTAGCGCGCCGTGATTTGGTTGGCTGTGGGCGCCGCCATTTCCGTTGCCGCCGCCATTTGCTTTCCTCCCACCAGTCTCAGCTCAGCTCTGATTGGGTGTGGACGTGCTCTCTCCTGCCTGGTGATTCTTGATACTTGTGATTCCTGTGTTATTTTGTGTATTGTTTTTCTTTTCAGCTTATTGTTTTCGTGACTGCTTTTACAGTTCTCTGTTTTAGCTGTGTTTTTCTCCAGGTTTTCCTGGCTATGTGTTGCAAAAACCCCCCTCCTTCTTTCTCGGGTTAACTAGGTCGCCATTGGAGGCCATCGCCTTGGGTCTACAGTATATATAAGGTGTGCTGCAGTCTTGTGGTTATATTTGCCATGGAATCCCTCATGATCTTTGGTGCTCTGCACAACTTTGTTGAAGCCAAAAAAGTACTATGGTACATAAGAACGTATCATAGCAATCTGAAGTGTATCAGTGGAGTACTTGAAGCTGTTAAAGCAGACGGTACGGAAATCTGTTGCACTTCGGATTCTATGGATTACGAAGGACTCGAAATATGGGTCCTTTATTATGTTCAATTTTGTACAAAAATTCACATCAAAGTTGTCACGGACTAAAGGGGGTTGTCTAGGAGGAAAGAAAAGAATAGATACCAACAATGCATGTTGGTAGCTATTCTTTTCATTCTTCCGCTAAGATTTAAATGACCTTGACCTACTTATGGAATTAGAAAATTTTCACTGTTACAAGTGACCTTCAAAATAAGTAGGTTAAGGTCATTTAACTTTAAGCGGAAAAAAAGAGAGGAACAGTGTTATTAATTAACACTGTTCCTCTCCTTTTTCCTAAAAGGCAGTGGGAGAAGTTCCGTTAATGTCTACTTTTATGTGGCAGAATCATATCCATCATCATCTGATTCATTTCGAAAGTTGATGTAATCTACATCAACCCAAAGATAATGGAATCCTTGTTCAAAAGCCATAGTATCAATGTATGTTTCAAGTGTTGAAAACCAATTCGGATCTACCAAAGGGTTGATGGTAACCAATAAACGTTGATGTGTTAAATTTACCAATCTTTCCTTAGTAACATTAATTGTAAGAAAATTAACATTCTGAAGAACATGGATTAAATTTAACATAAACTGAATATGTTGTTGAGGAGTGCAAAAAACATTGTAAAACATACGGAAACTTTCCATGATGATCGGTGAGGGAAGTGATGCCTCTTCATATAATCCACGGTTTATATATACATTTTCCCCCACCATAAAGTTTTAAAAGTGGGTCAAGGTCATCTGAAGATACCCTATGAACGGGGAACAGAGCAGTAAGCGGTTGGACCGCAAACTGCTCTGTTCCCCGTCCCTATTTAATTTCTCATAATTATATGTGTTTATAAACACATACACATAACTTCATATTTAGCCAGGGGGAAGAAATTGCAGAGATGACATTTTTCTTGAGGTTCCGGTGTTTGTAGTTTATAACCAATCACCCCGCTTCTATAGGAAATAGTTCGATAAAGTTCTTCCCCAGGGCCGGCAAGAGGAAGCGCCTAAAAAAATAAATTATTAATTTAAAGAAATTTAATAAAATAATATATTTTTAACAGAAAACAAAACAATGCAGTTAATGAAAAAATGTACCATGTGACATATGGCACATATTCTGCCAACATTTGGCCCTTCAAACCAAATTTTGGTTTTGTACACGCATCGTCTTTTATGCTCATAAATGAGCTCTCCTTGCAAAATCGGCGGCAGCGGCTCTGACACCCTTCTGATATGCCGGAGCATAGGGTTATCGGTGCAGATCCGCTGCAAACACAACTCGTACAAGGAGCTCATAGTTATGGTCTGGCTATGCAAACCTCACAGCTTTAAATACGTACCAATCACCTTTATGGTGAAGGACCCCCCCCTTCTTTTTTTCTTTTCCATTACCTTGGGTTTCCAGTATATATTGAGCGGATTAAGCTTTATAGAATTAATAGTTTGCTACATTTTGAATCAACAAAACGTTATGGAATCTTTCCAAAAATACCTGATTGATCAAAAATTAAGTAGAAACCGAAGGGAACAAAGAAGACAACACAGATTAAAAAAAGCTTTTGAAAAACTAAAATTAGTTGTACCGAAAAGTCAAAACCAAAAAGAAATTGACAGACAATCTATAATTCAAAATGCAATAGATTACATTAAAAAATTGGAAGAAGACTTGAAATCACCAACATTCAAATTATAACAACAAGAATTTGAACAATCCAAACAGAAATTTGTACAGGAAATAAAAAAATTCCAACAATTCGAACAGAAATTTGTACAGGAAATAGAAGAATATCTTCAAACTTCGCAAAATTTAAACCAAGACATTTATGAAATTTTGTATCAACCTTTTGAAACTGTTTCCTTGCCAGGTAACTTGGGTAGTATAGTACAATATTTATGGTCCTATTCTATCACCGTATGTGTACGTCATGTATCCACACTTCCGTAATTTTTTCTATATTTCATGTAAACTTAGAAAAATCCCTCTCCGCACATCACAAAGCAACTACTTTAATCACCCTTATTTCCAAAACCTAAGTTTTTAGGGTAACTTGGGTGGTATAGTACTAAAGTTCTGGTCCTATTCTATCATCCTATGTGTACGTAATGTTGGCACACTTCAGTATTTATTTTATATTTCATGTCAAACCTAGACAAATCGTTGTCCGGACATCGCAAAGCGGCTAATTTAATCACCCATATTTCCAAAACCTAAGTTTTACGGTAAATTGGGTGGTATAATACTAAAGTTCTGGTCCTATTCTATCACCCTATGTTTTCGTCATGTTGTCACACTTCCGTATTTAGTTTATATTTCATGTCTAAGTCAGGCGGATCTCTGTCCACTCATCGCAAAGCGACTAATTTAATCACCCATATTTATAAAACCTACATTTTTGCGGTAATTTACGTGGCATAATACTAAAGTTCTTGTCCTATTCTATCATCCTATGTGTACGTAATGTTGGCACAATTCCGTTTTTATTTTATATTTCATGTCAAACTTAGACAAATCGCTAACCGCAAATCGCATGGCGGCTAATTTAATCACCCATATTTCCAAAACCTAAGTTTTTACGGTAACTTCGGTGGTATAATACTATATTTCTGGTACTATTCTATCACCCTATGTGTACGTCATGTATCCACAATTCCGTACTTATTTTATATTTCATGTCAAACTTTGACAAATCGTTGTCCGCACATCGCAAAGCGACTACTTTAATCACCCATATTTCCTAAACCTAAGTTTTTACGGTAACTTGGGTGGTATAGTACAAAAGTTCTGGTCCTATTCTATCATCCGATGTGTATGTCATGTTGGCACACTTCCGTATTTTTTTATATTTCATTCAAACTTAGACAAATCGCTGACCGCACATCGCAAAGCGGCTACTTTAATCACCCATATTTCCAAAACCTAAGTTTTTAAGGTAAATTGGGTGGTATAATCCTAAAGTTCTGGTCCTATTCTATCACCCTATGTGCACGTCATGTATCCACAATTCCATATTGATTTTTACAATTCATGTCAAACTTAGACAAATCGCTGTCCGCACATCGCAAAGCGACTACTTTAATCAACCATATTTCCAAAACCTAAGTTTTTACGGTAACTTGGTTGGTATGATACTAAAGTTCTGGTTCTATTCTATCACCCTATGTGTATCTAATGTTGGCACACTTCCATATTTATTTTATAGTTCATGTCAAATTTAGTCAAATCGCTGACCGCACATCGTAAAGCGGCTAATTTAATCAACCATATTTCCAAAACCTAAGTTCTTACGGTAACTTTGGTGGTATAATACTAAATTTCTGGTCCTATTCTATCACCTATATGTACGTCATGTAACCACACTTCCGTATTTATTTTTATAATTTCATGTCAAAATTAGACAAATCGCTGTCCGCACATCGCAAAGAGACTAATTTAATCAACCATATTTCCAAAACCTAAGTTTTTAAGGTAGCTTGGGTGGTATAGTCCTAAAGTTTTGGTCCTATTCTATCATCCTACGTGTAACTCATATTGGCACACTTCCGAATTTATTTCATATATTATGTCAAATTTTGAAAAATCGCTGTCCGCACATCGCAAAGCAACTACTTTAATCACCCATATTTCCAAAACCTAAGTTTTTAAGGTAACTTGGGCGGTATAATACTAAATTTCTGGTCCTATTCTATCACCCCAGGTGTACGTCATGTATCCACAATTCCGTATTCATTTTTATATTACATGTCAAACATAGACAAATCGCTGTTCGCACATCGCAAAGCGACTAATTTAATCACCCATATTTCCCAAACCTAAGTTTTTACGATAACTTGGGTGTTATAATACTAAAGTTCTGGTCCTATTATATCACCCAATGTTTTCGTCATGTTGCCACACTTTCGTATTTATTTTATATTTCATGTCTAAGTCAGGCGGATCTCTGTCCACTCATCGCAAAGCGACTAATTAAATCACCCATATTTATAAAACCTACATTTTTGCGGTAATTTTCGTGGCATAACACTAAAGTTCTTGTCCTATCCTATCATCCTATGTGTACGTCATGTTGGCACACTTCCGTATTTATTTTATATTTCATTTCAAACTAAGACAAATCGCTGTCGTCACAAAGCGATTACTTTAATCAGCCATATTACCAAAACCTAAGTTTTTACGGTAACTTGGGTGGTATAGTACTAAATTTCTGGTCCTATTCTATCACCCTATGTGTACGTCATGTATCCACACTTCCGTTTTTTTCTATATTTCATGTAAACTTAGTAAAATCCCTCTCCGCACATCGCAAAGCAACTACTTTAATCACCCATATTTCCAAAACCTAAGTTTTTAAGGTAACTTGGGTGGTATAGTACTAAAGTTCAGGTCCTATTCTATCATCCTATGTGTACGTAATGTTGGCACACTTCCGTATTTATTTTATATTTTATGTCAAACCTAGACAAATCGCTGACCGCACAGCGCAAAGCGGCTAATTTAATCACACACATTTCCATAACCTAAGTTTTTACGGTAACTTGGGTGGTACAATACTAAATTTCTGGTCCTATTCTATCACCCTATGTGTACCTAATGTTGGCACACTTCCAAATTTATTTTATATTTTATGTCAAACCTAGACAAATCGCTGACCGCACATCGCAAAGCGACTACTTTAGTCACCCATATTTCCAAAACCTAAGTTTTTACGGTAACTTGGGTGGTATGATACTAAATCTCTGGTCCTATTCTATCACCCTATGTGTACCTAATGTTGGCACACTTCCGTATTTATTTTATGTTTTATGTGAAACCTAGACAAATCACTGACCGCACATCGCAAAGCGGCTAAATTAATCACCCATATTTCCAAAACCTAAGTTTTTAAGGTAACTTGGGCAGTATAATACTAAATTTCTGGTCCTATTCTATCACTCAGGTGTACGTCATGTATCCACACTTCCGTATTTATTTTTATATTTCATGTCAAACATAGACAAATCGCTGTTCGCACATCGAAAAGCGACTAATTTAATCAACCATATTTCCAAAACTTAAGTTTTTACGGTAACTGGGATGGTATAGTACTATATATCTGGTCCTATTCTATCACCCTATGTGTACGTCATGTATCCACACTTCCGTGTTTTTTTCTGTATTTCATGTAAACTTAAAAAATCCCTCTCCGCACATCGCAAAGCAACTACTTTAATCACCCATATTTCCAAAACCTAAGTTTTTAAGGTAACTTGGGTGGTATAGTACTTAAGTTCTGGTCCTATTCTATCATCCTATGTGTGTACGTAATGTTGGCACACTTCCGTATTTTTTTATATTTCATGTCAAACTTTGACAAATCGTTGTCGGCACATTTCAAAGCGACTACTTTAATCACCCATATTTCCAAAACGTAAGTTTTTACGGTAACTTGGTTGGTATAATACTAAAGTTCTGGTTCTATTCTACCACCCTATGTGTATCTAATGTTTGCACACTTCCATATTTATTTTATATTTCATGTCAAACTTAGTCAAATCGCTGACCGCACATCGCAAAGCGGCTAATTGAATCACCCATATTTCCAAAACCTAAGTTCTTACGGTAACTTTGGTGGTATAATACTAAATGTCTGGTCCTATTCTATCACCCTATGTCTACGTCATGTATCCACACTTCCGTATTTATTTTTTTATTTCATGTCAAACATAGACAAATCGCTGTTCGCACATCGCAAAGCTACTAATTTAATCACCCAAATTTCCAAAACCTAAGTTTTTACGGTAACTTGGTTGGTATGATACTAAAGTTCTGGTTCTATTCTATCACCCTATGTGTATCTAATGTTGGCACACTTCCATATTTATTTTATAGTTCATGCCAAATTTAGTCAAATCGCTGACCGCACATCGTAAAGCGGCTAATTTAATCAACCATATTTCCAAAACCTAAGTTCTTACGGTAACTTTGGTGGTATAATACTAAATTTCTGGTCCTATTCTATCACCTATATGTACGTCATGTATCCACACTTCCGTATTTATTTTTATAATTTCATGTCAAAATTAGGCAAATCGCTGTCCGCACATCGCAAAGAGACTAATTTAATCAACCATATTTCCAAAACCTAAGTTTTTAAGGTAGCTTGGGTGGTATAGTCCTAAAGTTCTGGTCCTATTCTATCATCCTATGTGTAACTCATATTGGCACACTTCCGAATTTATTTCATATATTATGTCAAATTTTGAAAAATCGCTGTCCGCACATCGCAAAGCAACTACTTTAATCACCCATATTTCCAAAACCTTAGTTTTTAAGGTAACTTGGGCGGTATAATACTAAATTTCTGGTCCTATTCTATCACCCCAGGTGTACGTCATGTATCCACAATTCCTTATTCATTTTTATATTACATGTCAAACATAGACAAATCGCTGTTCGCACATCGCAAAGCGACTAATTTAATCACCCATATTTCCAAAACCTAAGTTTTTACGATAACTTGGGTGTTATAATACTAAAGTTCTGGTCCTATTCTATCACCCAATTTTTTTGTCATGTTGCCACACTTTCGTATTTATTTTATATTTCATGTCTAAGTCAGGCGGATCTCTGTCCACTCATCGCAAAGCGACTAATTAAATCACCCATATTTATAAAACCTACATTTTTGCGGTAATTTTCGTGGCATAACACTAAAGTTCTTGTCCTATCCTATCATCCTATGTGTACGTCATGTTGGCACACTTCCGTATTTATTTTATATTTCATTTCAAACTAAGACAAATCGCTGTCGTCACAAAGCGATTACTTTAATCAGCCATATTACCAAAACCTAAGTTTTTACGGTAACTTTGGTGGTATAGTACTAAATTTCTGGTCCTATTCTATCACACTATGTGTACGTCATGTATCCACACTTCCGTTTTTTTTCTATATTTCATGTAAACTTAGTAAAATCCCTCTCCGCACATCGCAAAGCAACTACTTTAATCACCCATATTTCCAAAACCTAAGTTTTTAAGGTAACTTGGGTGGTATAGTACTAAAGTTCAGGTCCTATTCTATCATCCTATGTGTACGTAATGTTGGCACACTTCCGTATTTATTTTATATTTTATGTCAAACCTAGACAAATCGCTGACCGCACAGCGCAAAGCGGCTAATTTAATCACACACATTTCCATAACCTAAGTTTTTACGGTAACTTGGGTGGTACAATACTAAATTTCTGGTCCTATTCTATCACCCTATGTGCACCTAATGTTGGCACACTTCCAAATTTATTTTATATTTTATGTCAAACCTAGACAAATCGCTGACCGCACATCGCAAAGCGACTACTTTAGTCACCCATATTTCCAAAACCTAAGTTTTTACGGTAACTTGGGTGGAATGATACTAAATCTCTGGTCCTATTCTATCACCCTATGTGTACCTAATGTTGGCACACTTCCGTATTTATTTTTTTATTTCATGTCAAACATAGACAAATCGCTGTTCGCACATCGCAAAGCGACTAATTTAATCACCCATATTTCCAAAACCTAAGTTTTTACGGTAACTGGGGTAGTATAGTACTATATATCTGGTCCTATTCTATCACCCTATGTGTACGTCATGTATCCACACTTCCGTATTTTTTTCTGTATTTCATGTAAACTTAGAAAAATCCCTCTCCGCACATCGCAAAGCAACTACTTTAATCACCAATATTTCCAAAACCTAAGTTTTTAAGGTAGCTTGGATGGTATAGTCCTAAAGTCCTAGTCCTATTCTATCGTCCTGTAAGTACCTTATATTGGCACACTTCCGATTTAATTTCATATATTATGTCAAACTTTGGAAAATCGCTGTCCGCACATCGCAAAGCGACTACTTTAATCACCTATATTTCCAAAACCTAAGTTTTTACGGTAACTTTAGTAGTATAATAAATATCTGGTCCTATTCTATCACCATATGTGCACGTCATGTATCCACATTTCCATATTGATTTCTATAATTCATGTCAAACTGAGACAAATCGCTGTCCGCACATCTCAAAGCGAATACTTAAATCACCCATATTTCCAAAACCTTAGTTTTTACGGTAACCTGGTTGGTATAATACTAATTTAATCAGCCATACTTCCAAAACCTAAGTTTTTACGGTAACTTGGGTGGTATAATACAAAAGTTCTGGTCTTATTTTATCAACCTATGTGTACGTAATGTTGGCACACTTCCGTATTTATTTTTTTATTTCATGTCAAACTTAGACAAATTGCTGTCCGCACATCGCAAAGCGACTACTTTAAACACCCATATTTCCAAAACCTACGTTTTTAAGGTAACTTAGGTGGTATAGTCCTAAAGTTCTTGTCCTAATCTATCATCCTATGTGTACGTCATGCATCCAACCATCCGTAATCTTTTTTATATTTCATGTCAAACTTAGAAAAATCCCTTTCTGCACATCGCAAAGCGACTACTTTAATCACCCATATTTCCAAAACCTAAGTTTTTAAGGTAACATTTTATCATCCTATGTGTACGTCATGTTGGCACACTTCAGTATTTATTTTATATTTCATGTCAAACTTAGACAAATCGCTGTCCGCACATCGCAAAGCGACTACTTTAGTTACCCATATTTCCAAAACCTAAGTTTTTACGGTAACTTGGGTGGTATAATACTAAACTACTGGTCCTATTCTATCACCATATGTGTACCTAATGTTGGCACACTTCCGTATTTATTTTATATTTCATGTCAAACCTAGACAAATCGCTGACTGCACATCGCAAAGCGGCTAATTTAATCACCCATATTTCCAAAACCTAAGTTTTAAGGTAACTTGGACAGTATAATACTAAATTTCTGGTTCTATTCTGTCACCCCAGGTGTACGTCATGTATCCACAATTCCGTATTTATCTTTATATTTCATGTCAATTATAGACAAATCGCTGTCCGCACATCGCAAAGCGACTAATTTAATCACCCATATTTCCAAAACCTAAGTTTTTTAGGGTTACTCGGGTAGTAAGGTACTAAAGTTCTGGTCCTATTTTATCATCCTATGTGTACGTCATGTTGGCACACTTCCGTACTTATTTTATATTTCATTTCAAACTAAGACAAATCGCTGTCCGTACATCGCAAAGCGACTATTTTAATCAGCCATATTTCCAAAACCTATATTTTTACGGTAACTTGGGTGGTATAGTACTAAATGTCTGGTCCTATTCTATCACCCTATGTGTACGTCATGTATCCACACTTCCGTATTTTTTTCTATATTTCATGTAAACTTAGAAAAATCCCTCTCCGCACATCGCAAAGCAACTACTTTAATCACCCATATTTCCAAAACCTAAGTTTTTAAGGTAGCTTGTGTGGTATAGTCCTAATGTTCTGGTCCTATTCTATCATCCTATGTGTACCTCATATTGGCCCACTTCCGAATTTATTTCATATATTATGTCAAACTTTGAAAAATCGCTGTCCGCACATCGCAATGCGACTCATTTAATCACCTATATTTCCAAATCCTAGGATTTTCCGGTAACTTGGGTGATATAATACTAAATTTCTGGTCCTATTCTATCACCATATGTGCACGTCATGTATCCACAATTCAATATTGATTTTTATAAATCATGTCAAACTTAGACAAATCGCTGTCCGCACATCGCAAAGCGACTACTTTAGTCACCCATGTTTCCAAAACCTAAGTTTTTACGGTAACTTGGTTGGTATAATACTAAAGTTCTGGTTCTATTCTATCACCCTATGTGTACCTAATGTTGGCACACGTCCGAATTTATTTTATATTTCATGTCAAACTTAGACAAATCGCTGACCGCACATCGCAAAGCGGCTAATTTAATCACCCATATTTCCAAAACTTAAGTTCTTACGGTATTTTGGTGGAATAATACTAAATTTCTGGTCCTATTCTATCATCCTATGTGTACGTCATGTATCCAAACTTTCGTATTTATTTTATATTTCATGGCACACTTAGACAAATCGCTCTCCGCACTTGGTAAAGCGATTACTTTAATCAGCCATTTTTCCAAAATATAAGATTTTAAGGTAACTCGGGTAGTATAGTACTAAAGTTCTGGTCCTATTCTATCATCCTATGTGTACGTTATGTTGGCACACTTCCGTATTTTTTTATATTTCATTCAAACTTAGACAAATCGCTGTCCGTACATCGCAAGACGACTATTTTAATCAGCCATATTTCCAAAACCTATGTTTTTACGGTATTTTGGTGGTATAATACTAAATTTCTGGTCCTATTCTATCATCCGATGTGTACGTCATGTATCCACACTTCCGTATTTTTTGTATATTTCATGTAAACTTAGAAAAATCCCTCTCCGCACATCGCAAAGCAACTACTTTAATCACCCATATTTCCAAAACCTAAGTTTTTAAGGTAACTTGGGTGGTATAGTTCTCAAGTTCTGGTCCTATTCTACGTGTACGTCATATTGGCACACTTCCGAATTTATTTCATATATTATGTAAACTTTGAAAAATCGCTGTCCGCACATCGCATAGTGAATACTTTAATCACCCATATTTCCAAAACCTAAGTTTTTACGGTAACTTGGGTGGTATAATACTAAATGTCTGGTCCTATTCTATCACCCTATGTGTACCTAATGTTGGCACACTTCCGTATTTATTTTATATTTCATGTCAAACATAGACAAATCGCTGTCCGCACATCGCAAAGCGACTAATTTAATCACCCATATTCAAAAACCTAAGTTTTTAAGGTAACTTGGCTGGTATAGTACTAAGGTTCTGGTCATATTCTATCATCCTATATGTACGTCATGTTGGCACACTTCCGTATTTATTTTATATTTCATGTCAAACTTTGACAAATCGTTGTCCGCACATCGCAAAGCGACTACTTTATTCGCCAATATTTCCAACACCTAAGTTTTTATGGTAACTTGGGTGGTATAGTACAAAAGTTCAGGTCCTATTCTGTCATCCGATGTGTATGTCATGTTGGCACACTTCCGTATTTTTTTATGTTTCATTCAAACTTAGACAAATCGCTGACCGCACATCGCAAAGCGGCTACTTTAATCACCCATATTTCCAAAACCTAAGTTTTTAAGGTAACTTGGGTGGTATATTCCTAAAGTTCTGGTTCTATTCTATGTGTACGTCATATTGGCACACTTCCGAATTTATTTCATATATTATGTAAATTTTGAAAAATCGCTGTCCGTACATCGCAAGACGACTACTTTAATCAGCCATATTTCCAAAACCTAAGTTTTTACGGTAACTTGGGTGGTATAATACTAAATGTCTGGTCCTATTCTATCATCCGATGTGTACGTCATGTATCCACACTTCCCTATTTTTTTCTATATTTCATGTAAAGGTAGAAAAATCCCTCTCCGCACATCGCAAAGCAACTACTTTAATCACCCATATTTCCAAAACCTAAGTTTTTATGGTAGCTTTGGTGGTACAGTCCTAAAGTTCTGGTCCTATTCTATCATCCTATGTGTACCTCATATTCGCATACTTCCGAATTTATTTTATATATTATGTCAAACTTTGAAAAATAGCTGTCCGCACATCGCAATGCGACTCATTTAATCTCCTATATTTTCAAAACCTAAGTTTTACGGTAACTTGGGTGGTATAATACTAAATTTCTGGTCCTATTCTATCACCATATGTGCACGTCATGTATCCACAATTTCATATTGATTTTTATAATTCATGTCAAACCTAGACAAATCGCTGCCCGCACATCGCATAGCGGCTAATTTAATCACCCATATTTCCAAAACCTAAGTTTTTAAGGTAACTTGGGCGGAAAATGATTAATTTCTGGTCCTATTCTATCACCCCAGGTGTACGTCATGTATCCACAATTCCGTATTTATCTTTATATTTCATGTCAAACATAGACAAATCGCTGTCCGCACATCGCAAAGCGACTAATTTAATCACCCATATTCCAAAACCTAAGTTTTTAAGGTAACTCGGGTAGTATGGTAAAAAAGTTCTGGTCCTATTCTATCATCCTATGTGTACCTCATATTAGCACACCTCCGAATTTATTTCATATATATAATGTCAAACTTTAAAAAAATCGCTGTCCGCACATCGCAATGCGACTCATTTAATCACCTATATTTCCAAAACCTAAGTTTTTACGGTAACTTGGGTGGTATAATACTAAATTTCTGGTCCTATTCTATCACCATATGAGCTCGTCATGTATCCACAATTCCATATTGATTTTTATAATTCATGTCAAACTTAGACAAATCTCTGTCCGCACATCTCAATGCGACTAATTTATTCACCCATATTTCCAAAACCTAAGTTTTTAAGGTAACTCGGGTAGTAAGGTACTAAAGTTCTTGTCCTTTTCTATCATCCTATGTGTACGTAATGTTGGCAAACTTCCGTATTTATTTTATATTTCATGTCAAACTTAGATAAATCGCTGTCCGCACATCGCAAAGCGACTTATTTTATCACCCATATTTCCAAAACCTAAGTTTTCAAGGTAACTTGGGTGGTATAGTCCTAAAGTTCTTGTCCTATTTTATCATCCTATGTGTACGTCATGTTGGAACACTTCCATATTTATTTTATATTTCATGTCAAACTAAGCCAAATCGCTGACCGCACATGGTAAAGCGACTACTTTAATCAGCCATATTTCTAAAACCTAAGTTTTTACGGTAACTAGGGTGGTATAATACAAAAGTTCTGGTCCTATTCTATCACCCTATGTGTACGTCATGTTGGCACACTTCCGTATTTATTTTATATTTCATTTCAAACTAGGACAAATCGCTGTCCGTACATCGCAAAGTGACTACTTAAATCACCGGTATCTCCACAACCTAAGTTTTTACGGTAACTTGGGTGGTATAGTACTAAGGTTCTGGTCATATTCTATCATCCTATATGTACGTTAACTTGGCAAACTTCCGTATTCATTTTTTATTTCATATCAAACTTTGACAAATCGTTGTCCGCACATCGCAAAGCGACTACTTTAATCGCCAATATTTCCAACACCTAAGTTTTTATGGTAACTTGGGTGGTATAGTACAAAAGTTCTGGTCCTATTCTGTCATCCGATGTGTATGTCATGTTGGCACACTTCCGTATTTTTTTATGTTTCATTCAAACTTAGACAAATCGCTGACCGCACATCGCAAAGCGGCTACTTTAATCACCCATATTTCCAAAACCTAGGTTTTTAAGGTAACTTGGGTGGTATATTCCTAAAGTTCTGGTCCTATTCTATGTGTACGTCATATTGGCACACTTCCGAATTTATTTCATATATTATGTAAACTTTGAAAAATCGCTGTCCGCACATCGCATAGTGACTACTTTAATCACCCATATTTCCAAAACCTAAGTTTTTACGGTAACTTGGGTGGTATAATTTTATATTTCTGGTCCTATTCTATCACCCTATCTGCACGTCATGTATCCAAAATTCCATATTGATTTTTATAATTAATGTCAAACTTAGACAAATCGCTGTCCGCACATCGCAAAGCGACTACTTTAGTCACACATATTTCCAAAACCTAAGTTTTTAAGGTAACTCGGGTAGTAAGGTACTAAAGTTCTGGTCCTATTCTATCATCCTATGTGTACGTCATGTTGGCACACTTCCGTATTAATTTTATATTTCATTTCAAACTAAGTCAAATCGCTGTCCGTACATCGCAAAGAGACTACTTTAATCAGCCATATTTCCAAAACCTAAGTTTTTATGGTAACTTGGGTGGTATAATACTAAATTCCTGGTCCTATTCTATCACCCTATGTGTACGTCATGTATCCACACTTCCGAATTTTTTTCTATATTTCATGTAAAGGTAGAAAAATCCCACTCCGCACATCGCAAAGCAACTACTTTAATCACCCATATTTCCAAAAACTAAGTTTTTATGGTAGCTTGGGTGGTACAGTCCTAAAGTTCTGGTCTTATTCTATCATCCTATGTGTACCTCATATTGGCATACTTCCGAATTTATTTCATATATTATGTCAAACTTTGAAAAATCGCTGTCCGCACATCGCAATGCGACTCATTTAATCTCCTATATCTTCAAAACCTACGTTTTTCTGGTCCTATTCTATCAGCATATGAGCTCGTCATGTATCCACAATTCCATATTGATTTTTATAATTCAAGTCAAACTTAGACAAATCGCTGTCCGCACATTGCAAAGCGACTACTTTAGTCACCCATATTTCCAAAACCTAAGTTCTTACGGTAATTTTGGTGGTATAATACTAAATTTCTGGTCCTTTTTTTATCTCCCTATGTGTACGTCATGTATCCACACTTCCGTATTTATTTTATATTTCATGTCACACTTATACAAATCGCTGTCCGCACATCGCAAAGCGACTAATTTATTCACCCATATTTCCAAAACCTAAGTTTTTAAGGTAACTCGGGTAGTAAGGTCCTAAAGTTCTTGTCCTTTTCTATCATCCTATGTGTACGTAATGTTGGCAAACTTCCGAATTTATTTTATATTTCATGTCACACTTAGATAAATCGCTGTCCGCACATCGCAAAGCGACTTATTTAATCACCCATATTTCAAAAACCTAAGTTTTCAAGGTAACTTGGGTGGTATAGTCCTAAAGTTCTTGTCCTATTTTATCATCCTATGTGTACGTCATGTTAGAACACTTCCGTATTTATTTAATATTTCATGTCAAACTAAGCCAAATCGCTGACCGCACATGGTAAAGCGACTATTTTAATCAGCAATATTTCTAAAACCTAGGTTTTTACGGTAACTTGGGTGGTATAATACTAAATTTCTGGTCATATTTTATCACCATATGTGCACGTCATGTATCCACAATTCCATATTGATTTTTATAATTAATGTCAAACTTAGACAAATCGCTGTCCGCACATCGCAAAGCGACTAATTTTATCACCCATATTCCAAAACCTAAGTTTTTACGGTAACTTGGGTGGTATAATACTAAATTTCTGGTCCTATTCTATCACCATACGAGCTCGTCATGTATCCACAATTCCATATTGATTTTTATAATTCATGTCAAACGTAGACAAATCGCTGTCCGCACATTGCAAAGCGACTACTTTAGTCACCCATATTTCCAAAACCTAAGTTCTTACGGTAATTTTGGTGGTATAATACTAAATTTCTGGTCCTATTTCTTCACCCTCTGTGTACGTCTTGTATCCACACTTCCGTATTTATTTTATATTTCATGTCACACTTATACAAATCGCTGTCCGCACATCGCAAAGCGACTAATTTAGTCACACATATTTCCAAAACCTAAGTTTTTAAGGTAACTTGGGCGGTAAAATACTAAATTTCTGGTCCTATTCTATCACCCCAGTAATACGTCATGTATCCACAATTCCGAATTTATCTTTATATTTCATGTCAAACATAGACAAATCGCTGTCCGCACATCGCAAAGCGACTAATTTATTCACCCATATTTCCAAAACCTAAGTTTTTAAGGTAACTCGGGTAGTAAGGTACTAAAGTTCTTGTCCTTTTCTATCATCCTATGTGTACGTAATGTTGGCAAACTTCCGTATTTATTTTATATTTCATGTCAAACTTAGATAAATCGCTGTCCGCACATCGCAAAGCGACTTATTTAATCACCCATATTTCCAAAACCTAAGTTTTCAAGGTAACTTGGGTGGTATAGTCCTAAAGTTCTTGTTCTATTTTATCATCCTATGTGTACGTCATGTTGGATAACACTTCCGTATTTATTTTATATTTCATGTCAAACTAAGCCAAATCGCTGACCTCACATGGTAAAGCGACTACTTTAATCAGCCATATTTTTAAAACCTAAGTTTTTACGGTAACTAGGGTGGTATAATACAAAAGTTCTGGTCCTATTCTATCACCCTATGTGTACGTCATGTTGACAAACTTCCGTATTTATTTTATATTTCATTTTAAACTAGGACAAATCACTGTCCGTACATCGCAAAGTGACTACTTAAATCACCGGTATCTCCAAAACCTAAGTTTTTACGGTAACTTGGGTGGTATAGTACTAAGGTTCTGGTCATATTCTATCATCCTATATGTACGTTAACTTGGCAAACTTCCGTATTCATTTTATATTTCATATCAAACTTTGACAAATCGTTGTCCGCACATCGCAAAGCGACTACTTTAATCGCCAATATTTCCAACACCTAAGTTTTTATGGTAACTTGGGTGGTATAGTACAAAAGTTCTGGTCCTATTCTGTCATCCGATGTGTATGTCATGTTGGCACACTTCCGTATTTTTTTATGTTTCATTCAAACTTAGACAAATCGCTGAGCGCACATCGCAAAGCGGCTACTTTAATCACCCATATTTCCAAAACCTAAGTTTTTAAGGTAACTTGGGTGGTATATTCCTAAAGTTCTGGTCCTATTCTATGTGTACGTCATATTGGCACACTTCCGAATTTATTTCATATATTATGTAAACTTTGAAAAATCGCTGTCCGCACATCGCATAGTGACTACTTTAATCACCCATATTTCCAAAACCTAAGTTTTTACGGTAACTTGGGTGGTATAATTTTATATTTCTGGTCCTATTCTATCACCCTATTTGCACGTCATGTATCCAAAATTCCATATTGATTTTTATAATTAATGTCAAACTTAGACAAATCGCTGTCCGCACATCGCAAAGCGACTACTTTAGTCACACATATTTCCAAAACCTAAGTTTTTAAGGTAACTCGGGTAGTAAGGTACTAAAGTTCTGGTCCTATTCTATCATCCTATGTGTACGTCATGTTGGCACACTTCCGTATTAATTTTATATTTCATTTCAAACTAAGTCAAATCGCTGTCCGTACATCGCAAAGCGACTACTTTAATCAGCCATATTTCCAAAACCTAAGTTTTTATGGTAACTTGGGTGGTATAATACTAAATTCCTGGTCCTATTCTATCACCCTATGTGTACGTCATGTATCCACACTTCCGTATTTTTTCTATATTTCATGTAAAGGTAGAAAAATCCCACTCCGCACATCGCAAAGCAACTACTTTAATCACCCATATTTCCAAAAACTAAGTTTTTATGGTAGCTTGGGTGGTACAGTCCTAAAGTTCTGGTCTTATTCTATCATCCTATGTGTACCTCATATTAACATACTTCCGAATTTATTTCATATATTATGTCAAACTTTGAAAAATCGCTGTCCGCACATCGCAATGCGACTCATTTAATCTCCTATATTTTCAAAACCTACGTTTTTACGGTAACTTGGGTGGTATAATACTAAATTTCTGGTCCTATTCTATCAGCATATGAGCTCGTCATGTATCCACAATTCCATATTGATTTTTATAATTTATGTCAAACTTAGACAAATCGCTGTCCGCACATTGCAAAGCGACTACTTTAGTCACCCATATTTCCAAAACCTAAGTTCTTACGGTAATTTTGGTGGTATAATACTAAATTTCTGGTCCTATTTTATCTCCCTATGTGTACGTCATGTATCCACACTTCCGTATTTATTTTATATTTCATGTCACACTTATACAAATCGCTGTCCGCACATCGCAAAGCGACTACTTTAGTCACACATATTTCCAAAACCTAAGTTTTTAAGGTAACTTGGGCGGTTAAATACTAAATTTCTGGTCCTATTCTATTACCACAGGTATACGTCATGTATCCACAATTCCGAATTTATCTTTATATTTCATGTCAAACATAGACAAATCGCTGTCCGCACATCGCAAAGCGACTAATTTATTCACCCATATTTCCAAAACCTAATTTTTTAAGGTAACTCGGGTAGTAAGGTCCTAAAGTTCTTGTCCTTTTCTATCATCCTATGTGTACGTAATGTTGGCAAACTTCCGAATTTATTTTATATTTCATGTCACACTTAGATAAATCGCTTTCCGCACATCGCAAAGCGACTTATTTAATCACCCATATTTCAAAAACCTAAGTTTTCAAGGTAACTTGGGTGGTATAGTCCTAAAGTTCTTGTCCTATTTTATCATCCTATGTGTACGTCATGTTAGAACACTTCCGTATTTATTTAATATTTCATGTCAAACTAAGCCAAATCGCTGACCGCACATGGTAAAGCGACTACTTTAATCAGCCATATTTCTAAAACCTAGGTTTTTACGGTAACTTGGGTGGTATAATACTAAATTTCTGGTCCTATTTTATCACCATATGTGCACGTCATGTATCCACAATTCCATATTGATTTTTATAATTCATGTCAAACTTAGACAAATCGCTGTCCGCACATCGCAAAGCGACTAATTTTATCACCCATATTCCAAAACCTAAGTTTTTACGGTAACTTGGGTGGTATAATACTAAATTTCTGGTCCTATTCTATCACCATACGAGCTCGTCATGTATCCACAATTCCATATTGATTTTTATAATTCATGTCAAACGTAGACAAATCGCTGTCCGCACATCGCAAAGCGACTACTTTAAACACCCATATTTCCAAAACCTACGTTTTTAAGGTAACTTAGGTGGTATAGTCCTAAAGTTCTTGTCCTAATCTATCATCCTATGTGTACGTCATGCATCCAACCATCCGTAATCTTTTTTATATTTCATGTCAAACTTAGAAAAATCCCTTTCTGCACATCGCAAAGCGACTACTTTAATCACCCATATTTCCAAAACCTAAGTTTTTAAGGTAACATTTTATCATCCTATGTGTACGTCATGTTGGCACACTTCAGTATTTATTTTATATTTCATGTCAAACTTAGACAAATCGCTGTCCGCACATCGCAAAGCGACTACTTTAGTTACCCATATTTCCAAAACCTAAGTTTTTACGGTAACTTGGGTGGTATAATACTAAACTACTGGTCCTATTCTATCACCATATGTGTACCTAATGTTGGCACACTTCCGTATTTATTTTATATTTCATGTCAAACCTAGACAAATCGCTGACTGCACATCGCAAAGCGGCTAATTTAATCACCCATATTTCCAAAACCTAAGTTTTAAGGTAACTTGGACAGTATAATACTAAATTTCTGGTTCTATTCTGTCACCCCAGGTGTACGTCATGTATCCACAATTCCGTATTTATCTTTATATTTCATGTCAATTATAGACAAATCGCTGTCCGCACATCGCAAAGCGACTAATTTAATCACCCATATTTCCAAAACCTAAGTTTTTTAGGGTTACTCGGGTAGTAAGGTACTAAAGTTCTGGTCCTATTTTATCATCCTATGTGTACGTCATGTTGGCACACTTCCGTACTTATTTTATATTTCATTTCAAACTAAGACAAATCGCTGTCCGTACATCGCAAAGCGACTATTTTAATCAGCCATATTTCCAAAACCTATATTTTTACGGTAACTTGGGTGGTATAGTACTAAATGTCTGGTCCTATTCTATCACCCTATGTGTACGTCATGTATCCACACTTCCGTATTTTTTTTCTATATTTCATGTAAACTTAGAAAAATCCCTCTCCGCACATCGCAAAGCAACTACTTTAATCACCCATATTTCCAAAACCTAAGTTTTTAAGGTAGCTTGTGTGGTATAGTCCTAATGTTCTGGTCCTATTCTATCATCCTATGTGTACCTCATATTGGCCCACTTCCGAATTTATTTCATATATTATGTCAAACTTTGAAAAATCGCTGTCCGCACATCGCAATGCGACTCATTTAATCACCTATATTTCCAAATCCTAGGATTTTCCGGTAACTTGGGTGATATAATACTAAATTTCTGGTCCTATTCTATCACCATATGTGCACGTCATGTATCCACAATTCAATATTGATTTTTATAAATCATGTCAAACTTAGACAAATCGCTGTCCGCACATCGCAAAGCGACTACTTTAGTCACCCATGTTTCCAAAACCTAAGTTTTTACGGTAACTTGGTTGGTATAATACTAAAGTTCTGGTTCTATTCTATCACCCTATGTGTACCTAATGTTGGCACACGTCCGAATTTATTTTATATTTCATGTCAAACTTAGACAAATCGCTGACCGCACATCGCAAAGCGGCTAATTTAATCACCCATATTTCCAAAACTTAAGTTCTTACGGTATTTTGGTGGAATAATACTAAATTTCTGGTCCTATTCTATCATCCTATGTGTACGTCATGTATCCAAACTTTCGTATTTATTTTATATTTCATGGCACACTTAGACAAATCGCTCTCCGCACTTGGTAAAGCGATTACTTTAATCAGCCATTTTTCCAAAATATAATATTTTATGGTAACTCGGGTAGTATAGTACTAAAGTTCTGGTCCTATTCTATCATCCTATGTGTACGTTATGTTGGCACACTTCCGTATTTTTTTATATTTCATTCAAACTTAGACAAATCGCTGTCCGTACATCGCAAGACGACTATTTTAATCAGCCATATTTCCAAAACCTATGTTTTTACGGTATTTTGGTGGTATAATACTAAATTTCTGGTCCTATTCTATCATCCGATGTGTACGTCATGTATCCACACTTCCGTATTTTTTGTATATTTCATGTAAACTTAGAAAAATCCCTCTCCGCACATCGCAAAGCAACTACTTTAATCACCCATATTTCCAAAACCTAAGTTTTTAAGGTAACTTGGGTGGTATAGTTCTCAAGTTCTGGTCCTATTCTACGTGTACGTCATATTGGCACACTTCCGAATTTATTTCATATATTATGTAAACTTTGAAAAATCGCTGTCCGCACATCGCATAGTGAATACTTTAATCACCCATATTTCCAAAACCTAAGTTTTTACGGTAACTTGGGTGGTATAATACTAAATGTCTGGTCCTATTCTATCACCCTATGTGTACCTAATGTTGGCACACTTCCGTATTTATTTTATATTTCATGTCAAACCTAGACAAATCGCTGACCGCACATCGCATAGCGGCTAATTTAATCACCCATATTTCCAAAACCTAAGTTTTTAAGGTAACTTGGGCAGAAAAATAATTAATTTCTGCTCCTATTCTATCACCCCAGGTGTACGTCATGTATCCACAATTCCGTATTTATCTTTATATTTCATGTCAAACATAGACAAATCGCTGTCCGCACATCGCAAAGCGACTAATTTAATCACCCATATTCAAAAACCTAAGTTTTTAAGGTAACTTGGCTGGTATAGTACTAAGGTTCTGGTCATATTCTATCATCCTATATGTACGTCATGTTGGCACACTTCCGTATTTATTTTATATTTCATGTCAAACTTTGACAAATCGTTGTCCGCACATCGCAAAGCGACTACTTTATTCGCCAATATTTCCAACACCTAAGTTTTTATGGTAACTTGGGTGGTATAGTACAAAAGTTCAGGTCCTATTCTGTCATCCGATGTGTATGTCATGTTGGCACACTTCCGTATTTTTTTATGTTTCATTCAAACTTAGACAAATCGCTGACCGCACATCGCAAAGCGGCTACTTTAATCACCCATATTTCCAAAACCTAAGTTTTTAAGGTAACTTGGGTGGTATATTCCTAAAGTTCTGGTTCTATTCTATGTGTACGTCATATTGGCACACTTCCGAATTTATTTCATATATTATGTAAATTTTGAAAAATCGCTGTCCGTACATCGCAAGACGACTACTTTAATCAGCCATATTTCCAAAACCTAAGTTTTTACGGTAACTTGGGTGGTATAATACTAAATGTCTGGTCCTATTCTATCATCCGATGTGTACGTCATGTATCCACACTTCCCTATTTTTTTCTATATTTCATGTAAAGGTAGAAAAATCCCTCTCCGCACATCGCAAAGCAACTACTTTAATCACCCATATTTCCAAAACCTAAGTTTTTATGGTAGCTTTGGTGGTACAGTCCTAAAGTTCTGGTCCTATTCTATCATCCTATGTGTACCTCATATTCGCATACTTCCGAATTTATTTTATATATTATGTCAAACTTTGAAAAATAGCTGTCCGCACATCGCAATGCGACTCATTTAATCTCCTATATTTTCAAAACCTAAGTTTTACGGTAACTTGGGTGGTATAATACTAAATTTCTGGTCCTATTCTATCACCATATGTGCACGTCATGTATCCACAATTTCATATTGATTTTTATAATTCATGTCAAACCTAGACAAATCGCTGCCCGCACATCGCATAGCGGCTAATTTAATCACCCATATTTCCAAAACCTAAGTTTTTAAGGTAACTTGGGCGGAAAATGATTAATTTCTGGTCCTATTCTATCACCCCAGGTGTACGTCATGTATCCACAATTCCGTATTTATCTTTATATTTCATGTCAAACATAGACAAATCGCTGTCCGCACATCGCAAAGCGACTAATTTAATCACCCATATTCCAAAACCTAAGTTTTTAAGGTAACTCGGGTAGTATGGTAAAAAAGTTCTGGTCCTATTCTATCATCCTATGTGTACCTCATATTAGCACACCTCCGAATTTATTTCATATATATAATGTCAAACTTTAAAAAAATCGCTGTCCGCACATCGCAATGCGACTCATTTAATCACCTATATTTCCAAAACCTAAGTTTTTACGGTAACTTGGGTGGTATAATACTAAATTTCTGGTCCTATTCTATCACCATATGAGCTCGTCATGTATCCACAATTCCATATTGATTTTTATAATTCATGTCAAACTTAGACAAATCTCTGTCCGCACATCTCAATGCGACTAATTTATTCACCCATATTTCCAAAACCTAAGTTTTTAAGGTAACTCGGGTAGTAAGGTACTAAAGTTCTTGTCCTTTTCTATCATCCTATGTGTACGTAATGTTGGCAAACTTCCGTATTTATTTTATATTTCATGTCAAACTTAGATAAATCGCTGTCCGCACATCGCAAAGCGACTTATTTTATCACCCATATTTCCAAAACCTAAGTTTTCAAGGTAACTTGGGTGGTATAGTCCTAAAGTTCTTGTCCTATTTTATCATCCTATGTGTACGTCATGTTGGAACACTTCCATATTTATTTTATATTTCATGTCAAACTAAGCCAAATCGCTGACCGCACATGGTAAAGCGACTACTTTAATCAGCCATATTTCTAAAACCTAAGTTTTTACGGTAACTAGGGTGGTATAATACAAAAGTTCTGGTCCTATTCTATCACCCTATGTGTACGTCATGTTGGCACACTTCCGTATTTATTTTATATTTCATTTCAAACTAGGACAAATCGCTGTCCGTACATCGCAAAGTGACTACTTAAATCACCGGTATCTCCACAACCTAAGTTTTTACGGTAACTTGGGTGGTATAGTACTAAGGTTCTGGTCATATTCTATCATCCTATATGTACGTTAACTTGGCAAACTTCCGTATTCATTTTTTATTTCATATCAAACTTTGACAAATCGTTGTCCGCACATCGCAAAGCGACTACTTTAATCGCCAATATTTCCAACACCTAAGTTTTTATGGTAACTTGGGTGGTATAGTACAAAAGTTCTGGTCCTATTCTGTCATCCGATGTGTATGTCATGTTGGCACACTTCCGTATTTTTTTATGTTTCATTCAAACTTAGACAAATCGCTGACCGCACATCGCAAAGCGGCTACTTTAATCACCCATATTTCCAAAACCTAGGTTTTTAAGGTAACTTGGGTGGTATATTCCTAAAGTTCTGGTCCTATTCTATGTGTACGTCATATTGGCACACTTCCGAATTTATTTCATATATTATGTAAACTTTGAAAAATCGCTGTCCGCACATCGCATAGTGACTACTTTAATCACCCATATTTCCAAAACCTAAGTTTTTACGGTAACTTGGGTGGTATAATTTTATATTTCTGGTCCTATTCTATCACCCTATCTGCACGTCATGTATCCAAAATTCCATATTGATTTTTATAATTAATGTCAAACTTAGACAAATCGCTGTCCGCACATCGCAAAGCGACTACTTTAGTCACACATATTTCCAAAACCTAAGTTTTTAAGGTAACTCGGGTAGTAAGGTACTAAAGTTCTGGTCCTATTCTATCATCCTATGTGTACGTCATGTTGGCACACTTCCGTATTAATTTTATATTTCATTTCAAACTAAGTCAAATCGCTGTCCGTACATCGCAAAGAGACTACTTTAATCAGCCATATTTCCAAAACCTAAGTTTTTATGGTAACTTGGGTGGTATAATACTAAATTCCTGGTCCTATTCTATCACCCTATGTGTACGTCATGTATCCACACTTCCGAATTTTTTTCTATATTTCATGTAAAGGTAGAAAAATCCCACTCCGCACATCGCAAAGCAACTACTTTAATCACCCATATTTCCAAAAACTAAGTTTTTATGGTAGCTTGGGTGGTACAGTCCTAAAGTTCTGGTCTTATTCTATCATCCTATGTGTACCTCATATTGGCATACTTCCGAATTTATTTCATATATTATGTCAAACTTTGAAAAATCGCTGTCCGCACATCGCAATGCGACTCATTTAATCTCCTATATCTTCAAAACCTACGTTTTTCTGGTCCTATTCTATCAGCATATGAGCTCGTCATGTATCCACAATTCCATATTGATTTTTATAATTCAAGTCAAACTTAGACAAATCGCTGTCCGCACATTGCAAAGCGACTACTTTAGTCACCCATATTTCCAAAACCTAAGTTCTTACGGTAATTTTGGTGGTATAATACTAAATTTCTGGTCCTTTTTTTATCTCCCTATGTGTACGTCATGTATCCACACTTCCGTATTTATTTTATATTTCATGTCACACTTATACAAATCGCTGTCCGCACATCGCAAAGCGACTAATTTATTCACCCATATTTCCAAAACCTAAGTTTTTAAGGTAACTCGGGTAGTAAGGTCCTAAAGTTCTTGTCCTTTTCTATCATCCTATGTGTACGTAATGTTGGCAAACTTCCGAATTTATTTTATATTTCATGTCACACTTAGATAAATCGCTGTCCGCACATCGCAAAGCGACTTATTTAATCACCCATATTTCAAAAACCTAAGTTTTCAAGGTAACTTGGGTGGTATAGTCCTAAAGTTCTTGTCCTATTTTATCATCCTATGTGTACGTCATGTTAGAACACTTCCGTATTTATTTAATATTTCATGTCAAACTAAGCCAAATCGCTGACCGCACATGGTAAAGCGACTATTTTAATCAGCAATATTTCTAAAACCTAGGTTTTTACGGTAACTTGGGTGGTATAATACTAAATTTCTGGTCATATTTTATCACCATATGTGCACGTCATGTATCCACAATTCCATATTGATTTTTATAATTAATGTCAAACTTAGACAAATCGCTGTCCGCACATCGCAAAGCGACTAATTTTATCACCCATATTCCAAAACCTAAGTTTTTACGGTAACTTGGGTGGTATAATACTAAATTTCTGGTCCTATTCTATCACCATACGAGCTCGTCATGTATCCACAATTCCATATTGATTTTTATAATTCATGTCAAACGTAGACAAATCGCTGTCCGCACATTGCAAAGCGACTACTTTAGTCACCCATATTTCCAAAACCTAAGTTCTTACGGTAATTTTGGTGGTATAATACTAAATTTCTGGTCCTATTTCTTCACCCTCTGTGTACGTCTTGTATCCACACTTCCGTATTTATTTTATATTTCATGTCACACTTATACAAATCGCTGTCCGCACATCGCAAAGCGACTAATTTAGTCACACATATTTCCAAAACCTAAGTTTTTAAGGTAACTTGGGCGGTAAAATACTAAATTTCTGGTCCTATTCTATCACCCCAGTAATACGTCATGTATCCACAATTCCGAATTTATCTTTATATTTCATGTCAAACATAGACAAATCGCTGTCCGCACATCGCAAAGCGACTAATTTATTCACCCATATTTCCAAAACCTAAGTTTTTAAGGTAACTCGGGTAGTAAGGTACTAAAGTTCTTGTCCTTTTCTATCATCCTATGTGTACGTAATGTTGGCAAACTTCCGTATTTATTTTATATTTCATGTCAAACTTAGATAAATCGCTGTCCGCACATCGCAAAGCGACTTATTTAATCACCCATATTTCCAAAACCTAAGTTTTCAAGGTAACTTGGGTGGTATAGTCCTAAAGTTCTTGTTCTATTTTATCATCCTATGTGTACGTCATGTTGGATAACACTTCCGTATTTATTTTATATTTCATGTCAAACTAAGCCAAATCGCTGACCTCACATGGTAAAGCGACTACTTTAATCAGCCATATTTTTAAAACCTAAGTTTTTACGGTAACTAGGGTGGTATAATACAAAAGTTCTGGTCCTATTCTATCACCCTATGTGTACGTCATGTTGACACACTTCCGTATTTATTTTATATTTCATTTTAAACTAGGACAAATCACTGTCCGTACATCGCAAAGTGACTACTTAAATCACCGGTATCTCCAAAACCTAAGTTTTTACGGTAACTTGGGTGGTATAGTACTAAGGTTCTGGTCATATTCTATCATCCTATATGTACGTTAACTTGGCAAACTTCCGTATTCATTTTATATTTCATATCAAACTTTGACAAATCGTTGTCCGCACATCGCAAAGCGACTACTTTAATCGCCAATATTTCCAACACCTAAGTTTTTATGGTAACTTGGGTGGTATAGTACAAAAGTTCTGGTCCTATTCTGTCATCCGATGTGTATGTCATGTTGGCACACTTCCGTATTTTTTTATGTTTCATTCAAACTTAGACAAATCGCTGAGCGCACATCGCAAAGCGGCTACTTTAATCACCCATATTTCCAAAACCTAAGTTTTTAAGGTAACTTGGGTGGTATATTCCTAAAGTTCTGGTCCTATTCTATGTGTACGTCATATTGGCACACTTCCGAATTTATTTCATATATTATGTAAACTTTGAAAAATCGCTGTCCGCACATCGCATAGTGACTACTTTAATCACCCATATTTCCAAAACCTAAGTTTTTACGGTAACTTGGGTGGTATAATTTTATATTTCTGGTCCTATTCTATCACCCTATTTGCACGTCATGTATCCAAAATTCCATATTGATTTTTATAATTAATGTCAAACTTAGACAAATCGCTGTCCGCACATCGCAAAGCGACTACTTTAGTCACACATATTTCCAAAACCTAAGTTTTTAAGGTAACTCGGGTAGTAAGGTACTAAAGTTCTGGTCCTATTCTATCATCCTATGTGTACGTCATGTTGGCACACTTCCGTATTAATTTTATATTTCATTTCAAACTAAGTCAAATCGCTGTCCGTACATCGCAAAGCGACTACTTTAATCAGCCATATTTCCAAAACCTAAGTTTTTATGGTAACTTGGGTGGTATAATACTAAATTCCTGGTCCTATTCTATCACCCTATGTGTACGTCATGTATCCACACTTCCGTATTTTTTCTATATTTCATGTAAAGGTAGAAAAATCCCACTCCGCACATCGCAAAGCAACTACTTTAATCACCCATATTTCCAAAAACTAAGTTTTTATGGTAGCTTGGGTGGTACAGTCCTAAAGTTCTGGTCTTATTCTATCATCCTATGTGTACCTCATATTAACATACTTCCGAATTTATTTCATATATTATGTCAAACTTTGAAAAATCGCTGTCCGCACATCGCAATGCGACTCATTTAATCTCCTATATTTTCAAAACCTACGTTTTTACGGTAACTTGGGTGGTATAATACTAAATTTCTGGTCCTATTCTATCAGCATATGAGCTCGTCATGTATCCACAATTCCACATTGATTTTTATAATTTATGTCAAACTTAGACAAATCGCTGTCCGCACATTGCAAAGCGACTACTTTAGTCACCCATATTTCCAAAACCTAAGTTCTTACGGTAATTTTGGTGGTATAATACTAAATTTCTGGTCCTATTTTATCTCCCTATGTGTACGTCATGTATCCACACTTCCGTATTTATTTTATATTTCATGTCACACTTATACAAATCGCTGTCCGCACATCGCAAAGCGACTACTTTAGTCACACATATTTCCAAAACCTAAGTTTTTAAGGTAACTTGGGCGGTTAAATACTAAATTTCTGGTCCTATTCTATTACCACAGGTATACGTCATGTATCCACAATTCCGAATTTATCTTTATATTTCATGTCAAACATAGACAAATCGCTGTCCGCACATCGCAAAGCGACTAATTTATTCACCCATATTTCCAAAACCTAATTTTTTAAGGTAACTCGGGTAGTAAGGTCCTAAAGTTCTTGTCCTTTTCTATCATCCTATGTGTACGTAATGTTGGCAAACTTCCGAATTTATTTTATATTTCATGTCACACTTAGATAAATCGCTTTCCGCACATCGCAAAGCGACTTATTTAATCACCCATATTTCAAAAACCTAAGTTTTCAAGGTAACTTGGGTGGTATAGTCCTAAAGTTCTTGTCCTATTTTATCATCCTATGTGTACGTCATGTTAGAACACTTCCGTATTTATTTAATATTTCATGTCAAACTAAGCCAAATCGCTGACCGCACATGGTAAAGCGACTACTTTAATCAGCCATATTTCTAAAACCTAGGTTTTTACGGTAACTTGGGTGGTATAATACTAAATTTCTGGTCCTATTTTATCACCATATGTGCACGTCATGTATCCACAATTCCATATTGATTTTTATAATTCATGTCAAACTTAGACAAATCGCTGTCCGCACATCGCAAAGCGACTAATTTTATCACCCATATTCCAAAACCTAAGTTTTTACGGTAACTTGGGTGGTATAATACTAAATTTCTGGTCCTATTCTATCACCATACGAGCTCGTCATGTATCCACAATTCCATATTGATTTTTATAATTCATGTCAAACGTAGACAAATCGCTGTCCGCACATTGCAAAGCGACTACTTTAGTCACCCATATTTCCAAAACCTAAGTTCTTACGGTAATTTTGGTGGTATAATACTAAATTTCTGGTCCTATTTCTTCACCCTCTGTGTACGTCATGTATCCACACTTCCGTATTTATTTTATATTTCATGTCACACTTATACAAATCGCTGTCCGCACATCGCAAAGCGACTAATTTAGTCACACATATTTCCAAAACCTAAGTTTTTAAGGTAACTTGGGCGGTAAAATACTAAATTTCTGGTCCTATTCTATCACCCCAGTAATACGTCATGTATCCACAATTCCGAATTTATCTTTATATTTCATGTCAAACAGAAAAATCGCTGTCCGCACATCGCAAAGCGACTAATTTATTCACCCATATTTCCAAAACCTAAGTTTTTAAGGTAACTCGGGTAGTAAGGTACTAAAGTTCTTGTCCTTTTCTATCATCCTATGTGTACGTAATGTTGGCAAACTTCCGTATTTATTTTATATTTCATGTCAAACTTAGATAAATCGCTGTCCGCACATCGCAAAGCGACTTATTTTATCACCCATATTTCCAAAACCTAAGTTTTCAAGGTAACTTGGGTGGTATAGTCCTAAAGTTCTTGTCCTATTTTATCATCCTATGTGTACGTCATGTTGGAACACTTCCATATTTATTTTATATTTCATGTCAAACTAAGCCAAATCGCTGACCGCACATGGTAAAGCGACTTATTTAATCACCCATATTTCAAAAACCTAAGTTTTCAAGGTAACTTGGGTGGTATAGTCCTAAAGTTCTTGTTCTATTTTATCATCCTATGTGTACGTCATGTTGGAACACTTCCGTATTTATTTTATATTTCATGTCAAACTAAGCCAAATCGCTGACCTCACATGGTAAAGCGACTAATTTAATCAGCCATATTTTTAAAACCTAAGTTTTTACGGTAACTAGGGTGGTATAATACAAAAGTTCTGGTCCTATTCTATCACCCTATGTGTACGTCATGTTGACACACTTCCGTATTTATTTTATATTTCATTTTAAACTAGGACAAATCGCTGTCCGTACATCGCAAAGTGACTACTTAAATCACCGGTATCTCCAAAACCTAAGTTTTTACGGTAACTTGGGTGGTATAGTACTAAGGTTCTGGTCATATTCTATCATCCTATATGTACGTTAACTTGGCAAACTTCCGTATTAATTTTATATTTCATATCAAACTTTGACAAATCGTTATCCGCACATCGCAAAGCGACTACTTTAATCGCCAATATTTCCAACACCTAAGTTTTTATGGTAACTTGGGTGGTATAGTACAAAAGTTCTGGTCCTATTCTGTCATCCGATGTGTATGTCATGTTGGCACACTTCCGTATTTTTTTATGTTTCATTCAAACTTAGACAAATCGCTGAGCGCACATCGCAAAGCGGCTACTTTAATCACCCATATTTCCAAAACCTAAGTTTTTAAGGTAACTTGGGTGGTATATTCCTAAAGTTCTGGTCCTATTCTATGTGTACGTCATATTGGCACACTTCCGAATTTATTTCATATATTATGTAAACTTTGAAAAATCGCTGTCCGCACATCGCATAGTGACTACTTTAATCACCCATATTTCCAAAACCTAAGTTTTTACGGTAACTTGGGTGGTATAATTTTATATTTCTGGTCCTATTCTATCACCCTATTTGCACGTCATGTATCCAAAATTCTTTATATTTCATGTCAAACATAGACAAATCGCTGTCCGCACATCGCAAAGCGACTAATTTATTCACCCATATTTCCAAAACCTAAGTTTTTAAGGTAACTCGGGTAGTAAGGTCCTAAAGTTCTTGTCCTTTTCTATCATTCTATGTGTACGTAATGTTGACAAACTTCCGTATTTATTTTATATTTCATGTCAAACTTAGATAAATCGCTGTCCGCACATCGCAAAGCGACTTATTTAATCACCCATATTTCAAAAACCTAAGTTTTCAAGGTAACTTGGGTGGTATAGTCCTAAAGTTCTTGTCCTATTTTATCATCCTATGTGTACGTCATGTTAGAACACTTCCGTATTTATTTAATATTTCATGTCAAACTAAGCCAAATCGCTGACCGCACATGGGAAAGCGACTACTTTAATCAGCCATATTTCTAAAACCTAGGTTTTTACGGTAACTTGGGTGGTATAATACTAAATTTCTGGTCCTATTCTATCACCATATGTGCACGTCATGTATCCACAATTCCATATTGATTTTTATAATTCATGTCAAACTTAGACAAATCGCTGTCCGCACATCGCAAAGCGACTAATTTTATCACCCATATTCCAAAACCTAAGTTTTTAAGGTAACTTGGGTGGTATAGTCCTAAAGTTCTTGTCCTATTCTATCATCCTATGTGTACGTCATGTTGGCACACTTCGGTATTTATTTTATATTTCATTTCAAACTTAGACAAATCGCTGTCCGCACATCGCACAGCGACTACTTTAGTCACCCATATTTCCAAAACCTAAGTTTTTACATTAACTTGGGTGGTATAATACTAAATTTCTGGTCCTATTCTATCATCCAATGGGTTCGTCATGTATCCACACTTCCATATTTATATTATATTTCATGTAAAACTTAGACAAATCGCTGTCCGCACATCGCAAAGCGACTACTTTAATCACCAACATTTCCAAAACCAAAGTTTTTAAGATAACTTGGGTGGTATAGTCCTAAAGTTCTTGTCCTTTTCTATCATCCTATGTGTACGTCATGTTGGTACACCTCCGTATTTATTTTATGTCTCATGTCGAACTTAGAGAAATCGCTGTCCTCACATCGCAAAGCGACTACTTTAATCACCCAAACTTCAAAAACCTAGTTTTTTTACAATAACATGGGTGCTATAATACTAAATTTCTGGTCCTATTCTATCATCCTATGTGTTCGTCGTGTATCCAAACTTCCTTATTTATTTTATATTTCATGTCACACTTAGACAAATCGCTGTCCGCACATCGCAAAGCGACTACATTAGTCACCCATATTTCCAAAACCAAAGTTTTTAAGGTAACTTGGGTGGTATAGTCCTAAAGTTCTGGTCCTATTCTATCATCCTATGTGTACGTCATGTTGGCACACTTCCGTATTTATTTTATATTTCATTTCAAAATAAGACAAATCGCTGACCGCACATCGCAAACCGGCTACTTTAATTACCCATATTTCCAAAACCTAAGTTTTTATGGTAACTTGAGTGGTATAGGCCTAGTGTTCTGGTCCTATTCTATCATCCTATGTGTTCCTCATATTGGCACAATTCCGAATTTATTTCATATATTATGTCAAACTTTGAAAAATCGCTGTCCGCACATCGCAAAGCGACTACTTTAATCACCCGTATTTCCAAAACCTAAGTTTTTACGGTAACTTGGGTGGTATTGTACTAAGGTTCTGGTCCTATTCTATCATCCTACGTGTACGTCATGTTGGCACACTTCCGTATTTTTTATATTTCATTCAAACTTAGACAAATCGCTGTCCGCACATCGCATAGTGAATACTTTAACCACCCATATTTCCAAAACCTAAGTTTTAACGGTAACTTGGGTGGTATAATTTTATATTTCTGGTCCTATTCTATCACCCTATGTGCACGTCATGTATCCACAATTTCATATTGATTTTTAAAATTCATGTCAAACTTAGACAAATCGCTGTCAGCACATCGCAAAGCGACTACTTTAGTCACCCATATTTCCAAAACCTAAGTTTTTACGGTAACTTGGCTGGTATAATACTAAATGTCTGGTGCTATTCTATCACCCTATGTGGACCTAATGTTGGCACACTTCCGTATTTATTTTATATTTCATGTCAAACCTAGATAAAACGCTGACCGCACATCGCATAGCGGCTAATTTAATCACCCATATTTCCAAAACCTAAGTTTTTACGGAAACTTGGGTGGTATAATACTAAATTTCTGGTCCTATTCTATCACCCTATGTGTACGTCATGTATCCACACTTCCGTATATTTTTCTATATTTCATGTAAACTTAGAAAAATCCCTCTCCATACATCGAAAGCAACTACTTTAATCACCCAATTTCCAAAACCTAAGTTTTTAAGGTAACTTGGGCGGTAAAATAATTAATTTCTGGTCCTATTCTATCAACCCAGGTGTACGTCATGTATCCACAATTCCGTATTTTTCTTTATATTTCATGTCAAACATAGACAAATCGCTGTCCGCACATCGCAATGCGACTAATCTTATCACCCATATTCCAAAACCTAGGTTTTTAAGGTAACTTGGGTAGTAAGGTAAAAACGTTCTGGTCCTATTCTATCATCCTATGTGTACGTCATATTGGCACACTTCCGAATTTATTTCATATATAATGTCAAACTTTAAAAAAATCGCTGTCCGGACATCGCAATGCGACTACTTTAATCAGCCATATTTCCAAAACCTAAGTTTTTAAGGTAGCTTGGGTGGTATAGTCCTAAAGTTCTGCTCCTATTCTATCATCCTATGTGTACCTCATATTGGCACACTTCCGAATTTATTTCATATATAATGTCAAACTTTAAAAAAATCGCTGTCCGGACATCGCAATGCGACTCATTTAATCACCTATATTTCCAAAACCTAAGTTTTTACGGTAACTTGAGTGGTATAATACTAAATTTCTGGTCCTATTCTATCACCATATGAGCTCGTCATGTATCCACACTTCCGTATTTATTTTATATTTCATGTCACACTTATACAAATCGCTGTCCGCACATAGCAAAGCGACTACTTTAGTCACACATATTTCCAAAACCTAAGTTTTTAAGGTAACTTGGGCGGTAAAATACTAAATTTCTGGTCCTATTCTATCACCCTATGTGTACGTCATGTTGGCACACTTCCGTATTTTTTTATGTTTCATTCAAACTTAGACAAATCGCTGAGCGCACATCGCAAAGCGGCTACTTTAATCACCCATATTTCCAAAACCTAAGTTTTTAAGGTAACTTGGGTGGTATATTCCTAAAGTTCTGGTCCTATTCTATGTGTACGTCATATTGGCACACTTCCGAATTTATTTCATATATTATGTAAACTTTGAAAAATCGCTGTCCGCACATCGCATAGTGACTACTTTAATCACCCATATTTCCAAAACCTAAGTTTTTACGGTAACTTGGGTGGTATAATTTTATATTTCTGGTCCTATTCTATCACCCTATGTGCACGTCATGTATCCAAAATTCCATATTGATTTTTATAATTAATGTCAAACTTAGACAAATCGCTGTCCGCACATCGCAAAGCGACTACTTTAGTCACACATATTTCCAAAACCTAAGTTTTTAATGTAACTCGGGTAGTAAGGTACTAAAGTTCTGGTCCTATTCTATCATCCTATGTGTACGTCATGTTGGCACACTTCCGTATTAATTTTATATTTCATTTCAAACTAAGTCAAATCGCTGTCCGTACATCGCAAAGCGACTACTTTAATCAGCCATATTTCCAAAACCTAAGTTTTTATGGTAACTTGGGTGGTATAATACTAAATTCCTGGTCCTATTCTATCACCCTATGTGTACGTCATGTATCCACACTTCCGTATTTTTTTCTATATTTCATGTAAAGGTAGAAAAATCCCACTCCACACATCGCAAAGCAACTACTTTAATCACCCATATTTCCAAAAACTAAGTTTTTATGGTAGCTTGGGTGGTACAGTCCTAAAGTTCTGGTCTTATTCTATCATCCTATGTGTACCTCATATTGGCATACTTCCGAATTTATTTCATATATTATGTCAAACTTTGAAAAATCGCAGTCCGCACATCGCAATGCGACTCATTTAATCTCCTATATTTTCAAAACCTACGTTTTTACGGTAACTTGGGTGGTATAATACTAAATTTCTGGTCCTATTCTATCAGCATATGAGCTCGTCATGTATCCACAATTCCATATTGATTTTTATAATTCATGTCAAACTTAGACAAATCGCTGTCCGCACATTGCAAAGCGACTACTTTAGTCACCCATATTTCCAAAACCTAAGTTCTTACGGTAATTTTGGTGGTAATATACTAAATTTCTGGTTTTATTTTATCTCCCTATGTGTACGTCATGTATCCACACTTCCGTATTTATTTTATATTTCATGTCACACTTATACAAATCGCTGTCCGCACATCGCAAAGCGACTACTTTAGTCACACATATTTCCAAAACCTAAGTTTTTAAGGTAACTTGGGCGGTAAAATACTAAATTTCTGGTCCTATTCTATCACCACAGGTATACGACATGTATCCACAATTCCGAATTTATCTTTATATTTCATGTCAAACATAGACAAATCGCTGTCCGCACATCGCAAAGCGACTAATTTATTCACCCATATTTCCAAAACCTAAGTTTTTAAGGTAACTCGGGTAGTAAGGTCCTAAAGTTCTTGTCCTTTTCTATCATTCTATGAGTACGTAGTGTTGACAAACTTCCGTATTTATTTTATATTTCATGTCAAACTTAGATAAATCGCTGTCCGCACATCGCAAAGCGACTTATTTAATCACCCATATTTCAAAAACCTAAGTTTTCAAGGTAACTTGGGTGGTATAGTCCTAAAGTTCTTGTCCTATTTTATCATCCTATGTGTACGTCATGTTAGAACACTTCCGTATTTATTTTATATTTCATGTCAAACTAAGCCAAATCGCTGACCGCACATGGGAAAGCGACTACTTTAATCAGCCATATTTCTAAAACCTAGGTTTTTACGGTAACTTGGGTGGTATAATACTAAATTTCTGGTCCTATTCTATCACCATATGTGCACGTCATGTATCCACAGTTCCATATTGATTTTTATAATTCATGTCAAACTTAGACAAATCGCTGTCCGCACATCGCAAAGCGACTAATTTTATCACCCATATTCCAAAACCTAAGTTTTTAAGGTAACTTGGGTGGTATAGTCCTAAAGTTCTGGTCCTATTCTATCATCCTATGTGTACGTCATGTTGGCACACTTCCGTATTTATTTTATATTTCATTTCAAAATAAGACAAATCGCTGACCGCACATCGCAAAGCGGCTACTTTAATTACCCATATTTCCAAAACCTAAGTTTTTATGGTAACTTGAGTGGTATAGGCCTAGTGTTCTGGTCCTATTCTATCATCCTATGTGTTCTTCATATTGGCACAATTCCGAATTTATTTCATATATTATGTCAAACTTTGAAAAATCGCTGTCCGCACATCGCAAAGCGACTACTTTAATCACCCGTATTTCCAAAACCTAAGTTTTTACGGTAACTTGGGTGGTATTGTACTAAGGTTCTGGTCCTATTCTATCATCCTACGTGTACGTCATGTTGGCACACTTCCGTATTTTTTATATTTCATTCAAACTTAGACAAATCGCTGTCCGCACATCGCATAGTGAATACTTTAACCACCCATATTTCCAAAACCTAAGTTTTAACGGTAACTTGGGTGGTATAATTTTATATTTCTGGTCCTATTCTATCACCCTATGTGCACGTCATGTATCCACAATTTCATATTGATTTTTATAATTCATGTCAAACTTACACAAATCGTTGTCAGCACATCGCAAAGCGACTACTTTAGTCACCCATATTTCCAAAACCTAAGTTTTTACGGTAACTTGGCTGGTATAATACTAAATGTCTGGTGCTATTCTATCACCCTATGTGGACCTAATGTTGGCACACTTCCGTATTTATTTTATATTTCATGTCAAACCTAGATAAAACGCTGACCGCACATCGCATAGCGGCTAATTTAATCACCCATATTTCCAAAACCTAAGTTTTTACGGAAACTTGGGTGGTATAATACTAAATTTCTGGTCCTATTCTATCACCCTATGTGTACGTCATGTATCCACACTTCCGTATATTTTTCTATATTTCATGTAAACTTAGAAAAATCCCTCTCCATACATCGAAAGCAACTACTTTAATCACCCAATTTCCAAAACCTAAGTTTTTAAGGTAACTTGGGCGGTAAAATAATTAATTTCTGGTCCTATTCTATCAACCCAGGTGTACGTCATGTATCCACAATTCCGTATTTTTCTTTATATTTCATGTCAAACATAGACAAATCGCTGTCCGCACATCGCAATGCGACTAATCTTATCACCCATATTCCAAAACCTAAGTTTTTAAGGTAACTTGGGTAGTAAGGTAAAAAAGTTCTGGTCCTATTCTATCATCCTATGTGTACGTCATATTGGTACACTTCGGTATTTATTTTATATTTCATTTCAAACTAAGACAAATCGCTGTCCGTACATCGCAAAGCGACTACTTTAATCAGCCATATTTCCAAAACCTAAGTTTTTACGGTAACTTGGGTGGTATAGTACTAAATTTCTGGTCCTATTCTATCACCCTATGTGTACGTCATGTATCCACACTTCCGTATATTTTTCTATATTTCATGTAAACTTAGAAAAATCCCTCTCCACACATCGCAAAGCAACTACTTTAATCACCCAATTTCCAAAACCTAAGTTTTTAAGGTAGCTTAGGTGGTATAGTCCTAAAGGTCTGCTCCTATTCTATCATCCTATGTGTACCTCATATTGGCACACTTCCGAATTTATTTCATATATAATGTCAAACTTTAAAAAAATCGCTGTCCGCACATCGCAATGCGACTCATTTAATCACCTATATTTCCAAAACCTAAGTTTTTACGGTAACTTGAGTGGTATAATACTAAATTTCTGGTCCTATTCTATCACCATATGAGCTCGTCATGTATCCACACTTCCGTATTTATTTTATATTTCATGTCACACTTATACAAATCGCTGTCCGCACATAGCAAAACGACTACTTTAGTCACACATATTTCCAAAACCTAAGTTTTTAAGGTAACTTGGGCGGTAAAATACTAAATTTCTGGTCCTATTCTATCACCCCAGGTATAAGTCATGCATCCAAAATTCCGAATTTATCTTTATATTTCATGTCAAACATAGACAAATAGCTGTCCGCACATCGCAAAGCGACTAATTTATTCACCCATATTTCCAAAACCTAAGTTTTTAAGGTAACTCGAATAGTAAGGTACTAAAGTTCTTCTCCTTTTCTATCATCCTATGTGTACGTAATGTTGGCAAACTTCCGTATTTATTTTATATTTCATGTCAAACTTAGATAAATCGCTGTCCGCACATCGCAAAGCGACTTATTTAATCACCCATATTTCCAAAACCTAAGTTTTCAAGGTACTTGGGTGGTATAGTCCTAAAGTTCTTGTCCTATTTTATCATCCTATGTGTACGTCATGTTAGAACACTTCAGTATTTATTTTATATTTCATGTCAAACTAAGCCAAATCGCTGACCGCACATGGTAAAGCGACTACTTTAATCAGCCATATTTCTAAAACCTAAGTTTTTACGGTAACTAGGGTGGTATGATACAAAAGTTCTGGTCCTATTCTATCACCCTATGTGTACGTCATGTTGGCACACTTCCGTATTTATTTTATATTTCATTTCAAACTAGGACAAATCGCTGTCCGTACATCGCAAAGCGATTACTTTAATCACCCGTATCTCCATAACCTAGGTTGTTACGGTAACTTGGCTGGTAAAGTACTAAGATTCTGGTCCTATTCTATCATCCTATGTGTTTCTCATATTGGCACACTTCCGAATTTATTTCATATATTATGTCAAACTTTGAAAAATCGCTGTCCGCACATCGCAAAGTGACTACTTTAGTCACACATATTCCAAAACCTAAGTTTTTAAGGTAACTCGGGTAGTAAGGTAAAAAAGTTCTGGTCCTATTCTATCATCCTATGTGTACCTCATATTAGCACACTTTCGAATTTATTTCATATATAATGTCAAACTTTAAAAAAATCGCTGTCCGCACATCGCAAAGCGACTACTTTAGTCACCCATATTTCCAAAACCTAAGTTCTTACAGTAATTTTGGTGGTATATTACTAAATGTCTGGTCCTATTTCATCACCCTCTGTGTACGTCATGTATCCACACTTCCGTATTTATTTTATATTTCATGTCACACTTATACAAATCGCTGTCCGCACATCGCAAAGCGACTAATTTAGTCACACATATTTCCAAAACCTAAGTTTTTAAGGTAACTTGGGCGGTAAAATACTAAATTTCTGGTCCTATTCTATCACCCCAGGTATACGTCATCTATCCACAATTCCGAATTTATCTTTATATTTCATGTCAAACATAGACAAATCGCTGTCCGCACATCGCAAAGCGACTAATTTATTCACCCATATTTCCAAAACCTTAGTTTTTAAGGTAACTCGGGTAGTAAGGTACTAAAGTTCTTGTCCTTTTCTATCATCCTATATGTACGTAATGTTGGCAAACTTCCGTATTTATTTTATATTTCATGTCAAACTTAGATAAATCGCTGTCCGCACATCGCAAAGCGACTTATTTAATCACCCATATTTCCAAAACCTAAGTTTTCAAGGTAACTTGGGTGGTATAGTCCTAAAGTTCTTGTCCTAATTTTATCATCCTATTTGTACGTCATGTTGGAACACTTCCGTATTTATTTTATATTTCATGTCAAACTAAGCCAAATCGCTGACCGCACATGGTAAAGCGACTACTTTAATCAGCCATATTTCTAAAACTTAAGTTTTTACGGTAACTAGGGTGGTATAATAAAAAAGTTCTGGTCCTATTCTATCAATCTATGTGTACGTCATGTTGGCACACTTCCGTATTTATTTTATATTTCATTTCAAACTAGGACAAATCATTGTCCGTACATCGCAAAGTGTCTACTTAAATCACCGGTATCTCCAAAACCTAAGTTTTTACGGTAACTTGGCTGGTATAGTACTAAGGTTCTGGTCATATTCTATCATCCTATATGTACGTCATGTTGGAACACTTCCGTATTAATTTTATATTTCAAGTCAAATTTTGACAAATCTTTGTCCGCACATCGCAAAGCGACTACTTTAATCGCCAATATTTCCAACACCTAAGTTTTAATGGTAACTTGGGTGGTATAGTACAAACGTTCTGGTCCTATTCTGTCATCCGATGTGTATGTCATGTTGGCACACTTCCGTATTTTTTTATGTTTCATTCAAACTTAGACAATTCGCTGACCGCACATCGCAAAGCGGCTACTTTAATCACCCATATTTCCAAAACCTAAGTTTTTAAGGTAACTTCGGTGGTATATTCCTAAAGTTCTGGTCCTATTCTATGTGTACGTCATATTGGCACACTTCCGAATTTATTTCATATATTATGTAAACTTTGAAAAATCGCTGTCCGCACATCGCATAGTGACTACTTTAATCACCCATATTTCCAAAACCTAAGTTTTTACGGTAACTTGGGTGGAATAATTTTATATTTCTGGTCCTATTCTATCACCCTATGTGCACGTCATGTATCCAAAATTCCATATTGATTTTTATAATTCATGTCAAACTTAGACAAATCGCTGTCCGCACATCGCAAAGCGACTACTTTAGTCACACATATTTCCAAAACCTAAGTTTTTAAGGTAACTCGGGTAGTAAGGTACTAAAGTTCTGGTCCTATTCTATCACCCTATGTGTACGTCATGTTGGCACACTTCCGTATTTTATATTTCATTTCAAACTAGGACAAATCATTGTCCGTACATCGCAAAGTGTCTACTTAAATCACCGGTATCTCCAAAACCTAAGTTTTTACGGTAACTTGGCTGGTATAGTACTAAGGTTCTGGTCATATTCTATCATCCTATATGTACGTCATGTTGGAACACTTCCGTATTAATTTTATATTTCAAGTCAAATTTTGACAAATCTTTGTCCGCACATCGCAAAGCGACTACTTTAATCGCCAATATTTCCAACACCTAAGTTTTAATGGTAACTTGGGTGGTATAGTACAAACGTTCTGGTCCTATTCTGTCATCCGATGTGTATGTCATGTTGGCACACTTCCGTATTTTTTTATGTTTCATTCAAACTTAGACAATTCGCTGACCGCACATCGCAAAGCGGCTACTTTAATCACCCATATTTCCAAAACCTAAGTTTTTACGGTAACTTGGGTGGAATAATTTTATATTTCTGGTCCTATTCTATCACCCTATGTGCACGTCATGTATCCAAAATTCCATATTGATTTTTATAATTAATGTCAAACTTAGACATATCGCTGTACGCACATCGCAAATTGACTACTTTAGTCACACATATTTCCAAAACCTAAGTTTTTAAGGTAACTCGGGTAGTAAGGTACTAAAGTTCTGGTCCTATTCTATCATCCTATGTGTACGTCATGTTGGCACACTTCCGTATTAATTTTAAATTTCATATCAAAACTAAGTCAAATCGCTGTTTGTACATCGCAAAGCGACTACTTTAATCAGCCATATTTCCAAAACCTAAGTTTTTACGGTAACTTGGGTGGTATAATACTAAATTTCTGGTCCTATTCTATCACCCTATGTGTACGTCATGTATCTACGATTCCGTATTTATCTTTATATTTCATGTCAAACATAGACAAATCGCTGTCGGCACATCGCAAAGCGACTAATTTAATCACCCATATTCCAAAACCTAAGTTTTTAAGGTAACTCGGGTAGTAATGTAAAAAAGTTCTGGTCCTATTCTATCATCCTATGTGTACCTCATATTAGCACACTTCCGAATTTATTTCATATATAATGTCAAACTTTAAAAAATCGCTGTCCGCACATCGCAAAGCGACTACTTTAGTCACCCATATTTCCAAAACCTAAGTTCTTACAGTAATTTTGGCGGTATAATACTAAATGTCTGGTCCTATTTCTTCACCCTCTGTGTACGTCATGTATCCACACTTCCGTATTTATTTTATATTTCATGTCACACTTATACAAATCGCTGTCCGCACATCGCAAAGCGACTAATTTCGTCACACATATTTCCAAAACCTAAGTTTTTAAGGTAACTTGGGCGGTAAAATACTAAATTTCTGGTCCTATTCTATCACCCCAGGTATACGTCATGTATCCACAATTCCGAATTTATCTTTATATTTCATGTCAAACATAGACAAATCGCTGTCCGCACATCGCATAGCGACTAATTTAATCACCCATATTTCCAAAACCTAAGTTTTTAAGGTAACTTGGGTGGTATAATACAGAAGTTCTCGTCCTATTCTATCACCCTATGTGTACGTCATGTATCCACAATTCCGTATTTATTTTTATATTTCATGTCAAACTTAGACAAATCGTTGTCCGCACATCGCATAGCGACTAATTTAATCACCCATATTTCCAAAACCTAAGTTTTTAAGGTAACTTGGGTGGTATAATACAGAAGTTCTCGTCCTATTCTATCACCCTATGTGTACGTCATGTATCCACAATTCCGTATTTATTTTTATATTTCATGTCAAACTTGGACAAATCGTTGTCCGCACATCGCATAGCGACTAATTTAATCACCCATATTTCCAAAACCTAAGTTTTTAAGGTAACTTGGGTGGTATAATACTAAATTTCAGGACCTATTCCATCATCCTATGTGTACGTCATGTTGGCACACTATCGTATTTGTTTTATTATTCATGTCATACTTTGACAAATCGCTGTCCGCACATCTCAATGCGACTACTTTAATCAGCCATATTTCCAAAAGCTAAGTTTTTACGGTAACTTGGGTGGTATAGTACTAAAGTTCTGGACCTATTCTATCATCCTATGTGTACGTCATGTTGGCACACCTCCGTATTTTTTTTATATTTCGTGTCAAACTTCGACAAATCTCTGTCCGCACATCTCAATGCGACTACTTTAATCAGCCATATTTCCAAAACCTAAGTTTTTACGGTAACTTGGGTGGTATAATACAGAAGTTCTCGTCCTATTCTATCACCCTATGTGTACGTCATGTATCCACAATTCCGTATTTATTTTTATATTTCATGTCAAACTTAGACAAATCGTTGTCCGCACATCGCAAAGCGACTAATTTAATCACCCATATTTCCAAAACCTAAGTTTTTAAGGTAACTTGGGTGGTATAATACTAAATTTCAGGACCTATTCTATCATCCTATGTGTACGTCATGTTGGCACACTTCCGTATTTATTTTATTTTTCATGTCATACTTTGACAAATCGCTGTCCGCACATCTCAATGCGACTACTTTAATCAGCCATATTTCCAAAACCTAAGTTTTTACGGTAACTTGGGTGGTATAATACTAAATTTCAGGACCTATTCTATCATCCTATGTGTACGTCATGTATCCACAATTCCGTATTTATTTTTATATTTCATATCAAACTTAGACAAATCGTTGTCCGCACATCTCAATGCGACTACTTTAATCAGCCATATTTCCAAAACCTAAGTTTATAAGGTAACTTGGGTGGTATAATACTAAATTTCAGGACCTATTCTATCATCCTATGTGTACGTCATGTTGGCACATTTCCGTATTTATTTTATTTTTTATGTCATACTTTGACAAATCGCTGTCCGCACATCTCAATATGGCTGATTAAAGTAGTCCCATTGAGATGTGCGGACAGAGATTTGTCAAAGTTTGACACGAAATATAAAAAAAAATACGGAGGTGTGCCAACATGACGTACACATAGGATGATAGAATAGGTCCAGAACTTTAGTACTATACCACCCAAGTTACCGTAAAAACTAAGGTTTTGGAAATATGGGTGATTAAAATAGTCGCTATGCGATGTGCGGACAACGATTTGTCTAAGTTTGACATGAAATATAAAAATAAATAAGGAATTGTGGATACATGACGTACACATAGGGTGATAGAATAGGACCAGAACTTCTGTATTATACCACCCAAGTTACCTTAAAAACTTAGGTTTTGGAAATATGGCTGATTAAAGTAGTCGCAATGAGATGTGCGGACAGCGATTTGTCAAAGTATGACATGAAAAATAAAATAAATACGGAAGTGTGCCAACATGACGTACACAGAGGATGATAGAATAGGTCCAGAACTTTAGTACTATACCACCCAAGTTACCGTAAAAACTAAGGTTTTGGAAATATGGGTGATTAAAATAGTCGCTATGCGATGTGCGGACAGCGATCCACCTAAGTTTGACATAATATATAAAATAAATACGGCAGTGTGTCAGCATGACGTACACGTAGGATGAAAGAATAGGACCAGAACTTTAGTACTATACCACCCAAGTTACCTTAAAAAACTTAGGTTTTGGAAATATGGGTGATTAAATTAGTCGCTTTGGATGTGTGGACAGTGATCCACCTAAGTTTGACATAAAATATAAAATAAATACGGCAGTGTGTCAGCATGACGTACACGTAGGGTGATGAAATAGGACCAGAACTTCTGTATTATACCACCCAAGTTACCGTAAAAACTTAGGTTTTGGAAATATGGCTGATTAAAGTAGTCATATTGAGATGTGCGGACAGCGATTTGTCAAAGTATGACATGAAAAATAAAATAAATACGGAAGTGTGCCAACATGACGTACACATAGGATGATAGAACAGGTCCTGAAATTTAGTATTATACCACCCAAGTTACCTTAAAAACTTAGGTTTTGGAAATATGGGTGATTAAATTAGTCGCTATGCGATGTGCGGACAACGATTTGTCTAAGTTTGACATGAAATATAAAAATAAATACGGAATTGTGGATACATGACGTACACATAGGGTGATAGAATAGGACCAGAACTTCTGTATTATACCACCCAAGTTACCTTAAAAACTTAGGTTTTAGAAATATGGGTGGTTAAATTAGTCGCTATGCGATGTGCGGACAACGATTTGTCTAAATATGACATGAAATATAATAATAAATACGGAGGTGTGCCAACATGAGGTACACATAGGGTGATAGAATAGGACCAGAACTTCTGTATTATACCACCCAAGTTACCGTGAAAACTTAGGTTTTGGAAATATGGCTGATTAAAGTAGTCGCATTGAGATGTGCGGACAGCGATTTGTCAAAGTATGACATGAAAAATAAAATAAATACGGAAGTGTGCCAACATGACGTACACATAGGATGATAGAATAGGTCCTGAAATTTAGTATTATACCACCCAAGTTACCTTAAAAACTTAGGTTTTGGAAATATGGGTGATTAAATTAGTCGCTATGCGATGTGCGGACAACGATTTGTCTAAGTTTGACATGAAATATAAAAATAAATACGGAATTGTGGATACATGACGTACACATAGGGTGATAGAATAGGACCAGAACTTCTGTATTATACCACCCAAGTTACCGTAAAAACTAAGGTTTTGGAAATATGGCTGATTAAAGTAGTCGCATTGAGATGTGCGGACAGCGATTTGTCAAAGTATGACATGAAAAATAAAATAAATACGGAAGTGTGCCAACATGACGTACACATAGGATGATAGAATAGGTCCTGAAATTTAGTATTATACCACCCAAGTTACCGTAAAAACTTAGGTTTTGGAAATATGGCTGATTAAAGTAGTCGCATTAAGATGTGCGGACAGATATTTGTCGAAGTTTGACACGAAATATAAAATAAATACGGAGGTGTGCCAACATGACGTACACATAGGATGATAGAATAGGTCCAGAACTTTAGTACTATACCACCCAAGTTACCTTAAAAACTTAGGTTTTGGAAATACGGGTGATTAAAATAGTCGCTTTGGATGTGTGGACAGTGATCCACCTAAGTTTGACATAAAATATAAAATAAATACGGCAGTGTGTCAGCATGACGTACCCGTAGGGTGATGAAATAGGACCAGAACTTCTGTATTATACCACCCAAGTTACCGTAAAAACTTAGGTTTTGGAAATATGGCTGATTAAAGTAGTCGCATTGAGATGTGCGGACAGCGATTTGTCAAAGTATGACATGAAAAATAAAATAAATACGGAAGTGTGCCAACATGACGTACACATAGGATGAAAGAATAGGACCAGAACTTTAGTACTATAGCACCCAAGTTACCGTAAAACTTAGGTTTTGGAAATACGGGTGATTAAAATAGTCGCTTTGGATGTGTGGACAGCGATTTGTCAAAGTTTGACATAAAATATAAAATAAATACGGCAGTGTGTCAGCATGACGTACACGTAGGGTGATGAAATAGGACCAGAACTTCTGTATTATACCACCCAAGTTACCGTAAAAACTTAGGTTTTGGAAATATGGCTGATTAAAGTAGTCGCATTGAGATGTGCGGACAGCGATTTGTCAAAGTATGACATGAAAAATAAAATAAATACGGGATTGTGAATACATGACGTACACATAGGGTGATAGAATAGGACCAGAACTTCTGTATTATACCACCCAAGTTACCGTAAAAACCTAGGTTTTGGAAATATGGGTGATTAAATTAGTCGCTATGCGATGTGCGGACAACGATTTGTCTAAGTTTGACATGAAATATAAAAATAAATACGGAGGTGTGCCAACATTACGTACACGTAGGGTGATAGAATAGGACCAGAACTTCTGTATTATACCACCCAAGTTACCGTAAAAACTTAGGTTTTGGAAATATGGGTGATTAAATTAGTCGCTATGCGATGTGCGGACAACGATTTGTCTAAGTTTGACATGAAATATAAAAATAAATACGGAATTGTGGATACATGACGTACACGTAGGGTGATAGAATAGGACCAGAACTTCTGTATTATACCACCCAAGTTACCGTAAAAACTTAGGTTTTGGAAATATGGCTGATTAAAGTAGTCGCATTGAGATGTGCGGACAGCGATTTGTCAAAGTATGACATGAAAAATAAAATAAATACGGAAGTGTGCCAACATGACGTACACATAGGATGATAGAATAGGTCCTGAAATTTAGTATTATACAACCCAAGTTACCTTAAAAACTTAGGTTTTGGAAATATGGTTGACTAAATTAGTCGCTATGCGATGTGCGGACAACGATTTGTCTAAGTTTGAAATGAAATATAAAAATAAATACGGAATTGTGGATACATGACGTACACATAGGGTTATAGAATAAGACCAGAACTTCTGTATTATACCACCCAAGTTACCTTAAAAACTTAGGTTTTGGATATATGGGTGATTAAATTAGTCGCTATGCGATGTGCGGACAACGATTTGTCTAAGTATGACATGAAATATAATAATAAATACGGAGGTGTGCCAACATGACGTACACATAGGGTGATAGAATAGGACCAGAACTTCTGTATTATACCACCCAAGTTACCTTAAAAACTTAGGTTTTGGAAATATGGCTGATTAAAGTAGTCGCATTGAGATGTGCGGACAGCGATTTGTCAAAGTATGACATGAAAAATAAAATAAATACGGAAGTGTGCCAACATGACGTACACATAGGATGATAGAATAGGTCCTGAAATTTAGTACTATACCACCCAAGTTACCGTAAAAACTTAGGTTTTGGAAATATGGCTGATTAAAGTAGTCGCATTGAGATGTGCGGACAGCGATTTGTCTAAGTTTGACATGAAATATAAAAATAAATACGGAGGTGTGCCAACATGACGTACACATAGGGTGATAGAATAGGACCAGAACTTCTGTATTATACCACCCAAGTTACCGTAAAAACTTAGGTATTGGAAACATGGGTGATTAAATTAGTCGCTCTGCGATGTGCGGACAACGATTTGTCTAAGTTTGACATGAAATATAAAAATAAATACGGAATTTTGGATACATGACGTACACATTGGGTGATAGAATAGGATTAGAACTATATTATTATACCACTCAGGTTACCGTCAAAACTTAGGTTTTGGAAATACGGGTGATTAAAATAGTCGCTTTGGATGTGTGGACAGCGATCCACTTAAGTTTGACATAAAATATAAAATAGATACGGAAGTGTGTCAGCATGACGTACACGTAGGATGAAAGAATAGGACCAGAATTTTAGTACTATACCACCCAATTTACCTTAAAAACTTAGGTTTTGGAAATATGGGTGATTAAATTAGTCGCTATGCAATGTGCGGACAACGATTTGTCTAAGTATGACATGAAATATAATAATAAATACGGAGGTGTGCCAACATTACGTACACGTAGGGTGATAGAATAGGACCAGAACTTCTGTATTATACCACCCAAGTTACCGTAAAAACTTAGGTTTTGGAAATATGGCTGATTAAAGTAGTCTTATTGAGATGTGCGGACAGAGATTTGTCGAAGTTTGACACGAAATATAAAAAAATACGGAGGTGTGCCAACATGACGTACACATAGGATGATAGAATAGGTCCAGAACTTTAGTACTATACCACCCAAGTTACCGTAAAAACTTAGGTTTTGGAAATATGGGTGATTAAAGTAGTCGCATTGAGATGTGCGGACAGCGATTTTTCTAAGTTTGACATGAAATATAAAAATAAATACGGAATTCTGGATACATGACGTACATATAGGGTGATAGAATAGGACCAGAACTTTTGTATTATACCACCCAAGTTACCGTAAAAACTTAGGTTTTGGAAATATGGGTGATTAAATTAGTCGCTATGCGATGTGCGAACAACGATTTGTCGAAGTTTGACACGAAATATAAAAAAAATACGGAGGTGTGCCAACATGACGTACACATAGGATGATAGAATAGGTCCAGAACTTTAGTACTATACCACCCAAGTTACCTTAAAAACTTAGGTTTTGGAAATACGGGTGATAAAAATAGTCGCTTTGGATGTGTGGACAGCGATCCACCTAAGTTTGACATAAAATATAAAATAAATACGGCAGTGTGTCAGCATGACGTACACGTAGGATGAAAGAATAGGACCAGAACTTTAGTACTATACCACCCAAGTTACCTTAAAAACTTAGGTTTTGGAAATATGGGTGATTAAATTAGTCGCTATGCGATGTGCGGACAACGGTTTGTCTAAATATGACATGAAATATAATAATAAATACGGAGGTGTGCCAACATTACGTACACATAGGGTGATAGAATAGGACCAGAACTTCTGTATTATACCACCCAAGTTACCGTAAAAACTTAGGTTTTGGAAATATGGCTGATTAAAGTAGTCGCATTGAGATGTGCGGACAGAGATTTGTCGAAGTTTGACATGAAATATAAAAAAATACGGAGGTGTGCCAACATTACGTACACATAGGATGATGGAATAGGTCCAGAACTTTAGTACTATACCACCCAAGTTACCGTAAAAACTTAGGTTTTGGAAATATGGGTGATTAAATTAGTCGCTATGCGATGTGCGGACAACGATTTGTCTAAGTTTGACATGAAATATAAAAATAAATACGGAATTGTGGATACATGACGTACACATAGGGTGATAGAATAGGACCAGAACTTCTGTATTATACCACCCAAGTTACCGTAAAAACTTAGGTTTTGGAAATATGGGTGATTAAATTAGTCGCTATGCGATGTGCGGACAACGATTTGTCTAAGTATGACATGAAATATAATAATTAATACGGAGGTGTGCCAACAATACGTACACGTAGGGTGATAGAATAGGACCAGAACTTCTGTATTATACCACCCAAGTTACCGTGAAAACTTAGGTTTTGGAAATACGGGTGATTAAAATAGTCGCATTGAGATGTGCGGACAGAGATTTGTCGAAGTTTGACATAAAATATAAAAAAAATACGGAGGTGTGCCAACATGACGTACACATAGGATGATAGAATAGGTCCAGAACTTTAGTACTATACCACCCAAGTTACCTTAAAAACTTAGGTTTTGGAAATACGGGTGATTAAATTAGTCGCATTGAGATGTGCGGACAGCGATTTGTCTAAGTTTGACATGAAATATAAAAATAAATACGGAATTGTGGATACATGACGTACATATAGGGTGATAGAATAGGACCAGAACTTCTGTATTATACCACACAAGTTACCGTAAAAACTTAGGTTTTGGAAATATGGCTGATTAAAGTAGTCGCATTGAGATGTGCGGACAGAGATTTGTCGAAGTTTGACACGAAATATAAAAAAATACGGAGGTGTGCCAACATGACGTACACATAGGATGATAGAATAGGTCCAGAACTTTAGTACTATACCACCCAAGTTACCGTAAAAACTTAGGTTTTGGAAATATGGGTGATTAAAGTAGTCGCATTGAGATGTGCGGACAGCGATTTTTCTAAGTCTGACATGAAATATAAAAATAAATACGGAATTGTGGATACATGACGTACACATAGGGTGATAGAATAGGACCAGAACTTTTGTATTATACCACCCAAGTTACCGTAAAACCTTAGATTTTGGAAATATGGGTGATTAAATTAGTCGCTATGCGATGTGCGGACAACGATTTGTCGAAGTTTGACACGAAATATAAAAAAAATACGGAGGTGTGCCAACATGACGTACACATAGGATGATAGAATAGGTCCAGAACTTTAGTACTATACCACCCAAGTTACCTTAAAAACTTAGGTTTTGGTAATATGGGTGATTAAATTAGTCGCTATGCGATGTGCGGACAACGATTTGTCTAAGTATGACATGAAATATAATAATAAATACGGAGGTGTGCCAACATTACGTACACATTGGGTGATAGAATAGGACCAGAACTTCTGTATTATACCACCCAAGTTACCGTAACAACTTAGGTTTTGGAAATATGGCTGATTAAAGTAGTCGCATTGAGTTGTGCGGACAGAGATTTGTCGAAGTTTGACATGAAATATAAAATAAATACGGAAGTGTGCCAACATGACGTACACATAGGATGATAGAATAGGGCCAGAACTTTAGTACTATACCACCCAAGTTACCTTAAAAACTTAGGTTTTGGAAATACGGGTGATTAAATTAGTCGCATTGAGATGTGCGGACAGCGATTTGTCTAAGTTTGACATGAAATATAAAAATAAATACGGAATTGTGGATACATGACGTACACATAGGGTGATAGAATAGGACCAGAACTTCTGTATTATACCACACAAGTTACCGTAAAAACTTAGGTTTTGGAAATATGGCTGATTAAAGTAGTCGCATTGAGATGTGCGGACAGCTTTTTTTCAAAGTATGACATGAAAAATAAAATTAATACGGAAGTGTGCCAACATGACGTACACATAGGATGAAAGAATAGGACCAGAACTTTAGTACTATACCACCCAAGTTACCTTAAAAACTTAGGTTTTGGAAATACGGGTGATTAAATTAGTCGCATTGAGATGTGCGGACAGCGATTTGTCTAAGTTTGAAATGAAATATAAAAATAAATACGGAATTGTGGATACATGACGTACACATAGGGTTATAGAATAAGACCAGAACTTCTGTATTATACCACCCAAGTTACCTTAAAAACTTAGGTTTTGGAAATATGGGTGATAAAATTAGTCGCTATGCGATGTGCGGACAACGATTTGTCTAAGTATAACATGAAATATAATAATAAATACGGAGGTGTGCCAACATGACGTACACATAGGGTGATAGAATAGGACCAGAACTTCTGTATTATACCACCCAAGTTACCTTAAAAACTTAGGTTTTGGAAATATGGCTGATTAAAGTAGTCGCATTGAGATGTGCGGACAGCGATTTGTCAAAGTATGACATGAAAAATAAAATAAATACGGAAGTGTGCCAACATGACGTACACATAGGATGATAGAATAGGTCCTGAAATTTAGTACTATACCACCCAAGTTACCGTAAAAACTTAGGTTTTGGAAATATGGCTGATTAAAGTAGTCGCATTGAGATGTGCGGACAGCGATTTGTCTAAGTTTGACATGAAATATAAAAATAAATACGGAGGTGTGCCAACATGACGTACACATAGGGTGATAGAATAGGACCAGAACTTCTGTATTATACCACCCAAGTTACCGTAAAAACTTAGGTTTTGGAAACATGGGTGATTAAATTAGTCGCTCTGCGATGTGCGGACAACGATTTGTCTAAGTTTGACATGAAATATAAAAATAAATACGGAATTTTGGATACATGACGTACACATTGGGTGATAGAATAGGATTAGAACTATATTATTATACCACTCAGGTTACCGTCAAAACTTAGGTTTTGGAAATACGGGTGATTAAAATAGTCGCTTTGGATGTGTGGCAAGCGATCCACTTAAGTTTGACATAAAATATAAAATAAATACGGAAGTGTGTCAGCATGACGTACACGTAGGATGAAAGAATAGGACCAGAATTTTAGTACTATACCACCCAAGTTACCTTAAAACTTAGGTTTTGGAAATATGGGTAATTAAATTAGTCGCTATGCGATGTGCGGACAACGATTTGTCTAAGTATGACATGAAATATAATAATAAATACGGAGGTGTGCCAACATTACGTACACGTAGGGTGATAGAATAGGACCAGAACTTCTGTATTATACCACCCAAGTTACCGTAAAAACTTAGGTTTTGGAAATATGGCTGATTAAAGTAGTCTTATTGAGATGTGCGGACAGAGATTTGTCGAAGTTTGACACGAAATATAAAAAAATACGGAGGTGTGCCAACATGACGTACACATAGGATGATAGAATAGGTCCAGAACTTTAGTACTATACCACCCAAGTTACCGTAAAAACTTAGGTTTTGGAAATATGGGTGATTAAAGTAGTCGCATTGAGATGTGCGGACAACGATTTTTCTAAGTTTGACATGAAATATAAAAATAAATACGGAATTCTGGATTCATGACGTACACATAGGGTGATTAGAATAGGACCAGAACTTCTGTATTATACCACCCAAGTTACCGTAAAAACTTAGGTTTTGGAAATATGGGTGATTAAATTAGTCGCTATGCGATGTGCGAACAACGATTTGTCGAAGTTTGACACGAAATATAAAAAAAATACGGAGGTGTGCCAACATGACGTACACATAGGATGATAGAATAGGTCCAGAACTATAGTACTATACCACCCAAGTTACCTTACAAACTTAGGTTTTGGAAATACGGGTGATTAAAATAGTCGCTTTGGATGTGTGGACAGCGATCCACCTAAGTTTGACATAAAATATAAAATAAATACGGCAGTGTGTCAGCATGACGTACACGTAGGATGATGGAATAGGTCCAGAACTTTAGTACTATACCACCCAAGTTACCGTAAAAACTTAGGTTTTGGAAATATGGGTGATTAAATTAGTCGCTATGCGATGTGCGGACAACGATTTGTCTAAGTATGACATGAAATATAATAATAAATACGGAGGTGTGCCAACAATACGTACCCGTAGGGTGATAGAATAGGACCAGAACTTCTGTATTATACCACCCAAGTTACCGTGAAAACTTAGGTTTTGGAAATATGGCTGATTAAAGTAGTCGCATTGAGATGTGCGGACAGAGATTTGTCGAAGTTTGACATAAAATATAAAAAAAATACGGAGGTGTGCCAACATGACGTACACATAGGATGATAGAATAGGTCCAGAACTTTAGTACTATACCACCCAAGTTACCTTAAAAACTTAGGTTTTGGAAATACGGGTGATTAAATTAGTCGCATTGAGATGTGCGGACAGCGATTTGTCTAAGTTTGACATGAAATATAAAAATAAATACGGAATTGTGGATACATGACGTACACATAGGGTGATAGAATAGGACCAGAACTTCTGTATTATACCACACAAGTTACCGTAAAAACTTAGGTTTTGGAAATATGGCTGATTAAAGTAGTCGCATTGAGATGTGCGGACAGCGATTTGTCAAAGTATGACATGAAAAATAAAATAAATACGGAAGTGTGCCAACATGACGTACACATAGGATGATAGAATAGGTCCTGAAATTTAGTATTATACCACCCAAGTTACCGTAAAAACTTAGGTTTTGGAAATATGGCTGATTAAAGTAGTCGCATTGAGATGTGCGGACAGAGATTTGTCGAAGTTTGACACGAAATATAAAAAAATACGGAGGTGTGCCAACATGACGTACACATAGGATGATAGAATAGGTCCAGAACTTTAGTACTATACCACCCAAGTTACCGTAAAAACTTAGGTTTTGGAAATATGGGTGATTAAAGTAGTCGCATTGAGATGTGCGGACAGCGATTTTTCTAAGTTTGACATGAAATATAAAATAAATACGGAAGTGTGGATACATGACGTACACATAGGGTGATAGAATAGGACCAGAACTTTTGTATTATACCACCCAAGTTACCGTAAAAACTTAGGTTTTGGAAATATGGGTGATTAAATTAGTCGCTATGCGATGTGCGGACAACGATTTGTCGAAGTTTGACACGAAATATAAAAAAATACGGAGGTGTGCCAACATGACGTACACATAGGATGATAGAATAGGTCCAGAACTTTAGTACTATACCACCCAAGTTACCTTAAAAACTTAGGTTTTGGAAATATGGGTGATTAAATTAGTCGCTATGCGATGTGCGGACAACGATTTGTCTAGGTATGACATGAAATATAATAATAAATACGGAGGTGTGCCAACATTACGTACACATAGGGTGATAGAATAGGACCAGAACTTCTGTATTATACCACCCAAGTTACCGTAACAACTTAGGTTTTGGAAATATGGCTGATTAAAGTAGTCGCATTGAGATGTGCGGACAGAGATTTGTCGAAGTTTGACATGAAATATAAAAAAAATACGGAGGTGTGCCAACATGACGTACACATAGGATGATAGAATAGGGCCAGAACTTTAGTACTATACCACCCAAGTTACCTTAAAAACTTAGGTTTTGGAAATACGGGTGATTAAATTAGTCGCATTGAGATGTGCGGACAGCGATTTGTCTAAATTTGACATGAAATATAAAAATAAATACGGAATTGTGGATACATGACGTACACATAGGGTGATAGAATAGGACCAGAACTTCTGTATTATACCACACAAGTTACCGTAAAAACTTAGGTTTTGGAAATATGGCTGATTAAAGTAGTCGCATTGAGATGTGCGGACAGCGATTTGTCAAAGTATGACATGAAAAATAAAATAAATACGGAAGTGTGCCAACATGACGTACACATAAGATGAAAGAATAGGACCAGAACTTTAGTACTATACCACCCAAGTTACCTTAAAAACTTAGGTTTTGGAAATATGGGTGATTAAATTAGTCGCTATGCGATGTGCGGACAACGATTTGTCTAAGTATGACATGAAATATAATAATAAATACGGAGGTGTGCCAACATTACGTACACGTAGGGTGATAGAATAGGACCAGAACTTCTGTATTATACCACCCAAGTTACCGTAAAAACTTAGGTTTTGGAAATATGGCTGATTAAAGTAGTCTTATTGAGATGTGCGGACAGAGATTTGTCGAAGTTTGACACGAAATATAAAAAAATTCGGAGGTGTGCCAACATGACGTACACATAGGATGATAGAATAGGTCCAGAACTTTAGTACTATACCACCCAAGTTACCGTAAAAACTTAGGTTTTGGAAATATGGGTGATTAAAGTAGTCGCATTGAGATGTGCGGACAGCGATTTTTCTAAGTTTGACATGAAATAAAAAAATAAATACGGAATCCTGGATACATGACGTACACATAGGGTGATAGAATAGGACCAGAACTTTAGTACTATACCACCCAAGTTACCTTAAAAACTTAGGTTTTGGAAATACGGTCGATTAAATTAGTCGCATTGAGATGTGCGGACAGCGATTTGTCTAAGTTTGACATGAAATATAAAAATAAATACGGAATTTTGGATACATGACGTACACATTGGGTGATAGAATAGGATTAGAACTATATTATTATACCACTCAGGTTACCGTCAAAACTTAGGTTTTGGAAATACGGGTGATTAAAATAGTCGCTTTGGATGTGTGGACAGCGATCCACCTAAGTTTTACATAAAATATAAAATAAATACGGAAGTGTGTCAGCATGACGTACACGTAGGATGAAAGAATAGAACCAGAATTTTAGTACTATACCACCCAAGTTACCGTAAAAACTTAGGTTTTGGAAATATGGCTGATTAAAGTAGTCGCATTGAGATGTGCGGACAGCGATTTGTCTAAGTTTGACATGAAATATAAAAATAAATACGGAATTGTGGATACATGACGTACACATAGGGTGATAGAATAGGACCAGAACTTCTGTATTATACCACCCAAGTTACCGTAAAAACTTAGGTTTTGGAAATATGGGTGATTAAATTAGTCGCTATGCGATGTGCGGACAACGATTTCTCGAAGTTTGACATGAAATATAAAAATAAATACGGAAGTGTGCCAACATGACGTACACATAGGATGATAGATTAGGTCCTGAAATTTAGTATTATACCACCCAAGTTACCTTAAAAACTTAGGTTTTGGAAATATGGGTGATTAAATTAGTCGCTTTGGATGTGTGGACAGTGATCCACCTAAGTTTGACATAAAATATAAAATAAATACGGCAGTGTGTCAGCATGACGTACACGTAGGGTGATGAAATAGGACCAGAACTTCTGTATTATACCACCCAAGTTAACGTAAAAACTTAGGTTTTGGAAATATGGCTGATTAAAGTAGTCGCATTGAGATGTGCGGACTGCGATTTGTCAAAGTATGACATGAAAAATAAAATAAATACGGAAGTGTGCCAACATGACGTACACATAGGATGAAAGAATAGGTCCTGAAATTTAGTATTATACCACCCAAGTTACCTTAAAAACTTAGGTTTTGGAAATATGGGTGATTAAATTAGTCGCTATGCGATGTGCGGACAACGATTTGTCTAAGTTTTACATGAAATATAATAATAAATACGGAGGTGTGCCAACATTACTTACACATAGGGTGATAGAATAGGACCAGAACTTCTGTATTATACCACCCAAGTTACCGTAAAAACTTAGGTTTTGGAAATATGGGTGATTAAATTAGTCGCATTGAGATGTGCGGACAGCGATTTGTCAAAGTATGACATGAAAAATAAAATAAATACGGAAGTGTGCCAACATGACGTACACATAGGATGAAAGAATAGGACCAGAACTTTAGTACTATACCACCCAAGTTACCTTAAAAACTTAGGTTTTGGAAATATGGGTGATTAAATTAGTCGCTATGCGATGTGCGGACAACGATTTGTCTAAGTATGACATGAAATATAATAATAAATACGGAGGTGTGCCAACATTACGTACACGTAGGGTGATAGAATAGGACCAGAACTTCTGTATTATACCACCCAAGTTACCGTAAAAACTTAGGTTTTGGAAATATGGCTGATTAAAGTAGTCGCATTGAGATGTGCGGACAGAAATTTGTCGAAGTTTGACACGAAATATAAAAAAATACGGAGGTGTGCCAACATGACGTACACATAGGATGATAGAATAGGTCCAGAACTTTAGTACTATACCACCCAAGTTACCGTAAAAACTTTGGTTTTGGAAATATGGCTGATTAAAGTAGTCGCATTGAGATGTGCGGACAGCGATTTGTCTAAGTTTGACATGAAATATAAAAATAAATACGGAATTGTGGATACATGACGTACACATAGGGTGATAGAATAGGACCAGAACGTCTGTATTATACCGCCCAAGTTACCGTAAAAACTTAGGTTTTGGAAATATGGGTGATTAAATTAGTCGCTATGCGATGTGCGGACAGCGATTTGTCTAAGTTTGACATGAAATATAAAAATAAATACGGAATTTTGGATACATGACGTACACATTGGGTAATAGAATAGGATTAGAACTATATTATTATACCACTCAGGTTACCGTCAAAACTTAGGTTTTGGAAATAAGGGTGATTAAAATAGTCGCTTTGGATGTGTGGACAGCGATCTACCTAAGTTTGACATAAAATATAAAATAAATACGGAAGTGTGTCAGCATGACGTACACGTAGGATGAAAGAATAGGACCAGAACTTTAGTACTATACCACCCAAGTTACCTTAAAAACTTAAGTTTTGGAAATATGGGTGTTTAAATTAGTCGCTATGCGATTTGCGGACAACGATTTGTCTAAGTATGACATGAAATATAATAATAAATACGGAGGTGTGCCAATATTACGTACACGTAGGGTGATAGAATAGGACCAGATTTTCTGTATTATACCACCCAAGTTACCGTAAAATCTTAGGTTTTGGAAATATGGCTGATTAAAGTAGTCGCATTGAGATGTGCGGACAGAGATTTGTCGAAGTTTGACACGAAATATAAAAAAAATACGGAGGTGTGCCAACATGACGTACACATAGGATGATAGAATAGGTCCAGAACTTTAGTACTATACCACCCAAGTTACCTTAAAAACTTAGGTTTTGGAAATATGGGTGATTTAATTAGTCGCTATGCGATGTGCGGATAACGATTTGTCTAAGTATGACATGAAATATAATAATAAATACGAAGGTGTGCCAACATTACGTACACGTAGGGTGATAGAATAGGACCAGAACTTCTGTATTATACCACCCAAGTTACCGTAAAAACTTAGGTTTTGGAAATATGGCTGATTAAAGTAGTCGCATTGAGATGTGCGGACAGAGATTTGTCGAAGTTTGACACGAAATATAAAAAAAATACGGAGGTGTGCCAACATGACGTACACATAGGATGATAGAATAGGTCCAGAACTTTAGTACTATACCACCCAAGTTACCGTAAAAACTTCGGTTTTGGAAATATGGCTGATTAAAGTAGTCGCATTGAGATGTGCGGACAGCGATTTGTCTAAGTTTGACATGAAATATAAAAATAAATACGGAATTGTGGATATATGACGTACACATAGGGTGATAGAATAGGACCAGAACTTCTGTATTATACCACCCAAGTTACCGTAAAAACTTAGGTTTTGGAAATATGGGTGATTAAATTAGTCGCTATGCGATGTGCGGACAACGATTTGTCTAAGTTTGACATGAAATATAAAAATAAATACGGAATTTTGGATACATGACGTACACATTGGGTGATAGAATAGGATTAGAACTATATTATTATACCACTCAGGTTACCGTCAAAACTTAGGTTTTGGAAATACGGGTGATTAAAATAGTCGCTTTGGATGTGTGGACAGCGATCCACCTAAGTTTGACATAAAATATAAAATAAATACGGAAGTGTGTCAGCATGACGTACACGTAGGATGAAAGAATAGGACCAGAACTTTAGTACTATACCACCCAAGTTACCTTAAAAACTTAGGTTTTGGAAATATGGGTGATTAAATTAGTCGCTATGCGATGTGCGGACAACGATTTGTCTAAGTATGACATGAAATATAATAATAAATACGGAGGTGTGCCAACATGACGTACACATAGGATGATAGAATAGGTCCAGAACTTTAGTACTATACCACCCAAGTTACCTTAAAAACTTAGGTTTTGGAAATATGGGTGATTAAATTAGTCGCTATGCGATGTGCGGACAACGATTTGTCTAAGTATGACATGAAATATAATAATAAATACGGAGGTGTGCCAACATTACGTACACGTAGGTTGATAGAATAGGACCAGAACTTCTGTATTATACCACCCAAGTTACCGTAAAAACTTAGGTTTTGGAAATATGGCTGATTAAAGTAGTCGCATTGAGATGTGCGGACAGCGATTTGTCAAAGTATGACATGAAAAATAAAATAAATACGGAAGTGTGCCAACATGACGTACACATAGGATGATAGAATAGGTCCTGAAATTTAGTATTATACCACCCAAGTTACCTTAAAAACTTAGGTTTTGTAAATATGGGTGATTAAATTAGTCGCTATGCGATGTGCGGACAACGATTTGTCTAAGTTTGACATGAAATATAAAAATAAATACGGAATTGTGGATACATGACGTACACATAGGGTGATAGAATAGGACCAGAACTTCTGTATTATACCACCCAAGTTACCGTAAAAACTTAGGTTTTGGAAATATGGGTGATTAAATTAGTCGCTATGCGATGTGCGGACAACGATTTCTCGAAGTTTGACATGAAATATAAAAATAAATACGGAAGTGTGCCAACATGACGTACACATAGGATGATAGAATAGGTCCTGAAATTTAGTATTATACCACCCAAGTTACCTTAAAAACTTAGGTTTTGGAAATATGGGTGATTAAATTAGTCGCTTTGGATGTGTGGACAGTGATCCACCTAAGTTTGACATAAAATATAAAATAAATACGGCAGTGTGTCAGCATGACGTACACGTAGGGTGATGAAATAGGACCAGAACTTCTGTATTATACCACCCAAGTTAACGTAAAAACTTAGGTTTTGGAAATATGGCTGATTAAAGTAGTCGCATTGAGATGTGCGGACAGCGATTTGTCAAAGTATGACATGAAAAATAAAATAAATACGGAAGTGTGCCAACATGACGTACACATAGGATGAAAGAATAGGTCCTGAAATTTAGTATTATACCACCCAAGTTACCTTAAAAACTTAGGTTTTGGAAATATGGCTGATTAAAGTAGTCGCATTGAGATGTGCGGACAGAGATTTGTCGAAGTTTGACACGAAATATAAAAAAAATACGGAGGTGTGCCAACATGACGTACACATAGGATGATAGAATAGGTCCAGAACTTTAGTACTATACCACCCAAGTTACCTTAAAAACTTAGGTTTTGGAAATACGGGTGATTAAAATAGTCGCTTTGGATGTGTGGACAGTGATCGACCTAAGTTTGACATAAAATATAAAATAAATACGGCAGTGTGTCAGCATGACGTACACGTAGGGTGATGAAATAGGACCAGAACTTCTGTATTATACCACCCAAGATACCGTAAAAACTTAGGTTTTGGAAATATGGGTGATTAAATTAGTCGCTATGCGATGTGCGGACAACGATTTGTCGAAGTTTGACACGAAATATAAAAAAAATACGGAGGTGTGCCAACATGACGTACACATAGGATGATAGAATAGGTCCAGAACTTTAGTACTATACCACCCAAGTTACCTTAAAAACTTAGGTTTTGGAAATACGGGTGATTAAAATAGTCGCTTTGGATGTGTGGACAGCGATCCACCTAAGTTTGACATAAAATATAAAATAAATACGGCAGTGTGTCAGCATGACGTACACGTAGGATGAAAGAATAGGACCAGAACTTTAGTACTATACCGCCCAAGTTACCGTAAAAACTTAGGTTTTGGAAATATGGGTGTTTAAATTAGTCGCTATGCGATTTGCGGACAACGATTTGTCTAAGTATGACATGAAATATAATAATAAATACGGAGGTGTGCCAATATTACGTACACGTAGGGTGATAGAATAGGACCAGATTTTCTGTATTATACCACCCAAGTTACCGTAAAATCTTAGGTTTTGGAAATATGGCTGATTAAAGTAGTCGCATTGAGATGTGCGGACAGAGATTTGTCGAAGTTTGACACGAAATATAAAAAAAATACGGAGGTTTGCCAACATGACGTACACATAGGATGATAGAATAGGTCCAGAACTTTAGTACTATACCACCCAAGTTACCTTAAAAACTTAGGTTTTGGAAATATGGGTGATTTAATTAGTCGCTATGCGATGTGCGGATAACGATTTGTCTAAGTATGACATGAAATATAATAATAAATACGAAGGTGTGCCAACATTACGTACACGTAGGGTGATAGAATAGGACCAGAACTTCTGTATTATACCACCCAAGTTACCGTAAAAACTTAGGTTTTGGAAATATGGCTGATTAAAGTAGTCGCATTGAGATGTGCGGACAGAGATTTGTCGAAGTTTGACACGAAATATAAAAAAAATACGGAGGTGTGCCAACATGACGTACACATAGGATGATAGAATAGGTCCAGAACTTTAGTACTATACCACCCAAGTTACCGTAAAAACTTCGGTTTTGGAAATATGGCTGATTAAAGTAGTCGCATTGAGATGTGCGGACAGCGATTTGTCTAAGTTTGACATGAAATATAAAAATAAATACGGAATTGTGGATATATGACGTACACATAGGGTGATAGAATAGGACCAGAACTTCTGTATTATACCACCCAAGTTACCGTAAAAACTTAGGTTTTGGAAATATGGGTGATTAAATTAGTCGCTATGCGATGTGCGGACAACGATTTGTCTAAGTTTGACATGAAATATAAAAATAAATACGGAATTTTGGATACATGACGTACACATTGGGTGATAGAATAGGATTAGAACTATATTATTATACCACTCAGGTTACCGTCAAAACTTAGGTTTTGGAAATACGGGTGATTAAAATAGTCGCTTTGGATGTGTGGACAGCGATCCACCTAAGTTTGACATAAAATATAAAATAAATACGGAAGTGTGTCAGCATGACGTACACGTAGGATGAAAGAATAGGACCAGAACTTTAGTACTATACCACCCAAGTTACCTTAAAAACTTAGGTTTTGGAAATATGGGTGATTAAATTAGTCGCTATGCGATGTGCGGACAACGATTTGTCTAAGTATGACATGAAATATAATAATAAATACGGAGGTGTGCCAACATGACGTACACATAGGATGATAGAATAGGTCCAGAACTTTAGTACTATACCACCCAAGTTACCTTAAAAACTTAGGTTTTGGAAATATGGGTGATTAAATTAGTCGCTATGCGATGTGCGGACAACGATTTGTCTAAGTATGACATGAAATATAATAATAAATACGGAGGTGTGCCAACATTACGTACACGTAGGTTGATAGAATAGGACCAGAACTTCTGTATTATACCACCCAAGTTACCGTAAAAACTTAGGTTTTGGAAATATGGCTGATTAAAGTAGTCGCATTGAGATGTGCGGACAGCGATTTGTCAAAGTATGACATGAAAAATAAAATAAATACGGAAGTGTGCCAACATGACGTACACATAGGATGATAGAATAGGTCCTGAAATTTAGTATTATACCACCCAAGTTACCTTAAAAACTTAGGTTTTGTAAATATGGGTGATTAAATTAGTCGCTATGCGATGTGCGGACAACGATTTGTCTAAGTTTGACATGAAATATAAAAATAAATACGGAATTGTGGATACATGACGTACACATAGGGTGATAGAATAGGACCAGAACTTCTGTATTATACCACCCAAGTTACCGTAAAAACTTAGGTTTTGGAAATATGGGTGATTAAATTAGTCGCTATGCGATGTGCGGACAACGATTTCTCGAAGTTTGACATGAAATATAAAAATAAATACGGAAGTGTGCCAACATGACGTACACATAGGATGATAGAATAGGTCCTGAAATTTAGTATTATACCACCCAAGTTACCTTAAAAACTTAGGTTTTGGAAATATGGGTGATTAAATTAGTCGCTTTGGATGTGTGGACAGTGATCCACCTAAGTTTGACATAAAATATAAAATAAATACGGCAGTGTGTCAGCATGACGTACACGTAGGGTGATGAAATAGGACCAGAACTTCTGTATTATACCACCCAAGTTAACGTAAAAACTTAGGTTTTGGAAATATGGCTGATTAAAGTAGTCGCATTGAGATGTGCGGACAGCGATTTGTCAAAGTATGACATGAAAAATAAAATAAATACGGAAGTGTGCCAACATGACGTACACATAGGATGAAAGAATAGGTCCTGAAATTTAGTATTATACCACCCAAGTTACCTTAAAAACTTAGGTTTTGGAAATATGGCTGATTAAAGTAGTCGCATTGAGATGTGCGGACAGAGATTTGTCGAAGTTTGACACGAAATATAAATAAATACGGAGGTGTGCCAACATTACGTACACATAGGGTGATAGAATAGGACCAGAACTTCTGTATTATACCACCCAAGTTACCGTAAAAACTTATGTTTTGGAAATATGGCTGATTAAAGTAGTCGCATTGAGATGTGCGGACAGAGATTTGTCGAAGTTTGACACGAAATATAAAAAAAATACGGAGGTGTGCCAACATGACGTACACATAGGATGATAGAATAGGTCCAGAACTTTAGTACTATACCACCCAAGTTACCGTAAAAACTTCGGTTTTGGAAATATGGCTGATTAAAGTAGTCGCATTGAGATGTGCGGACAGCGATTTGTCTAAGTTTGACATGAAATATAAAAATAAATACGGAATTGTGGATATATGACGTACACATAGGGTGATAGAATAGGACCAGAACTTCCGTATTATACCACCCAAGTTACCGTAAAAACTTAGGTTTTGGAAATATGGGTGATTAAATTAGTCGCTATGCGATGTGCGGACAACGATTTGTCTAAGTTTGACATGAAATATAAAAATAAATACGGAATTTTGGATACATGACGTACACATTGGGTGATAGAATAGGATTAGAACTATATTATTATACCACTCAGGTTACCGTCAAAACTTAGGTTTTGGAAATACGGGTGATTAAAATAGTCGCTTTGGATGTGTGGACAGCGATCCACCTAAGTTTGACATAAAATATAAAATAAATACGGAAGTGTGTCAGCATGACGTACACGTAGGATGAAAGAATAGGACCAGAACTTTAGTACTATACCACCCAAGTTACCTTAAAAACTTAGGTTTTGGAAATATGGGTGATTAAATTAGTCGCTATGCGATGTGCGGACAACGATTTGTCTAAGTATGACATGAAATATAATAATAAATACGGAGGTGTGCCAACATGACGTACACATAGGATGATAGAATAGGTCCAGAACTTTAGTACTATACCACCCAAGTTACCTTAAAAACTTAGGTTTTGGAAATATGGGTGATTAAATTAGTCGCTATGCGATGTGCGGACAACGATTTGTCTAAGTATGACATGAAATATAATAATAAATACGGAGGTGTGCCAACATTACGTACACGTAGGTTGATAGAATAGGACCAGAACTTCTGTATTATACCACCCAAGTTACCGTAAAAACTTAGGTTTTGGAAATATGGCTGATTAAAGTAGTCGCATTGAGATGTGCGGACAGCGATTTGTCAAAGTATGACATGAAAAATAAAATAAATACGGAAGTGTGCCAACATGACGTACACATAGGATGATAGAATAGGTCCTGAAATTTAGTATTATACCACCCAAGTTACCTTAAAAACTTAGGTTTTGTAAATATGGGTGATTAAATTAGTCGCTATGCGATGTGCGGACAACGATTTGTCTAAGTTTGACATGAAATATAAAAATAAATACGGAATTGTGGATACATGACGTACACATAGGGTGATAGAATAGGACCAGAACTTCTGTATTATACCACCCAAGTTACCGTAAAAACTTAGGTTTTGGAAATATGGGTGATTAAATTAGTCGCTATGCGATGTGCGGACAACGATTTCTCGAAGTTTGACATGAAATATAAAAATAAATACGGAAGTGTGCCAACATGACGTACACATAGGATGATAGAATAGGTCCTGAAATTTAGTATTATACCACCCAAGTTACCTTAAAAACTTAGGTTTTGGAAATATGGGTGATTAAATTAGTCGCTTTGGATGTGTGGACAGTGATCCACCTAAGTTTGACATAAAATATAAAATAAATACGGCAGTGTGTCAGCATGACGTACACGTAGGGTGATGAAATAGGACCAGAACTTCTGTATTATACCACCCAAGTTAACGTAAAAACTTAGGTTTTGGAAATATGGCTGATTAAAGTAGTCGCATTGAGATGTGCGGACAGCGATTTGTCAAAGTATGACATGAAAAATAAAATAAATACGGAAGTGTGCCAACATGACGTACACATAGGATGAAAGAATAGGTCCTGAAATTTAGTATTATACCACCCAAGTTACCTTAAAAACTTAGGTTTTGGAAATATGGCTGATTAAAGTAGTCGCATTGAGATGTGCGGACAGAGATTTGTCGAAGTTTGACACGAAATATAAAAAAATACGGAGGTGTGCCAACATTACGTACACATAGGGTGATAGAATAGGACCAGAACTTCTGTATTATACCACCCAAGTTACCGTAAAAACTTATGTTTTGGAAATATGGCTGATTAAAGTAGTCGCATTGAGATGTGCGGACAGAGATTTGTCGAAGTTTGACACGAAATATAAAAAAAATACGGAGGTGTGCCAACATGACGTACACATAGGATGATAGAATAGGTCCAGAACTTTAGTACTATACCACCCAAGTTACCGTAAAAACTTCGGTTTTGGAAATATGGCTGATTAAAGTAGTCGCATTGAGATGTGCGGACAGCGATTTGTCTAAGTTTGACATGAAATATAAAAATAAATACGGAATTGTGGATATATGACGTACACATAGGGTGATAGAATAGGACCAGAACTTCTGTATTATACCACCCAAGTTACCGTAAAAACTTAGGTTTTGGAAATATGGGTGATTAAATTAGTCGCTATGCGATGTGCGGACAACGATTTGTCTAAGTTTGACATGAAATATAAAAATAAATACGGAATTTTGGATACATGACGTACACATTGGGTGATAGAATAGGATTAGAACTATATTTATTATACCACTCAGGTTACCGTCAAAACTTAGGTTTTGGAAATACGGGTGATTAAAATAGTCGCTTTGGATGTGTGGACAGCGATCCACCTAAGTTTGACATAAAATATAAAATAAATACGGAAGTGTGTCAGCATGACGTACACGTAGGATGAAAGAATAGGACCAGAACTTTAGTACTATACCACCCAAGTTACCTTAAAAACTTAGGTTTTGGAAATATGGGTGATTAAATTAGTCGCTATGCGATGTGCGGACAACGATTTGTCTAAGTATGACATGAAATATAATAATAAATACGGAGGTGTGCCAACATTACGTACACGTAGGTTGATAGAATAGGACCAGAACTTCTGTATTATACCACCCAAGTTACCGTAAAAACTTAGGTTTTGGAAATATGGCTGATTAAAGTAGTCGCATTGAGATGTGCGGACAGCGATTTGTCAAAGTATGACATGAAAAAATAAAATAAATACGGAAGTGTGCCAACATGACGTACACATAGGATGATAGAATAGGTCCTGAAATTTAGTATTATACCACCCAAGTTACCTTAAAAACTTAGGTTTTGTAAATATGGGTGATTAATTAGTCGCTATGCGATGTGCGGACAACGATTTGTCTAAGTTTGACATGAAATATAAAAATAAATACGGAATTGTGGATACATGACGTACACATAGGGTGATAGAATAGGACCAGAACTTCAGTATTATACCATCCAAGTTACCGTTAAAAACTTAGGTTTTGGAAATATGGCTGATTAAAGTAGTCGCATTGAGATGTGCGGACAGAGATTTGTCGAAGTTTGACACGAAATATAAAAAAAATACGGAGGTGTGCCAACATGACGTACACATAGGATGATAGAATAGGTCCAGAACTTTAGTACTATACCACCCAAGTTACCTTAAAAACTTAGGTTTTGGAAATACGGGTCGATTAAAATAGTCCGCTTTGGATGTGTGGACAGTGATCGACCTAAGTTTGACATAAAATATAAAATAAATACGGCAGTGTGTCAGCATGACGTACACGTAGGGTGATGAAATAGGACCAGAACTTCTGTATTATACCACCCAAGATACCGTAAAAACTTAGGTTTTGGAAATATGGGTGATTAAATTAGTCGCTATGCGATGTGCGGACAACGATTTGTCGAAGTTTGACACGAAATATAAAAAAAATACGGAGGTGTGCCAACATGACGTACACATAGGATGATAGAATAGGTCCAGAACTTTAGTACTATACCACCCAAGTTACCTTAAAAACTTAGGTTTTGGAAATACGGGTGATTAAAATAGTCGCTTTGGATGTGTGGACAGCGATCCACCTAAGTTTGACATAAAATATAAAATAAATACGGCAGTGTGTCAGCATGACGTACACGTAGGATGAAAGAATAGGACCAGAACTTTAGTACTATACCGCCCAAGTTACCGTAAAAACTTAGGTTTTGGAAATATGGGTGTTTAAATTAGTCGCTATGCGATTTGCGGACAACGATTTGTCTAAGTATGACATGAAATATAATAATAAATACGGAGGTGTGCCAATATTACGTACACGTAGGGTGATAGAATAGGACCAGATTTTCTGTATTATACCACCCAAGTTACCGTAAAAACTTAGGTTTTGGAAATATGGCTGATTAAAGTAGTCGCATTGAGATGTGCGGACAGAGATTTGTCGAAGTTTGACACGAAATATAAAAAAAATACGGAGGTGTGCCAACATGACGTACACATAGGATGATAGAATAGGTCCAGAACTTTAGTACTATACCACCCAAGTTACCGTAAAAACTTCGGTTTTGGAAATATGGCTGATTAAAGTAGTCGCATTGAGATGTGCGGACAGCGATTTGTCTAAGTTTGACATGAAATATAAAAATAAATACGGAATTGTGGATATATGACGTACACATAGGGTGATAGAATAGGACCAGAACTTCTGTATTATACCACCCAAGTTACCGTAAAAACTTAGGTTTTGGAAATATGGGTGATTAAATTAGTCGCTATGCGATGTGCGGACAACGATTTGTCTAAGTTTGACATGAAATATAAAAATAAATACGGAATTTTGGATACATGACGTACACATTGGGTGATAGAATAGGATTAGAACTATATTATTATACCACTCAGGTTACCGTCAAAACTTAGGTTTTGGAAATACGGGTGATTAAAATAGTCGCTTTGGATGTGTGGACAGCGATCCACCTAAGTTTGACATAAAATATAAAATAAATACGGAAGTGTGTCAGCATGACGTACACGTAGGATGAAAGAATAGGACCAGAACTTTAGTACTATACCACCCAAGTTACCTTAAAAACTTAGGTTTTGGAAATATGGGTGATTAAATTAGTCGCTATGCGATGTGCGGACAACGATTTGTCTAAGTATGACATGAAATATAATAATAAATACGGAGGTGTGCCAACATGACGTACACATAGGATGATAGAATAGGTCCAGAACTTTAGTACTATACCACCCAAGTTACCTTAAAAACTTAGGTTTTGGAAATATGGGTGATTAAATTAGTCGCTATGCGATGTGCGGACAACGATTTGTCTAAGTATGACATGAAATATAATAATAAATACGGAGGTGTGCCAACATTACGTACACGTAGGTTGATAGAATAGGACCAGAACTTCTGTATTATACCACCCAAGTTACCGTAAAAACTTAGGTTTTGGAAATATGGCTGATTAAAGTAGTCGCATTGAGATGTGCGGACAGCGATTTGTCAAAGTATGACATGAAAAATAAAATAAATACGGAAGTGTGCCAACATGACGTACACATAGGATGATAGAATAGGTCCTGAAATTTAGTATTATACCACCCAAGTTACCTTAAAAACTTAGGTTTTGTAAATATGGGTGATTAAATTAGTCGCTATGCGATGTGCGGACAACGATTTGTCTAAGTTTGACATGAAATATAAAAATAAATACGGAATTGTGGATACATGACGTACACATAGGGTGATAGAATAGGACCAGAACTTCTGTATTATACCACCCAAGTTACCGTAAAAACTTAGGTTTTGGAAATATGGGTGATTAAATTAGTCGCTATGCGATGTGCGGACAACGATTTCTCGAAGTTTGACATGAAATATAAAAATAAATACGGAAGTGTGCCAACATGACGTACACATAGGATGATAGAATAGGTCCTGAAATTTAGTATTATACCACCCAAGTTACCTTAAAAACTTAGGTTTTGGAAATATGGGTGATTAAATTAGTCGCTTTGGATGTGTGGACAGTGATCCACCTAAGTTTGACATAAAATATAAAATAAATACGGCAGTGTGTCAGCATGACGTACACGTAGGGTGATGAAATAGGACCAGAACTTCTGTATTATACCACCCAAGTTAACGTAAAAACTTAGGTTTTGGAAATATGGCTGATTAAAGTAGTCGCATTGAGATGTGCGGACAGCGATTTGTCAAAGTATGACATGAAAAATAAAATAAATACGGAAGTGTGCCAACATGACGTACACATAGGATGAAAGAATAGGTCCTGAAATTTAGTATTATACCACCCAAGTTACCTTAAAAACTTAGGTTTTGGAAATATGGCTGATTAAAGTAGTCGCATTGAGATGTGCGGACAGAGATTTGTCGAAGTTTGACACGAAATATAAAAAAAATACGGAGGTGTGCCAACATTACGTACACATAGGGTGATAGAATAGGACCAGAACTTCTGTATTATACCACCCAAGTTACCGTAAAAACTTATGTTTTGGAAATATGGCTGATTAAAGTAGTCGCATTGAGATGTGCGGACAGAGATTTGTCGAAGTTTGACACGAAATATAAAAAAAATACGGAGGTGTGCCAACATGACGTACACATAGGATGATAGAATAGGTCCAGAACTTTAGTACTATACCACCCAAGTTACCGTAAAAACTTCGGTTTTGGAAATATGGCTGATTAAAGTAGTCGCATTGAGATGTGCGGACAGCGATTTGTCTAAGTTTGACATGAAATATAAAAATAAATACGGAATTGTGGATATATGACGTACACATAGGGTGATAGAATAGGACCAGAACTTCTGTATTATACCACCCAAGTTACCGTAAAAACTTAGGTTTTGGAAATATGGGTGATTAAATTAGTCGCTATGCGATGTGCGGACAACGATTTGTCTAAGTTTGACATGAAATATAAAAATAAATACGGAATTTTGGATACATGACGTACACATTGGGTGATAGAATAGGATTAGAACTATATTATTATACCACTCAGGTTACCGTCAAAACTTAGGTTTTGGAAATACGGGTGATTAAAATAGTCGCTTTGGATGTGTGGACAGCGATCCACCTAAGTTTGACATAAAATATAAAATAAATACGGAAGTGTGTCAGCATGACGTACACGTAGGATGAAAGAATAGGACCAGAACTTTAGTACTATACCACCCAAGTTACCTTAAAAACTTAGGTTTTGGAAATATGGGTGATTAAATTAGTCGCTATGCGATGTGCGGACAACGATTTGTCTAAGTATGACATGAAATATAATAATAAATACGGAGGTGTGCCAACATTACGTACACGTAGGTTGATAGAATAGGACCAGAACTTCTGTATTATACCACCCAAGTTACCGTAAAAACTTAGGTTTTGGAAATATGGCTGATTAAAGTAGTCGCATTGAGATGTGCGGACAGCGATTTGTCAAAGTATGACATGAAAAATAAAATAAATACGGAAGTGTGCCAACATGACGTACACATAGGATGATAGAATAGGTCCTGAAATTTAGTATTATACCACCCAAGTTACCTTAAAAACTTAGGTTTTGTAAATATGGGTGATTAAATTAGTCGCTATGCGATGTGCGGACAACGATTTGTCTAAGTTTGACATGAAATATAAAAATAAATACGGAATTGTGGATACATGACGTACACATAGGGTGATAGAATAGGACCAGAACTTCTGTATTATACCATCCAAGTTACCGTAAAAACTTAGGTTTTGGAAATATGGCTGATTAAAGTAGTCGCATTGAGATGTGCGGACAGAGATTTGTCGAAGTTTGACACGAAATATAAAAAAAATACGGAGGTGTGCCAACATGACGTACACATAGGATGATAGAATAGGTCCAGAACTTTAGTACTATACCACCCAAGTTACCTTAAAAACTTAGGTTTTGGAAATACGGGTGATTAAAATAGTCGCTTTGGATGTGTGGACAGTGATCGACCTAAGTTTGACATAAAATATAAAATAAATACGGCAGTGTGTCAGCATGACGTACACGTAGGGTGATGAAATAGGACCAGAACTTCTGTATTATACCACCCAAGATACCGTAAAAAACTTAGGTTTTGGAAATATGGGTGATTAAATTAGTCGCTATGCGATGTGCGGACAACGATTTGTCGAAGTTTGACACGAAATATAAAAAAAATACGGAGGTGTGCCAACATGACGTACACATAGGATGATAGAATAGGTCCAGAACTTTAGTACTATACCACCCATGTTACCTTAAAAACTTAGGTTTTGGAAATACGGGTGATTAAAATAGTCGCTTTGGATGTGTGGACAGCGATCCACCTAAGTTTGACATAAAATATAAAATAAATACGGCAGTGTGTCAGCATGACGTACACGTAGGATGAAAGAATAGGACCAGAACCTTAGTACTATACCACCCAAGTTACCTTAAAAACTTAGGTTTTGGAAATATGGGTGATTAAATTAGTCGCATTGAGATGTGCGGACAACGATTTGTCTAAGTTTGACATGAAATATAAAAATAAATACGGAATTTTGGATACATGACGTACACACAGGATGATAGAATAGGTCCTGAAATTTAGTATTATACCACCCAAGTTACCTTAAAAACTTAGGTTTTGGAAATATGGCTGATTAAAGTAGTCGCATTGAGATGTGCGGACAGCGATTTGTCAAATTATGACATGAAAAATAAAATAAATACGGAAGTGTATAACAGTCAAATTTGACTGTTGTCATGCCACAGATAACATTTGGTTAGCTCAGTTGGGCGGGGTAAAAATTCCTGAATATTGGCCAAGTAGTCACACTGACGATATTTCCTTATGAGGTATTTAAGGGCGCCACCTTGTTGAGGGTTCACAAAGAGGATGATGTAACAAGGAACCAATCCTTCCCAGCAGGTGTGACTTCTTTGGTAAACAGGGAGTAACAAAACAAAACTACTATGTCAATAGGCCGCATTTACATAAAAATATGAAAATCCTAACTAAAGTTCCAATCTTAACTAATCATTGATAGTTTATAATACTCTTAATCTATATCCTTAATCTTTCATTTATTTCAATACTCTTGGAAACCCCACAGAATATTTATAAGTCAAAGCAAAACCCAATCTCGGCAAAAGAATGCAATTTATGTGAGAGAAATTTACTTTAAATTATTTACTGAACTCAAAGCAATAATCAAGGAAGATAAGTTATCTCAAGTATTCATCATTTATTTATACACTGAATGAAGGCAGGACTACAAAAAAAATTAACTCAAGTGAGCTGAGATACAATATTTATTAAGTATTGGTACCACCAAAATTCCATAATGTTACAGTTTAACAAGGTACTCTTGCTTGAAACAAACCGGCTCAGCAATAAAGATAATTAATAATTGATAATTAATTAAACTCCGTGTAAGATATTTACTTTATCCTCAAAGTCAGGGCTTATGACTTCAAACACCTGATAATAAATCCAGACTTAATTCAGAAAATATTTCCTTATTATCTACTTCTCTTCAATATTTTACTAATAATTCGATACTCAAAATACCATAGATAAACATTGATCAAAATACATTTCGACGGTGGCCACCGGAACATCTAGACAAAACATAACAAGGCACAATAATATCTACACAATATATCAAGATAAATTTTATAACAACTACAATTAACTTCCACTCTGGTCCGGTGCGCTGTGCTGCGGCGACAGTCCCAAGAATGTCCGGTATGTCTCACTCAGGATGAGGAAAATATATAAGTCACTCACCAGTAGTAGTCTTCTGACACGCGCCCGTCAAAAAAAATCTAGCGGAAATCCGGCCGGAATTGATTGAAAGGCGGTGCAGCAACTACCAGCGGCGCGACAGATAGGCAGGCGGTAGGCGGAAGTGGAACGCTCCAGCCGGCGTCAGGGACGTGGGCCTCCAGGTCCACACGTAGCCGCATCCAGATCGGTCAGTCCAGGGGAGCGGTGATCCCAGAGTGGTCGGGGGAAAATACCCTGTTTATACAAATTTACTATAGCCTACTGTTTTGTAATAGAATAATTCAGCCTAATATTCTAATATTTTATTAGTGACATTTACTATTATAAACCCTCATGTTCAAATTGCAATAATCACAGTTTGTCTAAGACTTTATACAAAAATCACATATTATTTTAGTCAAAATCAGATGTTTTAAGGTATAGTCAAAGTTACAGTAATTTGACTCAAAGTCTATTTAGTTTATTTAGCTCTCAGAGGGATTTAATTTAAATTAATGTACAATCCCAAAAGTTACTGCAAGTTAAAGTACCGTAACCGAAACAATAATTTGTATTTGAAGCCATAACAAAAATTACATGTATAAATGTAATTTTTGTTATGGCTTCAAATACAAATTATTGTATAATTACACAAGCACACAGCACAATTATTTGATAAAACAAATTACAAGCTTCAAGAACGTGTAAATATAACCTTTTCAAAATGGAACGCATTTAGGCATGGATAAATTTGGCTATCACTAGCTTTGATTTAATTCAAAATATCTTCAAAGGCAAAAAAAACTTTCCCAAAGAACTGATTATCATCTGAGCTTTAAATAAACACAGGAAACGGACAGTACAATAGTAAATATTCTCTTAGTCATTCTTACTTCTACAAATAATATTTAAACACAAAGGATAAATTATCAGAAAAAATATGGGCCATTATCAATAAAATATGGGCCTTTTACAATTTCTTTGTCAACAATTTTCAACCTTGATGTTAGATCACAACATTACTACAGTTACTCATTATTATCACATTTAAATTTAATTGGTAAAATAATGTTTTCTTTTGTCTAAACTTTACTTTTTAAGACCACTGTACTGAGTCTGTATTAATTTTATCCTCGGCATTAACTGCATATTAAATATTTAACAAGTATGACAACAATAAAGTACGTAAAATATTTTACTATATTCATTAAGTTTTTATTTTCTTAGATCAACATATTATTTTTTACGACGAAAGCATAAAACATATAATGGCCGTGAACAAATTATTGAACTAACATTTGGTACATCTACATGAATATTCTACATGAATGATTTTGCATAGACATGAAAGACTTTACATAACTACATAAATTGGAACTATTAAAAAAAATCAGGACATTATTATAAAGCTCAAGAAATACACCATTATTTATAACCTACCTTTTGACACAATCGAGTTTAATAATTTACAATATTTTTTTTGACAATTTATTTTTAAACGTTCTACTGGACAGGTTTTAACAACGGCCGATCAACATATTCGGTTCTGAAATGTTTTGAGATATTATTTATTGAAGTCATTTATATGAATTAAATGAATAATTTAACTAGCACAACATTTTAGAAAATATCCTCCCTGCTTACCTCAGTAATTTTCAATTTGAAGAAACTTTAGATCCACCGACGAGGTGATGAGGGTCTTGACTCTTCAAGGTCCTGGCCTGAACTACCCAGAGTCCTTCCACAATGCCCGATTCTCAATTGTCATGGAAGCTTCTAAGGAATGCAGCGTGCACGGACAATACGCTAGCCAACATGATTTGGCGTTCACCTTTGGATTGGAAAGTTCGGCCGAGACTTAGGCTTCGCGGCATTTATTTAACTCCTGCAGGGCGAGGGCAGGCAAAAGCACAACATCACCGTCTAGAATTTGCCCAACATTGAAGGCGCGCTACTTCAACTGGTTAAATCCATTAATGAGGTGATCAGTCTCATTCTATTTGGCATACGTGGTAAACGGTAAACGTTACAAATACCCCCCTGCCAAAAGAAAATTTCCTCAAATTTTTCTTCAATTTCCAAGGTTCACATTCTTCTCTAAATGTATGCCTTTAAGTCTGACACATGCCAGTTGCCAATTCCTTTGCCATCAAGATCTTTCAAGGCATAAATCAATGGGGATACCCTTTTTGCAACAACATACGGTCCTGCATATCTAGGTGCAAGCTTAGAAGAGAAGTAGTTGGCCGCATTGGATTGTGAAAAGTCTTTCTTCCATACAAGGCTTCCTTCCTTGATCTCTTGAGTTCGTCTTCGAAGATTGTAGTGTCGTGCATTCCTTTGATGAGCTTCCTTGAGAAGTTCATGGACCTCTTGATGTACTTGTCTCATCTCTTGCAGATACTCGCCATATGGTTTGCAGTCTTCTACTTCAGGGACTGTATCTCTATTTTGAAGAAGGCTAAATCCTGCACCAGAAATAGGAAGTTCTCTGCCAAAGTTGAGAAAGTTTGGAGAATAGCCGGTAGCTTCGTGGACCGATGACCTCAGTGCAAATCCCAGTTGAGCTATTTGACTATCCCAGTTCCTGTGGTTATTTCCTACATACGCCCGTATCATAGTTATGATGTTCTTGTTTACCCTCTCTGTCGGGTTAGCTTGGGGATGCCGACTTGCATTGAGCAAGAGTTTCACTTTGTAGCGCTCTGCCAGTTTCTTGACAGGGTTGCCAATGAATTCAGATCCGTTGTCACAAATCAAGTAAGTTGGGACTCCATAAACCATGAATACCTCTTCTTCCAAAAATTTTGACACGGAAACAGCTGTTGCTGCTCTTAAAGGCTTGAGTAAGACAAATTTGGTGAAGGTGTCCGTGACGACTAGAAGATACTTGTTTGATTTCACTGATCGCGGGAAAGGTCCCATCAAATCCGCCGATATCATTTTCCAAGGTGAATCAACTCCACGGTAATCTCCCATCATGCCTGCAGGCTTTTGCTGATCATATTTGATACTCTGACAAACTCTACATTTGGCAACGTAGGAAGCCACATCCTTTCGCATCTTCGGCCAGTAGTAATTTAGTTGCATCCTTCTATAGGTCTTCAACACTCCTTGATGTCCAGAGGTAGGTGCATCATGGCATTCTTGTAAAGCTTGTTGTCGGAAATCTTTTGGCAAGACCAACTTCCACTCCGAATCTCCGGTCGGAAGGGGCAAAACATCAGATACTTTCTTCCAAAGTGAGTTATCTTTAATTCGCCACTGGCTGTAGGTTTGAGGCTTCTCCTCAACACATTTCATCATTTTTAGATACCATTTATCCTTAATTTCGCCAGTGAGTGCTAGGTCGCATTGAATGGGCGTCGCATCATCGGGCGGGACAGATCGAGACAGAAGATCGGGGACAACATTTTCCTTCCCTTTTCTATGAACAAGCTGGTAGTCATACGGCTGCAAACGCAAAGCCCACCTAGCTAAACGACCTTGGGGATCCTTTAAGTTGTTTAACCATAACAAACTGTAATGGTCCGTGATCACTGTAAATTTAGTTCCTTCGATGTATGGTCGAAATCTTTCAATGGCCCAAATAACCGCTAAACACTCGCGCTCTGTTGCGGAGTAGTTTTGTTCTTGTCTTGTCAGGGTCCTACTGCCGTATGCTATGACAACTTCTCCTTGTGGCGACTGCTGGCTAAGTACGGTGCCTAACCCAACACCTGACGCATCACATGAGATGATGAATGGTTTTGTGAAGTCGGGGCATGACAATATTGGAGCAGTAACTAGGCATGATTTAATGTCATTAAATGCCTCCTGAGCCTCGTTGGTCCAAACGAATTGTTTCTTCTTTTTCAGTAGTGAGGTTAGGGGATACATCCTGGTCGCAAAATTGGGTATAAAACGCCTATACCAAGACGCGGTCCCACAAAATTGTCTCACCTCCTTTTGACTTCTGGGAACTGGAACATCGACTATGGCCTTCACCTTCTCAGGATCGACCCTAAGTCCTTTCTCACTGACAACATACCCTAGGTAGCGAAGCTCTGGTCTGCAAAACTGACACTTTTCTTTGTTTAGGGTCAGCTTGGCTTCTCTAATTCTGCGGAAAATCTCTGAGAGGACCTCTAAGTGTTTGTCAAAAGTTTGAGTTACTACAATTATATCATCTAGGTAAACGAAAACATGAGGTTCAAGGGCTGGGCCAAGGACATTATCGACAAATCGCTGCCATGTCGCAGGCGCATTGCTCAAGCCGAACGGCATTGTCACAAAGTGGAATAATCCACGCCCTGGGATGGTAAAAGCTGTCTTTTCTTTGCTGGCAGGGTCTAGGGGTATCTGCCAATAGGCACTCTTTATGTCCAGACTCGAGAGATATCTAGCATCACGAAGGCGGTCAAGTATCGTGGTGACATGTGGTAAGGGATAGGCATCCTTCTTAGATAACATATTTACTTTTCGGAAGTCAACGCAAAATCTATGAGATCCATCAGGTTTGTCTAAAAGTAATATGGGAGAAGACCACTCGCTATGGGACGGTTCAACAACTCCAAGTTCAAGCATCCTATCAAGCTCTTCATTGACAAGTTTTTGTCGGGCAGGTGAGATTGGATAATAGCGTTGTTTAACTGCAGGGGCATCGCCAGTGTCTATCACGTGTTTAACTTTGTCAGTGCGGCCTAGAATTGAAGATTCTCCTCTGAAATAATTTTCCACTAGTTCATTAAGCCTTTTCCTTTCCTCAAAAGTCAAGTTTTCTTCTGCTTTAATGCCCTCAATCGTAAGGCAAAAGTTTAAGTTGAATTTCTTAGCAAAGTCCCATTGACGGTTATGAACGTCAGCCACAATATTCATAATGTCCCAAAAATCTATACCAAGGATTAAGTTTTGTTGAAGCGTTGGAACTACAAGGATGGGTAAGTCTTCAGTTTTTCCTTTAAGGGTGATAGGTACATTAACATGACCTATTACTTGATGTCTTTTTGCGTCGGCAGTCTCTACATATTTTCCAGTGTCTCGATGTAAGAAGGCAGGAAACTCCTGTAAAATCCATAGCCCCTCCTTTCCAATCAATGTTTGAGATGCTCCACTGTCTAACAAGGCTTTAACTTCTTTTCCGAAAATCCGAACAGTCAGATAAGGTCTAGGGTCATTATCACACTTTTCCAAAAGATAAGATACAACAGTTCTGTTTTCACTCGGGGTTTCATCGGCAATTGGTAACTGTAAATCACTACTATCCTGGGAGTCAACCGTATTCATGAAGTTGGCTCCCGGCCCTGCACGTTTTTTGACATGCACTTCGGACAATTGACTTTGACAATATTAGGATGGCCACAACCAAAGCAAAAACGTTTCCGGTCCTGAGAACATTGTGAGAACCTATGCCCATTTATACCACAATTCCAACATTTAATGGTTGAGTTCGAACGACCCGAAGTTCCAGGCCTCATAGCTGCTACTTGAGGAGTTTTCCGCCGGGGTGATGCTCCCCAGGCCAAATCTGGTTCAAGAGTTGGTACATTTCTTGAAGATGAATTTTGGTAAGCGGAGCGAAGTTTTCCTAATTCAGCTTTACGTCCCATTTCTCTGAGCTCTTCCATATCTTTTATGTTAAACATACATAACTTTTCTTGGAGGTATGGGTTTAAATTTTTAAGAGTCTGTTGGAGTTTAATACCTTCGGGAATTTTCTCGGCCATCCGACCATACAGCCCACTCATTGCTGCTAAGTACATATCTATAGGTTCATTATCACCCTGAGTACGGTGCATAATTTCTTGAAGAAGCATGTAATCATAGTCGGGACTTTGAAAAACAGTTTTCATTTCTAGACACAGCTCAGGCCACGTTTTGACTCGGTTTATGGTGGATCGGTACCAGATTAAAGCAGGACCACAGAATAAATCTACTGCTGATTCGAATAATTCCTTTTCACTGAGGCCTCTGGCTCTCCTTAGTTCTTCTACGCGCTCTAAGAATGCTCCCACGCTCTGTCCGGGCTCGTTACTAAAACGAAGTCCCCACTTATACACGGGGATCGATTTGGGCCTATTATTTTCTGAAGAAGCTGCCTTTAACTTCCCAAGGGCTTGTTGTTGGTTGTCATACGCTGGTTGCGACACGTTGTAATTCAATGTCGAACGGTAGTTCGTTCTTGGTGGTTCAATGTTTTCTTGTTCTACCATCCTGGTTACAGGAGCTCCAGAAGTGCCGGTGATATTGCTGGTTGCGAGAAGTACTTCCGTTCTTATCTTCTTTTCAACTGGATGGGCATCTTCTTCTTTCTTATTCTTTTCATTTTCGCTTTGTTGTTCCTTATCTTGAAATTCTTCCCCTTTTTTGGTAACCTCATCTATTAATATCTTAGTTTTCTCGGCTAAGGTATTCCTTCTCTCTTCAAACTCTTCCATATCTGTTTCGCTAATTGGGATTCTAACGAGCCGCATATATAAATGTCCCAATCTACTAAGTAGTCTTTGACCTTCTGAATCTTTACCCTTTCCTTGATAGACCGTAATCAATGATGACAACTCCACCCACTTTTCTTCACACTCTTCAAGTTCTGTTTCAGGGTCCAGCTTAGATACAACATCCTCCTCAATATCAACATTGGAAGAAAAACACTGATTCAATTTTTTTCTCAATTCATTCGCGATTCCTTCTATAGGCTGACCTCTTATTTTGAGTTCATACTCTAGTTCAGATTTTCTCAAATGGTGAGAACTAGTTATTTTTGCCATGATGTACGACCGTAATATACCAAACAACTATCAAAGTTTCCACAAAGTTCAATAAATCTTCTCAATAATTAGACAAATTCAAAATTCATATCAAAATGTAATGTTCAAGATATATGGCAAAGGACAAATTCACAATAGACATCAATAAATAAACTTCACAATAGACAGCAATAAACAAATCAATATAGACAACAATAAACAAATTCACAGTAGACAACAGTAAGCAAATTAACCACACATGGGCCTTTTAAAATCCAGGATTAATTCATACACCTGAAAATTCTGTACATATTTCAAATAGTCGTCTAATTTTAGGAATATATATTAATTAATTTTTTTTTTCAGCAGCACTAAGTGTCATAGGCCCCACGTTGGGCGCCATTTATAACAGTCAAACTTGACTGTTGTCATGCCACAGATAACATTTGGTTAGCTCAGTTGGGCGGGGTAAAAATTCCTGAATATTGGCCAAGTAGTCACACTGACGATATTTCCTTATGAGGTATTTAAGGGCGCCACCTTGTTGAGGGTTCACAAAGAGGATGATGTAACAAGGAACCAATCCTTCCCAGCAGGTGTGACTTCTTTGGTAAACAGGGAGTAACAAAACAAAACTACTATGTCAATAGGCCGCATTTACATAAAAATATGAAAATCCTAACTAAAGTTCCAATCTTAACTAATCATTGATAGTTTATAATACTCTTAATCTATATCCTTAATCTTTCATTTATTTCAATACTCTTGGAAACCCCACAGAATATTTATAAGTCAAAGCAAAATCCAATCTCGGCAAAAGAATGCAATTTATGTGAGAGAAATTTACTTTAAATTATTTACTGAACTCAAAGCAATAATCAAGGAAGATAAGTTATCTCAAGTATTCATCATTTATTTATACACTGAATGAAGGCAGGACTACAAAAAAAATTAACTCAAGTGAGCTGAGATACAATATTTATTAAGTATTGGTACCACCAAAATTCCATAATGTTACAGTTTAACAAGGTACTCTTGCTTGAAACAAACCGGCTCAGCAATAAAGATAATTAATAATTGATAATTAATTAAACTCCGTGTAAGATATTTACTTTATCCTCAAAGTCAGGGCTTATGACTTCAAACACCTGATAATAAATCCAGACTTAATTCAGAAAATATTTCCTTATTATCTACTTCTCTTCAATATTTTACTAATAATTCGATACTCAAAATACCATAGATAAACATTGATCAAAATACATTTCGACGGTGGCCACCGGAACATCTAGACAAAACATAACAAGGCACAATAATATCTACACAATATATCAAGATAAATTTTATAACAACTACAATTAACTTCCACTCTGGTCCGGTGCGCTGTGCTGCGGCGACAGTCCCAAGAATGTCCGGTATGTCTCACTCAGGATGAGGAAAATATATAAGTCACTCACCAGTAGTAGTCTTCTGACACGCGCCCGTCAAAAAAAATCTAGCGGAAATCCGGCCGGAATTGATTGAAAGGCGGTGCAGCAACTACCAGCGGCGCGACAGATAGGCAGGCGGTAGGCGGAAGTGGAACGCTCCAGCCGGCGTCAGGGACGTGGGCCTCCAGGTCCACACGTAGCCGCATCCAGATCGGTCAGTCCAGGGGAGCGGTGATCCCAGAGTGGTCGGGGGAAAATACCCTGTTTATACAAATTTACTATAGCCTACTGTTTTGTAATAGAATAATTCAGCCTAATATTCTAATATTTTATTAGTGACATTTACTATTATAAACCCTCATGTTCAAATTGCAATAATCACAGTTTGTCTAAGACTTTATACAAAAATCACATATTATTTTAGTCAAAATCAGATGTTTTAAGGTATAGTCAAAGTTACAGTAATTTGACTCAAAGTCTATTTAGTTTATTTAGCTCTCAGAGGGATTTAATTTAAATTAATGTACAATCCCAAAAGTTACTGCAAGTTAAAGTACCGTAACCGAAACAATAATTTGTATTTGAAGCCATAACAAAAATTACATTTATACAACACAGCACAATTATTTGATAAAACAAATTACAAGCTTCAAGAACGTGTAAATATAACCTTTTCAAAATGGAACGCATTTAGGCATGGATAAATTTGGCTATCACTAGCTTTGATTTAATTCAAAATATCTTCAAAGGCAAAAAAAAACTTTCCCAAAGAACTGATTATCATCTGAGCTTTAAATAAACACAGGAAACGGACAGTACAATAGTAAATATTCTCTTAGTCATTCTTACTTCTACAAATAATATTTAAACACAAAGGAATAATTATCAGAAAAAATATGGGCCATTATCAATAAAATATGGGCCTTTTACAATTTCTTTGTCAACAATTTTCAACCTTGATGTTAGATCACAACATTACTACAGTTACTCATTATTATCACATTTAAATTTAATTGGTAAAATAATGTTTTCTTTTGTCTAAACTTTACTTTTTAAGACCACTGTACTGAGTCTGTATTTTATCCTCGGCATTAACTGCATATTAAATATTTAACAAGTATGACAACAATAAAGTACGTAAAATATTTTACTATATTCATTAAGTTTTTATTTTCTTAGATCAACATATTATTTTTTACGACGAAAGCATAAAACATATAATGGCCGTGAACAAATTATTGAACTAACATTTGGTACATCTACATGAATAATCTACATGAATGATTTTGCATAGACATGAAAGACTTTACATAACGACATAAATTGGAACTATTAAAAAAAATCAGGACATTATTATAAAGCTCAAGAAATACACCATTATTTATAACCTACCTTTTGACACAATCGAGTTTAATAATTTACAATATTTTTTTTGACAATTTATTTTTAAACATTCTACTGGACAGGTTTTAACAACGGCCGATCAACATATTCGGTTCTGAAATGTTTTGAGATATTATTTATTGAAGTCATTTATATGAATTAAATGAATAATTTAACTAGCACAACATTTTAGAAAATATCCTCCCTGCTTACCTCAGTAATTTTCAATTTGAAGAAACTTTAGATCCACCGACGAGGTGATGAGGGTCTTGACTCTTCAAGGTCCTGGCCTGAACTACCCAGAGTCCTTCCACAATGCCCGATTCTCAATTGTCATGGAAGCTTCTAAGGAATGCAGCGTGCACGGACAATACGCTAGCCAACATGATTTGGCGTTCACATTTGGATTGGAAAGTTCGGCCTAGACTTAGGCTTCGCGGCATTTATTTAACTCCTGTAGGGCGAGGGCAGGCAAAAGCACAACATCACCGTCTAGAATTTGCCCAACATTGAAGGCGCGCTACTTCAACTGGTTAAATCCATTAATGAGGTGATCAGTCTCATTCTATTTGGCATACGTGGTAAATGGTAGACGTTACAAGTGTGCCAACATGACGTACACATAGGATGATAGAATGGGTCCAGATTTTTAGTACTATACCACCCAAGTTACCGTAAAAACTTAGGTTTTGGAAATATGGGTGATTAAAATAGTCGCTATGCGATGTGCGGACAGCGATCCACCTAAGTTTGACATAAAATATAAAATAAATACGGCAGTGTGTCAGCATGACGTACACGTAGGATGAAAGAATAGGACCAGAACTTTAGTACTATACCACCCAAGTTACCTTAAAAACTTAGGTTTTGGAAATATGGGTGATTAAATTAGTCGCTATGCGATGTGCGGACAACGATTTGTCTAAGTATGACATGAAATATAATAATAAATACGGAAGTGTGCCAACATTACGTACATATAGGGTGATAGAATAGGACCAGAACTTCTGTATTATACCACCCAAGTTACCGTAAAAACTTAGGTTTTGGAAATATGGCTGATTAAAGTAGTCGCATTGAGATGTGCGGACAGCGATTTGTCAAAGTATGACATGAAAAATAAAATAAATACGGAAGTGTGCCAACATGACGTACACATAGGATGATAGAATAGGTCCTGAAATTTAGTATTATACCACCCAAGTTACCTTAAAAACTTAGGTTTTGGAAATATGGGTGATTAAATTAGTCGCTATACGATGTGCGGACAACGATTTGTCTAGGTTTGACATGAAATATAAAAATAAATACGGAATTGTGGATACATGACGTACACATAGGGTGATAGAATAGGTTTAGAACTTCTGTATTATACCACCCAAGTTACCGTAAAAACTTAGGTTTTGGAAATATGGCTGATTAAAGTAGTCGCATTGAGATGTGCGGACAGAGATTTGTCGAAGTTTGACACGAAATATAAAAAAAAAATACGGAGGTGTGCCAACATTACGTACACGTAGGGTGATAGAATAGGACCAGAACTTCTGTATTATACCACCCAAGTTACCGTAAAAACTTAGGTTTTGGAAATATGGCTGATTAAATTAGTCGCTATGCGATGTGCGGACAGCGATTAGTCAAAGTATGACATGAAAAATAAAATAAATACGGAAGTGTGCCAACATGACGTACACATAGGATGATAGAATAGGTCCTGAAATTTAGTATTATACCACCCAAGTTACCTTAAAAACTTAGGTTTTGGAAATATGGGTGATTAAATTAGTCGCTATGCGATGTGCGGACAACGATTTGTCAAAGTATGACATGAAAAATATAATAAATACGGAAGTGTGCCAACATGACGTACACATAGCGTGATAGAATAGGACCAGAACTTCTGTATTATACCACCCAAGTTACCGTAAAAACTTAGGTTTTGGAAATATGGCTGATTAAAGTAGTCGCATTGAGATGTGCGGACAACGATTTGTCTAAGTTTGACATGAAATATAAAAATAAATACGGAATTTTGGATACATGACGTACACATTGGGTGATAGAATAGGATTAGAACTATATTATTATACCACTCAGGTTACCGTCAAAACTTAGGTTTTGGAAATACGGGTGATTAAAATAGTCGCTTTGGATGTGTGGACAGCGATCCACCTAAGTTTGACATAAAATATAAAATAAATACGGCTGTGTGTCAGCATGACGTACACGTAGGATGAAAGAATAGGACCAGAACTTTAGTACTATACCACCCAAGTTACCTTAAAAACTTAGGTTTTGGAAATATGGGTGATTAAATTAGTCGCTTTGGATGTGTGGACAGTGATCCACCTAAGTTTGACATAAAATATAAAATAAATACGGCAGTGTGTCAGCTTGACGTACACGTAGGGTGATGAAATAGGACCAGAAATTTTGTATTATACCACCCAAGTTACCGTAAAAACTTAGGTTTTGGAAATATGGCTGATTAAAGTAGTCGCTATGCGATGTGCGGACAACGATTTGTCTACGTTTGACATGAAATATAAAAATAAATACGGAATTGTGGATACATGACGTACACATAGGGTGATAGAATAGGACCAGAACTTCTGTATTATACCACCCAAGTTACCGTAAAAACTTAGGTTTTGGAATTATGGGTGATTAAATTAGTCGCTATGCGATGTGCGGACAACGATTTGTCGAAGTTTGACACGAAATATAAAAAAAATACGGAGGTGTGCCAACATGACGTACACATAGGATGATAGAATCGGTCCAGAACATTAGTACTATACCACCCAAGTTACCTTAAAAACTTAGGTTTTGGAAATACGGGTGATTAAAATAGTCGCTTTGGATGTGTGGACAGTGATCCACCTAAGTTTGACATAAAATATAAAATAAATAAGGCAGTGTGTCAGCATGACGTACACGTAGGGTGATGAAATAGGACCAGAACTTCTGTATTATACCACCCAAGTTACCGTAAAAACTTAGGTTTTGGAAATATGGCTGATTAAAGTAGTCGCATTGAGAAGTGCGGACAGCGATTTGTCAAAGTATGACATGAAAAATCAAATAAATACGGAAGTGTGCCAACATGACGTACACATAGGATGATAGAATAGGTCCTGAAATTTAGTATTATACCACCCAAGATACCTTAAAAACTTAGGTTTTGGAAATATGGGTGATTAAATTAGTCGCTATGCGATGTGCGGATAACGATTTGTCTAAGTTTGACATGAAATATAAAAATAAATACGGAATTGTGGATACATGACGTACACATAGGGTGATAGAATAGGACCAGAACTTCTGTATTATACCACCCAAGTTACCGTAAAAACTTAGGTTTTGGAAATATGGCTGATTAAAGTAGTCGCATTGAGATGTGCGGACAGAGATTTGTCGAAGTTTGACAAGAAATATAAAAAAAAATACGGAGGTGTGCCAACATTACGTACACGTAGGGTGATAGAATAGGACCAGAACCTCTGTATTATACCACCCAAGTTACCGTAAAAACTTAGGTTTTGGAAATATGGCTGATTAAATTAGTCGCTATGCGATGTGCGGACAACGATTTGTCTAAGTATGACATGAAATATAATAATAAATACGGAAGTGTGCCAACATTACGTACATATAGGGTGATAGAATAGGACCAGAACTTCTGTATTATACCACCCAAGTTACCGTAAAAACTTAGGTTTTGGAAATATGGCTGATTAAAGTAGTCGCATTGAGATGTGCGGACAGCGATTTGTCAAAGAATGACATGAAAAATAAAATAAATACGGAAGTGTGCCAACATGACGTACACATAGGATGATAGAATAGGTCCTGAAATTTAGTATTATACCACCCAAGTTACCTTAAAAACTTAGGTTTTGGAAATATGGGTGATTAAATTAGTCGCTATACGATGTGCGGACAACGATTTGTCTAGGTTTGACATGAAATATAAAAATAAATACGGAATTGTGGATACATGACGTACACATAGGGTGATAGAATAGGTTTAGAACTTCTGTATTATACCACCCAAGTTACCGTAAAAACTTAGGTTTTGGAAATATGGCTGATTAAAGTAGTCGCATTGAGATGTGCGGACAGAGATTTGTCGAAGTTTGACACGAAATATAAAAAAAAATACGGAGGTGTGCCAACATTACGTACACGTAGGGTGATAGAATAGGACCAGAACTTCTGTATTATACCACCCAAGTTACCGTAAAAACTTAGGTTTTGGAAATATGGCTGATTAAATTAGTCGCTATGCGATGTGCGGACAGCGATTTGTCAAAGTATGACATGAAAAATAAAATAAATACGGAAGTGTGCCAACATGACGTACACATAGGATGATAGAATAGGTCCTGAAATTTAGTATTATACCACCCAAGTTACCTTAAAAACTTAGGTTTTGGAAATATGGGTGATTAAATTAGTCGCTATGCGATGTGCGGACAACGATTTGTCAAAGTATGACATGAAAAATATAATAAATACGGAAGTGTGCCAACATGACGTACACATAGCGTGATAGAATAGGACCAGAACTTCTGTATTATACCACCCAAGTTACCGTAAAAACTTAGGTTTTGGAAATATGGCTGATTAAAGTAGTCGCATTGAGATGTGCGGACAACGATTTGTCTAAGTTTGACATGAAATATAAAAATAAATACGGAATTTTGGATACATGACGTACACATTGGGTGATAGAATAGGATTAGAACTATATTATTATACCACTCAGGTTACCGTCAAAACTTAGGTTTTGGAAATACGGGTGATTAAAATAGTCGCTTTGGATGTGTGGACAGCGATCCACCTAAGTTTGACATAAAATATAAAATAAATACGGCTGTGTGTCAGCATGACGTACCCGTAGGATGAAAGAATAGGACCAGAACGTTAGTACTATACCACCCAAGTTACCTTAAAAACTTAGGTTTTGGAAATATGGGTGATTAAATTAGTCGCTTTGGATGTGTGGACAGTGATCCACCTAAGTTTGACATAAAATATAAAATAAATACGGCAGTGTGTCAGCATGACGTACACGTAGGGTGATGAAATAGGACCAGAAATTTTGTATTATACCACCCAAGTTACCGTAAAAACTTAGGTTTTGGAAATATGGCTGATTAAAGTAGTCGCTATGCGATGTGCGGACAACGATTTGTCTAAGTTTGACATGAAATATAAAAATAAATACGGAATTGTGGATACATGACGTACACATAGGGTGATAGAATAGGACCAGAACTTCTGTATTATACCACCCAAGTTACCGTAAAAACTTAGGTTTTGGAATTATGGGTGATTAAATTAGTCGCTATGCGATGTGCGGACAACGATTTGTCGAAGTTTGACACGAAATATAAAAAAAATACGGAGGTGTGCCAACATGACGTACACATAGGATGATAGAATCGGTCCAGAACATTAGTACTATACCACCCAAGTTACCTTAAAAACTTAGGTTTTGGAAATACGGGTGATTAAAATAGTCGCTTTGGATGTGTGGACAGTGATCCACCTAAGTTTGACATAAAATATAAAATAAATACGGCAGTGTGTCAGCATGACGTACACGTAGGGTGATGAAATAGGACCAGAACTTCTGTATTATACCACCCAAGTTACCGTAAAAACTTAGGTTTTGGAAATATGGCTGATTAAAGTAGTCGCATTGAGAAGTGCGGACAGCGATTTGTCAAAGTATGACATGAAAAATAAAATAAATACGGAAGTGTGCCAACATGACGTACACATAGGATGATAGAATAGGTCCTGAAATTTAGTATTATACGACCCAAGATACCTTAAAAACTTAGGTTTTGGAAATATGGGTGATTAAATTAGTCGCTATGCGATGTGCGGATAACGATTTGTCTAAGTTTGACATGAAATATAAAAATAAATACGGAATTGTGGATACATGACGTACACATAGGGTGATAGAATAGGACCAGAACTTCTTTATTATACCACCCAAGTTACCGTAAAAACTTAGGTTTTGGAAATATGGCTGATTAAAGTAGTCGCATTGAGATGTGCGGACAGCGATTTGTCAAAGTATGACATGAAAAATAAAATAAATACGGAAGTGTGCCAACATGACGTACACATAGGATGATAGATTAGGTCCTGAAATTTAGTATTATACCACCCAAGTTCACGTAAAAACTTAGGTTTTGGAAATATGGCTGATGAAAGTAGTCGCATTGAGATGTGCGGACAGAGATTTGTCGACGTTTGACACATAATATAAAAAAAATACGGAGGTGTGCCAACATTACGTACACGTAGGGTGTTAGAATAGGACCAGAACCTCTGTATTATACCACCCAAGTTACCGTAAAAACTTAGGTTTTGGAAATATGGCTGATTAAATTAGTCGCTATGCGATGTGCGGACAACGATTTGTCTAAGTATGACATGAAATATAATAATAAATACGGAAGTGTGCCAACATTACGTACATATAGGGTGATAGAATAGGACCAGAACTTCTGTATTATACCACCCAAGTTACCGTAAAAACTTAGGTTTTGGAAATATGGCTGATTAAAGTAGTCGCATTGAGATGTGCGGACAGCGATTTGTCAAAGTATGACATGAAAAATAAAATAAATACGGAAGTGTGCCAACATGACGTACACATAGGATGATAGAATAGGTCCTGAAATTTAGTATTATACCACCCAAGTTACCTTAAAAACTTAGGTTTTGGAAATATGGGTGATTAAATTAGTCGCTATACGATGTGCGGACAACGATTTGTCTAGGTTTGACATGAAATATAAAAACAAATACGGAATTGTGGATACATGACGTACACATAGGGTGATAGAATAGGTTTAGAACTTCTGTATTATACCACCCAAGTTACCGTAAAAACTTAGGTTTTGGAAATATGGCTGATTAAAGTAGTCGCATTGAGATGTGCGGACAGAGATTTGTCGAAGTTTGACACGAAATATAAAAAAAAAATACGGAGGTGTGCCAACATTACGTACACGTAGGGTGATAGAATAGGACCAGAACTTCTGTATTATACCACCCAAGTTACCGTAAAAACTTAGGTTTTGGAAATATGGCTGATTAAATTAGTCGCTATGCGATGTGCGGACAACGATTTGTCAAAGTATGACATGAAAAATATAATAAATACGGAAGTGTGCCAACATGACGTACACATAGCGTGATAGAATAGGACCAGAACTTCTGTATTATACCACCCAAGTTACCGTAAAAACTTAGGTTTTGGAAATATGGCTGATTAAAGTAGTCGCATTGAGATGTGCGGACAACGATTTGTCTAAGTTTGACATGAAATATAAAAATAAATACGGAATTTTGGATACATGACGTACACATTGGGTGATAGAATTGGATTAGAACTATATTATTATACCACTCAGGTTACCGTCAAAACTTAGGTTTTGGAAATACGGGTGATTAAAATAGTCGCTTTGGATGTGTGGACAGCGATCCACCTAAGTTTGACATAAAATATAAAATAAATACGGCTGTGTGTCAGCATGACGTACACGTAGGATGAAAGAATAGGACCAGAACTTTAGTACTATACCACCCAAGTTACCTTAAAAACTTAGGTTTTGGAAATATGGGTGATTAAATTAGTCGCTTTGGATGTGTGGACAGTGATCCACCTAAGTTTGACATAAAATATAAAATAAATACGGCAGTGTGTCAGCATGACGTACACATAGGGTGATAGAATAGGACCAGAACTTCTGTATTATACCACCCAAGTTACCGTAAAAACTTAGGTTTTGGAATTATGGGTGATTAAATTAGTCGCTATGCGATGTGCGGACAACGATTTGTCGAAGTTTGACACGAAATATAAAAAAAATACGGAGGTGTGCCAACATGACGTACACATAGGATGATAGAATCGGTCCAGAACATTAGTACTATACCACCTGAGTTACCTTAAAAACTTAGGTTTTGGAAATACGGGTGATTAAAATAGTCGCTTTGGATGTGTGGACAGTGATCCACCTAAGTTTGACATAAAATATAAAATAAATACGGCAGTGTGTCAGCATGACGTACACGTAGGGTGATGAAATAGGACCAGAACTTCTGTATTATACCACCCAAGTTACCGTAAAAACTTAGGTTTTGGAAATATGGCTGATTAAAGTAGTCGCATTGAGAAGTGCGGACAGCGATTTGTCAAAGTATGACATGAAAAATAAAATAAATACGGAATTGTGCCAACATGACGTACACATAGGATGATAGAATAGGTCCTGAAATTTAGTATTATACCACCCAAGATACCTTAAAAACTTAGGTTTTGGAAATATGGGTGATTAAATTAGTCGCTATGCGATGTGCGGATAACGATTTGTCTAAGTTTGACATGAAATATAAAAATAAATACGGAATTGTGGATACATGACGTACACATAGGGTGATAGAATAGGACCAGAACTTCTGTATTATACCACCCAAGTTACCGTAAAAACTTAGGTTTTGGAAATATGGCTGATTAAAGTAGTCGCATTGAGATGTGCGGACAGCGATTTGTCAAAGTATGACATGAAAAATAAAATAAATACGGAAGTGTGCCAACATGACGTACACATAGGATGATAGATTAGGTCCAGAACTTTAGTACTATACCACCCAAGTTACCGTAAAAACTTAGGTTTTGGAAATATGGGTGATTAAAATAGTCGCTTTGGATGTGTGGACAGCGATCCTCCTAAGTTTGACATAAAATATAAAATAAATACGGCAGTGTGTCAGCATGACGTACACGTAGGATGAAAGAATAGGACCAGAACTTTAGTACTATACCACCCAAGTTACCTTAAAAACTTAGGTTTTGGAAATATGGCTGATTAAAATAGTCGCATTGAGATGTGCGGACAGAGATTTGTCGAAGTTTGACATAAAATATAAAAAAAATACGGAGGTTTGCCAACATGACGTACACATAGGATGATAGAATAGGTCCAGAACTTTAGTACTATACCACCCAAGTTACCGTAAAAACTTAGGTTTTGGAAATATGGGTGATTAAATTAGTCGCTATGCGATGTGCGGACAACGATTTGTCTAAGTTTGACATGAAATATAAAAATAAATACGGAATTGTGGATACATGACGTACACATAGGGTGATAGAACAGGACCAGAACTTCTGTATTATACCACCCAAGTTACCGTACAAACTTAGGTTTTGGAAATATGGGTGATTAAATTAGTCGCATTGAGATGTGCGGACAGCGATTTGTCTAAGTTTGACATGAAATATAAAAATAAATACGGAATTGTGGATACATGACGTACACATAGGTTGATAGAATAGGACCAGAACTTCTGTATTATACCACCCAAGTTACCGTAAAAACTTAGGTTTTGGAAATATGGGTGATTAAATTAGTCGCTATGCGATGTGCGGACAGCGATTTGTCAAAGTATGACATGAAAAATAAAATAAATACGGAAGTGTGCCAACATGACGTACACATAGGATGATAGAATAGGTCCTGAAATTTAGTATTATACCACCCAAGTTACCTTAAAAACTTAGGTTTTGGAAATATGGGTGATTAAATTAGTCGCTTTGAGATGTGCGGACAGAGATTTGTCGAAGTTTGACACGAAATATAAAAATAAATACGGAATTGTGGATACATGACGTACACGTAGGGTGATAGAATAGGACCAGAACTTCTGTATTATACCACCCAAGTTACCGTAAAAACTTAGGTTTTGGAAATATGGCTGATTAAAGTAGTCGCATTGAGATGTGCGGACAGCGATTCCATATTTCCAAAACCTAAGTTTTTAAGGTAACTTGGGTGGTATAGTACTAAAGTTCTGGACCTATTCTATCATACTATGTGTACGTCATGTTGGAACACTTCCGTATTTATTTTATATTTCATGTCAAACTTAGACAAATCGCTGTCCGCCCATCGCAAAGCGACTACTTTAATCAGCCATATTTCCAAAACCCAAGTTTTTACGGTAACTTGGGTTGTATAGTACTAAAGTTCTTGACCTATTCTATCATCCTATGTGTACGTTATGTTGGCACACCTCCGTATTTTTTTTATATTTCGTGTCAAACTTCGACAAATCGTTGTACGCACATCGCATAGCGACTAATTTAATCACCCATATTTCCAAACCTAAGTTTTTACGGTAACTTGGGTTGTATAGTAATAAAGTTCTGGACCTATTCTATCATCCTATGTGTACGTTATGTTGGCACACCTCCGTATTTTTTTTATATTTCGTGTCAAACTTCGACAAATCGTTGTACGCACATCGCATAGCGACTAATTTAATCACCCGTATTTCCAAAACCTAAGTTTTGACGGTAACCTGAGTGGTATAACAATATAGTTCTAATCCTATTCTATCACCCAATGTGTACGTCATGTATCCAAAATTCCGTATTTATTTTTATATTTCATGTCAAACTTAGACAAATCGTTGTCCGCACATCGCATAGCGACTAATTTAATCACCCATATTTCCAAAACCTAAGTTTTTACGGTAACTTGGGTGGTATAATACAGAAGTTCTGGTCCTATTCTATCACCCTACGTGTACGTCATGTATCCACAATTCCGTATTTATTTTTATATTTCGTGTCAAACTTCGACAAATCTCTGTCCGCACATCTCAATGCGACTAATTTAATCACCCATATTTCCAAAACCTAAGTTTTTAAGGTAACTTGGGTGGTATAATACTAAATTTCAGGACCTATTCTATCATCCTATGTGTACGTCATGTTGGCACACTTCCGTATTTATTTTATTTTTCATGTCATACTTTGACAAATCGCTGTCCGCACATCTCAATGCGACTACTTTAATCAGCCATATATCCAAAACCTAAGTTTTTACGGTAACTTGGGTGGTATAATACAGAAGTTCTGGTCCTATTCTATCACCCTATGTGTACGTCATGTATCCACAATTCCGTATTTATTATTATATTTCATGTCATACGTAGACAAATCGTTGTCCGCACATCTCATAGCGACTAATTTAATCACCAATATTTCCAAAACCAAAGTTTTTAAGGTAACTTGGGTGGTATAGTACTAAAGTTCTGGTCCTATTCTTTCATCCTACGTGTACATCATGCTGACTCACTGCCGTATTTATTTTATATTTTATGTCAATATTAGGTGGATCGCTGTCCACACATCCAAAGCGACTATTTTAATCACCCGTATTTCCAAAACCTAAGTGTTTAAGGTATCTTGGGTGGTATAGTACTAAATTTCTGGTCCTATTCTTTCATCCTACGTGTACGTCATGTATCCACAATTCCGTATTTATTTTTATATTTCATGTCAAACTTAGACAAATCGTTGTCCGCACATCGCATAGCGACTAATTTAATCACCCATATTTCCAAAACCTAAGTTTTTAAGGTAACTTGGGTGGTATAATACTAAATTTCAGGACCTATTCTATCATCCTATGTGTACGTCATGTTGGCACACCTCCGTATTTTTTTTTATATTTCGTGTCAAACTTCGACAAATCTTTGTCCGCACATCGCATAGCGACTATTTTAATCAGCCATATTTCCAAAACCTAAGTTTTTACGGTAACTTGGGTGGTATAATACAGAAGTTCTGGTCCTATTCTTTCACCCTACGTGTACGTCATGTATCCACAATTCCGTATTTATTTTTATATTTCATGTCAATCTTAGACAAATCGTTGTCCGCACATCGCATAGCGAATAATTTAATCACCCATATTTCCAAAACCTAAGTTTTTAAGGTAACTTGGGTGGTATAATACTAAATTTCAGGACCTATTCTATCATCATATGTGTACGTCATGTTGGCACACTTCCGAATTTATTTTATTTTTCATGTCATACTTTGACAAATCGCTGTCCGCACATCTCAATGCGACTACTTTAATCAGCCATATTTCCAAAACCTAAGTTTTTACGGTAACTTGGGTGGTATAATACAGAAGTTCTGGTCCTATTCTATCACCCTACGTGTACGTAATGTTGGCACACCTCCGTATTTATTTTCATATTTCATGTCAAACTTAGACAAATCGTTGTCTGCACATCGCATAGCGACTAATTTAATCACCCATATTTCCAAAACCTAAGTTTTTAAGGTAACTTGGGTGGTATAATACTAAATTTCAGGACCTATTCTATCATCCTATGAGTACGTCATGTTGGCACACTTCCGTATTTATTTTATTTTTCATGTCATACTTTGACAAATCGCTTTCCGCACATCTCAATGCGACTACTTTAATCAGCCATATTTCCAAAACCTAAGTTTTTACGGTAACATGAGTGGTATAATAATATAGTTCTAATCCTATTCTATCACCCTATGTGTACGTCATGTATCCACAATTCCGTATTTATTTTTATATTTCATGTCAAACTTAGACAAATCGTTGTCCTCACATCGCATAGCGACTAATTTAATCACCCATATTTCCAAAACCTAAGTTTTTACGGTAACTTGGGTGGTATAATACAGAAGTTCTGGTCCTATTCTATCACCCTATGTGTACGTCATGTTGGCACAATTCCGTATTTATTTTATTTTTCATGTCAAACTTAGGCGGATCGCTGTCCACACATCCAAAGCGACTATTTTAATTACCCATATTTCCAAAACCTAAGTTTTTACGGTAACTTGGGTGGTATAATACAGAAGTTCTGGTCCTATTCTATCACCCTACGTGTACGTCATGTATACACAATTCCGTATTTATTTTTATATTTCATGTCAAACTTAGACAAATCGTTGTCCTCACATCTCAATGCGACTACTTTAATCAGCCATATTTCCAAAACCTAAGTTTTTACGGTAACTTGGGTGGTATAATACAGAAGTTCTGGTCCTATTCTATCACCCTATGTGTACGTCATGTATCCAAAATTCCGTATTTATTTATATATTTCATGTCAAACTTAGACAAATCGTTGTCCGCACATCTCAATGCGACTAATTTAATCACCCATATTTCCAAAACCTAAGTTTTTACGGTAACTTGGGTGGTATAATACAGAAGTTCTGGTCCTATTCTATCACCCTACGTGTACGTCATGTATACACAATTCCGTATTTATTTTTATATTTCATGTCAAACTTAGACAAATCGTTGTCCGCACATCGCATAGCGACTAATTTAATCACCCATATTTCCAAAACCTAAGTTTTTAAGGTAACTTGGGTGGTATAATACTAAAGTTCTGGTCCTATTCTATCATCCTATGTGTACGTCATGTTGGCACACTTCCGTATTTGTTTTATTTTTCATGTCATACTTTGACAAATCGCTGTCCGCACATCTCAATGCGACTACTTTAATCAGCCATATTTCCAAAACCTAAGTTTTTACGGTAACTTGAGTGGTATAATACAGAAGTTCTGGTCCTATTCTATCACCCTACGTGTACGTCATGTATCCATAATTCCGTATTTATTTTTATATTTCATGTCAAACCTAGACAAATCGTTGTCCGCACATCGCATAGCGACTAATTTAATCACCCATATTTCCAAAACCTAAGTTTTTACGGTAACTTGGGCGGTATAATACAGACGTTCTGGTCCTATTCTATCACCCTATGTGTACGTCATGTTGGCACACCTCCGTATTTTTTTTATATTTCGTGTCAAACTTCGACAAATCGTTGTCCGCACATCGCATAGCGACTAATTTAATCACCCATATTTCCAAAACCTAAGTTTTTACGGTAACTTGGGTGGTATGATGCAGAAGTTCTGGTCCTATTTCATCACCCTACGTGTACGTCATGCTGACACACTGCCGTATTTATTTTATATTTTATGTCAAACTTAGGTTGATCACTGTCCACACATCCAAAGCGACTATTTTAATCACCCGTATTTCCAAAACCTAAGTTTTTAAGGTAACTTGGGTGGTATAGTACTAAAGTTCTGGACCTATTCTATTATCATATGTGTACGTCATGTTGGCACACCTCCGTATTTTTTTATATTTCGTGTCAAACTTCGACAAATCTCTGTCCGCACATCTCAATGCGACTACTTTAATCAGCCATATTTCCAAAACCTAAGTTTTTACGGTAACTTGGGTGGTATAATACAGATGTTCTGGTCCTATTCTATCACCCTACGTGTACGTAATGTTGGCACACCTCCGTATTTATTATTATATTTCATGTCATACTTAGACAAATCGTTGTCCGCACATCGCATAGCGACTAATTTAATCACCCATATTTCCAAAACCTAAGTTTTTACGGTAACTTGGGTGGTATAATACAGAAGTTCTGTTCCTATTCTATCACCCTATGTGTACGTCATGTATCCACAATTCCGTATTTATTTTTATATTTCATGTCAAACTTAGACAAATCGTTGTCCGCACATCGCATAGCGACTGATTTAATCACCCATATTTCCAAAACCTAAGTTTTTAAGGTAACTTGGGTGGTATAATACTAAATTTCAGGACCTATTCTATCATCCTATGTGTACGTCATGTTGGCACACTTCCGTATTTATTTTATTTTTCATGTCATACTTTGACAAATCGCTGTCCGCACATCTCAATGCGACTACTTTAATCAGCCATATTTCCAAAATCTAAGTTTTTACGGTAACCTGGGTGGTATAATACAGAAGTTCTGGTCCTATTCTATCACCCTATGTGTACGTCATGTATCCACAATTCCGTATTTATTTTTATATTTCATGTCAAACTTAGACAAATCGTTGTCCGCACATCGCATAGCGACTAATTTAATCACCCATATTTCCAAAACCTAAGTTTTTAAGGTAACTTGGGTGGTATAATACTAAATTTCAGGACCAATTCTATCATCCCATGTGTATGTCATGTTAACACACTTCCGTATTTATTTTATTTTTCATGTCATACTTTGACAAATCGCTGTCCGCACATCTCAATGCGACTACTTTAATCAGCCATATTTCCAAAACCTAAGTTTTTACGGTAACTTGGGTGGTATAATACAGAAGTTCTGGTCCTATTCTATCACCCTACGTGTACGTCATGTATCCACAATTCCGTATTTATTTTTATATTTCATGTCAAACCTAGACAAATCGTTGTCCGCACATCGTATAGCGACTATTTTAATCACCCGTATTTCCAAAACCTAAGTTTTTAAGGTAACTTGGGTGGTATAGTACTAAGGTTCTGGACCTATTCTATCATCCTATGTGTACGTCATGTTGGCACACCTCCGTATTTTCTTTATATTTCGTGTCAAACTTCGACAAATCTCTGTCCGCACATCTCAATGCGACTACTTTAATCAGCCATATTTCCAAAACCTAAGTTTTTACGGTAACTTGGGTGGTATAATACAGAAGTTCTGGTCCTATTCTATCACCCTACGTGTACGTCATGTAGGCACACCTCCGTATTTTTTTTATATTTCGTGTCAAACTTCGACAAATCTTTGTCCGCACATCGCATAGCGACTATTTTAATCAGCCATATTTCCAAAACCTAAGTTTTTACGGTAACTTGGGTGGTATAATACAGAAGTTCTGGTCCTATTCTATCACCCTACGTGTACGTCATGTATCCACAATTCCGTATTTATTTTTATATTTCATGTCAATCTTAGACAAATCGTTGTCCGCACATCGCATAGCGAATAATTTAATCACCCATATTTCCAAAACCTAAGTTTTTAAGGTAACTTGGGTGGTATAATACTAAATTTCAGGACCTATTCTATCATCCTATGTGTACGTCATGTTGGCACACTTCCGAATTTATTTTATTTTTTATGTCATACTTTGACAAATCGCTGTCCGCACATCTCAATGCGACTACTTTAATCAGCCATATTTCCAAAACCTAAGTTTTTTCGGTAACTTGGGTGGTATAATACAGCAGTTCTGGTCCTATTCTATCACCCTACGTGTACGTAATGTTGGCACACCTCCGTATTTATTTTTATATTTCATGTCAAACTTAGACAAATCGTTGTCCGCACATCGCATAGCGACTAATTTAATCACCCATATTTCCAAAACCTAAGTTTTTAAGGTAACTTGGGTCGTATAATACTAAATTTCAGGACCTATTCTATCATCCTATGTGTACGTCATGTTGGCACACTTCCGTATTTATTTTATTTTTCATGTCATACTTTGACAAATCACTGTCCGCACATCTCAATGCGACTACTTTAATCAGCCATATTTCCAAAACCTAAGTTATTACGGTAACTTGGGTGGTATAATACAGAAGTTCTGGTCCTATTCTATCACCCTATGTGTACGTCATGTATCCACAATTCCGTATTTATTTTTATATTTCATGTCAAACTTAGACAAATCGTTGTCCGCACATCGCATAGCGACTAATTTAATCACCCATATTTCCAAAACCTAAGTTTTTAAGGTAACTTGGGTGGTATAATACTAAATTTCAGGACCTATTCTATCATCCTATGTGTACGTCATGTTGGCACGCTTCCGTATTTATTTTATTTTTCATGTCATACTTTGACAAATCGCTTTCCGCACATCTCAATGCGACTACTTTAATCAGCCATATTTCCAAAACCTAAGTTTTTACGGTAACATGAGTGGTATAATAATATAGTTCTAATCCTATTCTATCACCCTATGTGTACGTCATGTATCCACAATGCCGTATTTATTTTTATATTTCATGTCAAACTTAGACAAATCGTTGTCCTCACATCTCAATGCGACTACTTTAATCAGCCATATTTCCAAAACCTAAGTTTTTACGGTAACTTGGGTGGTATAATACAGAAGTTCTGGTCCTATTCTATCACCCTATGTGTACGTCATGTTGGCACAATTCCGTATTTATTTTATTTTTCATGTCAAACTTAGGCGGATCGCTGTCCACACATCCAAAGCGACTATTTTAATTACCCATATTTCCAAAACCTAAGTTTTTACGGTAACTTGGGTGGTATAATACAGAAGTTCTGGTTCTATTCTATCACCCTATGTGTACGTCATGTATCCAAAATTCCGTATTTATTTATATATTTCATGTCAAACTTAGACAAATCGTTGTCCGCACATCTCAATGCGACTAATTTAATCACCCATATTTCCAAAACCTAAGTTTTTACGGTAACTTGGGTGGTATAATACAGAAGTTCTGGTCCTATTCTATCACCCTACGTGTACGTCATGTATACACAATTCCGTATTTATTTTTATATTTCATGTCAAACTTAGACAAATCGTTGTCCGCACATCGCATAGCGACTAATTTAATCACCCATATTTCCAAAACCTAAGTTTTTAAGGTAACTTGGGTGGTATAGTACTAAAGTTCTGGTCCTATTCTATCATCCTATGTGTACGTCATGTTGGCACACTTCCGTATTTATTTTATTTTTCATGTCATACTTTGACAAATCGCTGTCCGCACATCTCAATGCGACTACTTTAATCAGCCATATTTCCAAAACCTAAGTTTTTACGGTAACTTGGGTGGTATAATACAGAAGTTCTGGTCCTATTCTATCACCCTACGTGTACGTCATGTATCCACAATTCCGTATTTTTTTTTTATATTTCATGTCAAACCTAGACAAATCGTTGTCCGCACATCGCATAGCGACTAATTTAATCACCCATATTTCCAAAACCTAAGTTTTTAAGGTAACTTGGGTGGTATAGTACTAAAGTTCTGGTCCTATTCTTTCATCCTACGTGTACGTCATGCTGACACACTTCCGTATTTATTTTATATTTTATGTCAAACTCTAGGTGGATCGCTGTCCACACATCCAAAGCGACTATTTTAATCACCCGTATTTCCAAAACCTAAGTTTTTAAGGTAACTTGGGTGGTATAGTACTAATGTTCTGGACCTATTCTATCATCCTATGTGTACGTCATGTTGGCACACCTCCGTATTTTTTTTATATTTCGTGTCAAACTTCGACAAATCGTTGTCCGCACATCGCATAGCGACTAATTTAATCACCCATATTTCCAAAACCTAAGTTTTTACGGTAACTTGGGTGGTATGATGCAGAAGTTCTGGTCCTATTTCATCACCCTACGTGTACGTCATGCTGACACACTGCCGTATTTATTTTATATTTTATGTCAAACTTAGACAAATCGTTGTCCGCACATCGCATAGCGACTAATTTAATCACCCATACTAAATAACCGACTATGTTTTACTAAATAACTCATTCATGAATTCTGGAGCACAGATGTGAATATTAAAATATAACTGGGCTATAAACAAGTTATTTAAAGCTATGTTACTGAAGTACACAGTTAAACTCACTTGTATAAATATTATGGTATTTATTAAAATACTATTCAGCCGTAGGCAACGGCAATATAATGTCTAATTAATAAATAAAATCTAATCAAGCATATTACAACGAAGTGAACAGCAGCGTTCCGACGGTGGCCGCTAGTAGGGCCACGAATACGCTCCGCCCACCGAAGCTCCCCACCCCCGCCGCCAGCAGAGGGAAGCGAAGAGCGGCGACGCCGTCAGTCGGGCCACAGCGGCCCATCCCGCCGCCACGGCGCGTTGAGCCGACGGCAACCTCCCCTCCCCTCCCCTGACCACCGCAGAGGCATGTTGCGCCCTCGGCGGTCAGTCTGCTCCCGGCCACCGCAGAGGCAAGCTGCGCCCTCGGTGACCGGGTCCCGTATCCCTTCCCTGACCACCGCAGAGGCATGTTGCGCCCTCGGCGGTCAGTCTGCCCCCGGCCACCGCAGAGGCAAGCTGCGCCCTCGGTGACCGGGTCCCGTGTCCCCTCCCCTGACCTCCGCAGAGGCATGTTGCGCCCTCGGCGGTCAGTCTGCCCCCGGCCACCGCAGAGGCAAGCTGCGCCCTTGGTGACCGGGTCCCGTGTCCCCTCCCCTGACCTCCGCAGAGGCATGTTGCGCCCTCGGCGGTCAGTCTGCCCCCGGCCACCGCAGAGGCAAGCTGCGCCCTCGGTGACCGGGTCCCGTGTCCCCTCCCCTGACCTCCGCAGAGGCATGTTGCGCCCTCGGCGGTCAGTCTGCCCCCGGCCACCGCAGAGGCAAGCTGCGCCCTCGGTGACCGGGTCCCGTGTCCCCGCCCCTGACCTCCGCAGAGGCATGTTGCGCCCTCGGCGGTCAGTCTGCCCCCGGCCACCGCAGAGGCAAGCTGCGCCCTCGGTGACCGGGTCCCGTATCCCCTCCCCTGACCTCCGCAGAGGCATGTTGCGCCCTCGGCGGTCAGTCTGCCCTCGGCCACCGCAGAGGCAAGCTGCGCCCTCGGTGACCGGGTCCCGTATCCCCTCCCCTGACCTCCGCAGAGGCATGTTGCGCCCTCGGCGGTCAGTCTGCCCCCGGCCATCGCAGAGGCAAGCTGCGCCCTCGGTGACCGGGTCCCGTATCCCCTCCCCTGACCACCGCAGATGCATGTTGCGCCCTCGGCGGTCAGTCTGCCCCCGGCCACCGCAGAGGCAAGTTGCGCCCTCGGTGACCGGGTCCCGTATCCCCTCCCCTGACCACCGCAGAGGCATGTTGCGCCCTCGGCGGTCAGTCTGCCCCCGGCCACCGCAGAGGCAAGTTGCGCCCTCGGTGACCGGGTCCCGTATCCCCTCCCCTGACCACCGCAGAGGCATGTTGCGCCCTCGGCGGTCAGTCTGCCCCCGGCCACCGCAGAGGCAAGTTGCGCCCTCGGTGACCGGGTCCCGTATCCCCTCCCCTGACCACCGCAGAGGCATGTTGCGCCCTCGGCGGTCAGTCTGTTCCCGGCCACCGCAGAGGCAAGTTGCGCCCTCGGTGACCGGGTCCCGTATCCCCTCCCCTGACCACCGCAGAGGCATGTTGCGCCCTCGGCGGTCAGTCTGCCCCAGGCCACCGCAGAGGCAAGTTGCGCCCTCGGTGACCGGGTCCCGTATCCCCTCCCCTGACCACCGCAGAGGCATGTTGCGCCCTCGGCGGTCAGTCTGCCCCCGGCCACCGCAGAGGCAAGCTGCGCCCTCGGTGACCGGGTCCCGTATCCCCTCCCCTGACCACCGCAGAGGCAAGTTGCGCCCTCGGCGGTCAGTCCGTCCCCGGCCACCGCAGAGGCAAGTTGCGCCCTCGGTGACCGGGTCCCGTATCCCCTCCCCTGACCACCGCAGAGGCAAGTTGCGCCCTCGGCGGTCAGTCCGTCCCCGGCCACCGCAGAGGCAAGCTGCGCCCTCGGTGACCGGGTCCCGTAACCCTTCCCTGATCACCGCAGTGGCATGTTGCGCCCTCGGCGGTCAGTCCGTCCCCGGCCACCGCAGAGGCAAGCTGCGCCCTCGGTGACCGAGTCCCGATCCCCTTCCCTGACCACCGCAGTGGCAAGTTGCGCCCTCGGCGGTCAGTCTGTCCCCGGCCACCGCAGAGGCAAGCTGCGCCCTCGGTGACCGGATCCCGTATCCCTTCCCTGACCACCGCAGAGGCATGTTGCGCCCTCGGCGGTCAGTCTGTCCCCCCGTACCATCGCAGAGGCGAGTTGAGCCCTCGTTGGTCAGTCCGTCCTCAGCCACGGCAGAGGCACATTGCGCCCTCGGTGACTGGCCCGTCCCCCGGACCGTCGCAGAGGCGAGCTGAGCCCTCGGCAGTCTCTCCGTTCAGGTTATCCCAGTGGTCCGATATACCCAGATTCCTGAATTCCGTTTTCCCGTCCGTAACTGCCAAGTGGCGCAATCCCTTGGCAGTAATCCCACTATTTCATCCCCACTCTTTTGTGCTTGGGTTTAATAGTGGGTTCCGATGTTTCAGCAGAATCAGTTGAAACCAGCCGGTGAACCAAGTTGGTCCATCTCCGTATCCGTCCGAGCTAGCTCATCCGTTAGATCCAGTGGATCATCCGTCCGTATTCCCCGTCAGCAGCCGGGGAGCCGCGCCGTCGACGCCAGTCCGCGCCATCACCGTGACCTCCTGTGATCAGCTTCGGCCCAGGAGATCGCCCGACCCCCACACCGAACTAAGAGTCTTCGGACACCAGTGAATAACTCGTGTTAATGAAGTCCTAGCCGCAATAGTGGGTGGTGATAGACACTAGTAAGAGTGTGAACCTTAGTGAGTAAAGCCAGTGTGAACTTTTCTTTTGTTCAATAAATTTTCAGTCTCTGTGAGAAAACGTTTATTTTTGAAACCTGGGTAGACGCCCCTTAAAAAAAGTCTAATAAAGGTAAAAGAACCTTACATTTTGGCGCCCGAACAGGGACAGTGAGTTTAACCGTGTTAAAAGGGAAAAAATCTGTGACAGTGAAAAAGTGCACCAGAAGAAAGATGTCAGGCGACGAATCCGATACCGCCAGCGTCAGCAGTTTCACCATCAGGGCTAAGGCGGAGCCCAGGACTTCATGGATCTACACCCTCAAGAAGGCCGAACTTGCAGAAGAACTTCAGAAGTTTGGACTACCCGCCAAAGCGAAGGTACGAGAGATGCGGAGACTTCTCACAAACTTCATTAAAGGGAACTACAAACCAACGTCAGAAGCCGTGGATCCACCAGAAACCCTGACGGTGACAAATCCGGCCACTTCAGCCCAGACACCGCAGCCCTTGCCAACCTCCGGCCTCGTAACCGTAAGTCAAACCACACCTGAACCAGTTTCAATTTGCAACACTGTTAGGAAATGGAACCTCTTTTTCGATGGGGACAAAGATGTCATGCTGTTTTTGGAAAGATTAAACGAACTTAAAGAGGCCTATATTATTTCCCCGAATAAACTTTTGTACGCCCTGCCAGAACTATTCAAAGGAAAGGCCCTACTTTGGTACCGTAATAATAAATGTCGTTGGAACACTTGGGAAGGTTTCCTCCAATGTTTTGAAAGTCAATTCTTACCCAGAAGGTTTCGGGAAAACTTAGAATTGGAAATACAAGGCAGGACTCAAGGTCCAAATGAATCTTTCAAAGACTACGTCATTAGCCTCCAAACCTTGATGCGCCGTCATGGCAAATTTTCAGAAGAGCAACAATTCAATCGGATTTTCGAAAATATGCTGCCGGAGTATAAACTTTACGGGCTCAGTAACAACATAACTAAATTGTCCGACTTATTGCTAGCCGCTAGTGACTATGAAGTAGTTAAACAAAGTATGAAGGATTATAAACCCCCGAAAATGCCGCCCAGGCTTTTTACCCAGATACCGCTTACAATGATCGTAATTCCGTACAAGAGAATTCTCCGAAACCGAGAAAACCTCTAAACTCCACGCCTTCCAAACAGGCCCAGTGTTGGTCGTCCCGCTCCGGAGACTCCTCGTGCTGACCCCAACTACCCTAACGCCCCACCCAAGAAGAAGCGGAAACCAGGACAACGAAAGTTCCATCAACACACCGAAGAAGGCGTCAAAAGGATTTACCAAGCCACTCATGGAAGAGACAACTGAAATCTGTTTTATTTGAACCATATGTTTTTAAAAAAGTTGCTTTTGTTTATGCACTAGAGGTGTTCCTTTTTGGTTTCTAAAAACATTTCAACTCGTTGTTTTTTAACCCGACTTTTCTTTTTTCTCTACCCCGAAATAAAAAGAGGGTGTAATGTTATAAAATATTGCCCTATACTAAATAACCGACTATGTTTTACTAAATAACTCATTCATGAATTCTGGAGCACAGATGTGAATATTAAAATATAACTGGGCTATAAACAAGTTATTTAAAGCTATGTTACTGAAGTACACAGTTAAACTCACTTGTATAAATATTATGGTATTTATTAAAATACTATTCAGCCGTAGGCAACGGCAATATAATGTCTAATTAATAAATAAAATCTAATCAAGCATATTACAACGAAGTGAACAGCAGCGTTCCGACGGTGGCCGCTAGTAGGGCCACGAATACGCTCCGCCCACCGAAGCTCCCCACCCCCGCCGCCAGCAGAGGGAAGCGAAGAGCGGCGACGCCGTCAGTCGGGCCACAGCGGCCCATCCCGCCGCCACGGCGCGTTGAGCCGACGGCAACCTCCCCTCCCCTCCCCTGACCACCGCAGAGGCATGTTGCGCCCTCGGCGGTCAGTCTGCTCCCGGCCACCGCAGAGGCAAGCTGCGCCCTCGGTGACCGGGTCCCGTATCCCTTCCCTGACCACCGCAGAGGCATGTTGCGCCCTCGGCGGTCAGTCTGCCCCCGGCCACCGCAGAGGCAAGCTGCGCCCTCGGTGACCGGGTCCCGTGTCCCCTCCCCTGACCTCCGCAGAGGCATGTTGCGCCCTCGGCGGTCAGTCTGCCCCCGGCCACCGCAGAGGCAAGCTGCGCCCTCGGTGACCGGGTCCCGTGTCCCCTCCCCTGACCTCCGCAGAGGCATGTTGCGCCCTCGGCGGTCAGTCTGCCCCCGGCCACCGCAGAGGCAAGCTGCGCCCTCGGTGACCGGGTCCCGTGTCCCCTCCCCTGACCTCCGCAGAGGCATGTTGCGCCCTCGGCGGTCAGTCTGCCCCCGGCCACCGCAGAGGCAAGCTGCGCCCTCGGTGACCGGGTCCCGTGTCCCCTCCCCTGACCTCCGCAGAGGCATGTTGTGCCCTCGGCGGTCAGTCTGCCCCCGGCCACCGCAGAGGCAAGTTGCGCCCTCGGTGACCGGGTCCCGTATCCCCTCCCCTGACCACCGCAGAGGCATGTTGCGCCCTCGGCGGTCAGTCTGCCCCCGGCCACCGCAGAGGCAAGCTGCGCCCTCGGTGACCGGGTCCCGTATCCCCTCCCCTGACCACCGCAGAGGCAAGTTGCGCCCTCGGCGGTCAGTCTGCCCCCGGCCACCGCAGAGGCAAGTTGCGCCCTCGGTGACCGGGTCCCGTATCCCCTCCCCTGACCACCGCAGAGGCATGTTGCGCCCTCGGCGGTCAGTCTGCCCCCGGCCACCGCAGAGGCAAGCTGCGCCCTCGGTGACCGAGTCCCGATCCCCTTCCCTGACCACCGCAGTGGCAAGTTGCGCCCTCGGAGGTCAGTCTGTCCCCGGCCACCGCAGAGGCAAGCTGCGCCCTCGGTGACCGGATCCCGTATCCCTTCCCTGACCACCGCAGAGGCATGTTGCGCCCTCGGCGGTCAGTCTGTCCCCCCGTACCATCGCAGAGGCGAGTTGAGCCCTCGTTGGTCAGTCCGTCCTCAGCCACCGCAGAGGCACGTTGCGCCCTCGGTGACTGGCCCGTCCCCCGGACCGTCGCAGAGGCGAGCTGAGCCCTCGGCAGTCTGTCCGTTCAGGTTATCCCAGTGGTCCGATATACCCAGATTCCTGAATTCCGTTTTCCCGTCCGTAACTGCCAAGTGGCGCAATCCCTTGGCAGTAATCCCACTATTTCATCCCCACTCTTTTGTGCTTGGGTTTAATAGTGGGTTCCGATGTTTCAGCAGAATCAGTTGAAACCAGCCGGTGAACCAAGTTGGTCCATCTCCGTATCCGTCCGAGCTAGCTCATCCGTTAGATCCAGTGGATCATCCGTCCGTATTCCCCGTCAGCAGCCGGGGAGCCGCGCCGTCGACGCCAGTCCGCGCCATCACCGTGACCTCCTGTGATCAGCTTCGGCCCAGGAGATCGCCCGACCCCCACACCGAACTAAGAGTCTTCGGACACCAGTGAATAACTCGTGTTAATGAAGTCCTAGCCGCAATGGTGGGTGGTGATAGACACTAGTAAGAGTGTGAACCTTAGTGAGTAAAGCCAGTGTGAACTTTTCTTTTGTTCAATAAATTTTCAGTCTCTGTGAGAAAACGTTTATTTTTGAAACCTGGGTAGACGCCCCTTAAAAAAAGTCTAATAAGGGTAAATTAACCTTACACATGTATCCACAATTCCGTATTTATTTTTATATTTCATGTCAAACTTAGACAAATCGTTGTCCGCACATCGCATAGCGACTGATTTAATCACCCATATTTCCAAAACCTAAGTTTTTAAGGTAACTTGGGTGGTATAATACTAAATTTCAGGACCTATTCTATCATCCTATGTGTACGTCATGTTGGCACACTTCCGTATTTATTTTATTTTTCATGTCATACTTTGACAAATCGCTGTCCGCACATCTCAATGCGACTACTTTAATCAGCCGTATTTCCAAAACCTAAGTTTTTACGGTAACTTGGGTGGTATAATACAGAAGTTCTGGTCCTATTCTTTTACCCTATGTGTACGTCATGTATCCACAATTCCGTATTTATTTTTATATTTCATGTCAAACTTAGACAAATCGTTGTCCGCACATCGCATAGCGACTAATTTAATCACCCATATTTCCAAAACCTAAGTTTTTAAGGTAACTTGGGTGGTATAATACTAAATTTCAGGACCAATTCTATCATCCTATGTGTACGTCATGTTAACACACTTCCGTATTTATTTTATTTTTCATGTCATACTTTGACAAATCGCTGTCCGCACATCTTAATGCGACTACTTTAATCAGCCATATTTCCAAAACCTAAGTTTTTACGGTAACTTGGGTGGTATAATACAGAAGTTCTGGTCCGATTCTATCACCCTACGTGTACGTCATGTATCCACAATTCCGTATTTATTTTTATATTTCATGTCAAACCTAGACAAATCGTTGTCCGCACATCGTATAGCGACTATTTTAATCACCCGTATTTCCAAAACCTAAGTTTTTAAGGTAACTTGGGTGGTATAGTACTAAGGTTTTGGACCTATTCTATCATCCTATGTGTACGTCATGTTGGCACACCTCCGTATTTTCTTTATATTTCGTGTCAAACTTCGACAAATCTCTGTCCGCACATCTCAATGCGACTACTTTAATCAGCCATATTTCCAAAACCTAAGTTTTTACGGTAACTTGGGCGGTATAATACAGAAGTTCTGGTCCTATTCTATCACCCTACGTGTACGTAATGTTGGCACACCTCCGTATTTATTATTATATTTCATGTCATACTTAGACAAATCGTTGTCCGCACATCGCATAGCGACTAATTTAATCACCCATATTTCCAAAACCTAAGTTTTTAAGGTAACTTGGGTGGTATAATACTAAATTTCAGGACCTATTCTATCATCCTATGTGTACGTCATGTTGGCACACTTCCGTATTTATTTTATTTTTTATGTCATACTTTGACAAATCGCTGTCCGCACATCTCAATGCGACTACTTTAATCAGCCATATTTCCAAAACCTAAGTTTTTACGGTAACTTGGGTGGTATAATACAGAAGTTCTGGTCCTATTCTATCACCCTATGTGTACGTCATGTATCCACAATTCCGTATTTATTTTTATATTTCATGTCAAACTTAGACAAATCGTTGTCCGCACATCGCATAGCGAATAATTTAATCACCCATATTTCCAAAACCTAAGTTTTTAAGGTAACTTGGGTGGTATAATACTAAATTTCAGGACCTATTCTATCATCCTATGTGTACGTCATGTTGGCACACTTCCGAATTTATTTTATTTTTCATGTCATACTTTGACAAATCGCTGTCCGCACATCTCAATGCGACTACTTTAATCAGCCATATTTCCAAAACCTAAGTTTTTACGGTAACTTGGGTGGTATAATACAGAAGTTCTGGTCCTATTCTATCACCCTACGTGTACGTAATGTTGGCACACCTCCGTATTTATTTTTATATTTCATGTCAAACTTAGACAAATCGTTGTCCGCACATCGCATAGCGACTAATTTAATCACCCATATTTCCAAAACCTAAGTTTTTAAGGTAACTTGGGTGGTATAATACTAAATTTCAGGACCTATTCTATCATCCTATGTGTACGTCATGTTGGCACACTTCCGTATTTATTTTATTTTTTATGTCATACTTTGACAAATCGCTGTCCGCACATCTCAATGCGACTACTTTAATCAGCCATATTTCCAAAACCTAAGTTTTTACGGTAACTTGGGTGGTATAATACAGAAGTTCTGGTCCTATTCTATCACCCTACGTGTACGTAATGTTGGCACACCTCCGTATTTATTATTATATTTCATGTCATACTTAGACAAATCGTTGTCCGCACATCGCATAGCGACTAATTTAATCACCCATATTTCCAAAACCTAAGTTTTTAAGGTAACTTGGTCCATATAGTACTAAAGTTCTGGTCCTATTCTTTCATCCTATGTGTACGTCATGTTGGCACACCTCCGTATTTTTTTTATATTTCGTGTCAAACTTCGACAAATCGTTGTCCGCACATCGCATAGCGACTAATTTAATCACCCATATTTCCAAAACCTAAGTTTTTAAGGTAACTTGGGTGGTATAATACTAAATTTCAGGACCTATTCTATCATCCTATGTGTACGTCATGTTGGCACACTTCCGTATTTATTTTATTTTTCATGTCATACTTTGACAAATCGCTGTCCGCACATCTCAATGCGACTACTTTAATCAGCCATATTTCCAAAACCTAAGTTTTTACGGTAACATGAGTGGTATAATAATATAGTTCTAATCCTATTCTATCACCCTATGTGTACGTCATGTATCCACAATTCCGTATTTATTTTTATATTTCATGTCAAACTTAGACAAATCGTTGCCCTCACATCTCAATGCGACTACTTTAATTAGCCATATTTCCAAAACCTAAGTTTTTACGGTAACTTGGGTGGTATAATACAGAAGTTCTGGACCTATTCTATCACCCTATGTGTACGTCATGTTGGCACAATTCCGTATTTATTTTATTTTTCATGTCAAACTTAGGCGGATCGCTGTCCACACATCCAAAGCGACTATTTTAATTACCCATATTTCCAAAACCTAAGTTTTTCGGATAACCTGAGTGGTATAATACTATAGTTCTGGTTCTATTCTATCACCCTATGTGTACGTCATGTATCCAAAATTCCGTATTTATTTATATATTTCATGTCAAACTTAGACAAATCGTTGTCCGCACATCTCAATGCGACTAATTTAATCACCCATATTTCCAAAACCTAAGTTTTTACGGTAACTTGGGTGGTATAATACAGAAGTTCTGGTCCTATTCTATCACCCTACGTGTACGTCATGTATCCACAATTCCGTATTTATTTTTATATTTCATGTCAAACTTAGACAAATCGTTGTCCGCACATCGCATAGCGACTAATTTAATCACCCATATTTCCAAAACCTAAGTTTTTAAGGTAACTTGGGTGGTATAATACTAAATTTCAGGACCTATTCTATCATCCTATGTGTACGTCATGTTGGCACACTTCCGTATTTATTTTATTTTTCATGTCATACTTTGACAAATCGCTGTCCGCACATCTCAATGCGACTACTTTAATCAGCCATATTTCCAAAACCTAAGTTTTTACGGTAACTTGGGTGGTATAATACAGAAGTTCTGGTCCTATTCTATCACCCTATGTGTACGTCATGTATCCACAATTCCGTATTTATTTTTATATTTCATGTCAAACTTAGACAAATCGTTGTCCGCACATCGCATAGCGAATAATTTAATCACCCATATTTCCAAAACCTAAGTTTTTAAGGTAACTTGGGTGGTATAATACTAAATTTCAGGACCTATTCTATCATCCTATGTGTACGTCATGTTGGCACACTTCCGAATTTATTTTATTTTTCATGTCATACTTTGACAAATCGCTGTCCGCACATCTCAATGCGACTACTTTAATCAGCCATATTTCCAAAACCTAAGTTTTTACGGTAACTTGGGTGGTATAATACAGAAGTTCTGGTCCTATTCTATCACCCTACGTGTACGTCATGTATCCACAATTCCGTATTTATTTTTATATTTCATGTCAAACTTAGACAAATCGTTGTCCGCACATCGCATAGCGACTAATTTAATCACCCATATTTCCAAAACCTAAGTTTTTAAGGTAACTTGGGTGGTATAATACTAAATTTCACGACCTATTCTATCATCCTATGTGTACGTCATGTTGGCACACTTCCGTATTTATTTTATTTTTCATGTCATACTTTGACAAATCGCTGTCCGCACATCTCAATGCGACTACTTTAATCAGCCATTATTTCCAAAACCTAAGTTTTTACGGTAACTTGGGTGGTATAATACAGAAGTTCTGGTCCTATTCTATCACCCTATGTGTACGTCATGTATCCACAATTCCGTATTTATTTTTATATTTCATGTCAAACTTAGACAAATCGATGTCCGCACATCGCATAGCAACTAATTTAATCACCCATATTTCCAAAACCTAAGTTTTTAAGGTAACTTGGGTGGTATAATACTAAATTTCAGGACCTATTCTATCATCCTATGTGTACGTCATGTTGGCACACTTCCGTATTTATTTTATTTTTCATGTCATACTTTGACAAATCGCTGTCCGCACATCTCAATGCGACTACTTTAATCAGCCATATTTCCAAAACCTAAGTTTTTACGGTAACATGAGTGGTATAATAATATAGTTCTAATCCTATTCTATCACCCTATGTGTACGTCATGTATCCACAATTCCGTATTTATTTTTATATTTCATGTCAAACTTAGACAAATCGTTGCCCTCACATCTCAATGCGACTACTTTAATTAGCCATATTTCCAAAACCTAAGTTTTTACGGTAACTTGGGTGGTATAATACAGAAGTTCTGGACCTATTCTATCACCCTATGTGTACGTCATGTTGGCACAATTCCGTATTTATTTTATTTTTCATGTCAAACTTAGGCGGATCGCTGTCCACACATCCAAAGCGACTATTTTAATTACCCATATTTCCAAAACCTAAGTTTTTCGGATAACCTGAGTGGTATAATACTATAGTTCTGGTTCTATTCTATCACCCTATGTGTACGTCATGTATCCAAAATTCCGTATTTATTTATATATTTCATGTCAAACTTAGACAAATCGTTGTCCGCACATCTCAATGCGACTAATTTAATCACCCATATTTCCAAAACCTAAGTTTTTACGGTAACTTGGGTGGTATAATACAGAAGTTCTGGTCCTATTCTATCACCCTACGTGTACGTCATGTATCCACAATTCCGTATTTATTTTTATATTTCATGTCAAACTTAGACAAATCGTTGTCCGCACATCGCATAGCGACTAATTTAATCACCCATATTTCCAAAACCTAAGTTTTTAAGGTAACTTGGGTGGTATAATACTAAATTTCAGGACCTATTCTATCATCCTATGTGTACGTCATGTTGGCACACTTCCGTATTTATTTTATTTTTCATGTCATACTTTGACAAATCGCTGTCCGCACATCTCAATGCGACTACTTTAATCAGACATATTTCCAAAACCTAAGTTTTTACGGTAACTTGGGTGGTATAATACAGAAGTTCTGGTCCTATTCTATCACCCTACGTGTACGTCATGTATCCACAATTCCGTATTTATTTTTATATTTCATGTCAAACCTAGACAAATCGTTGTCCGCACATCGTATAGCGACTAATTTAATCACCCATATTTCCAAAACCTAAGTTTTTAAGGTAACTTGGGTGGTATAGTACTAAAGTTCTGGTCCTATTCTTTCATCCTACGTGTACGTCATGCTGACACACTTCCGTATTTATTTTATATTTTATGTCAAACTTAGGTGGATCGCTGTCCACACATCCAATGCGACTATTTTAATCACCCGTATTTCCAAAACCTAAGTTTTTAAGGTAACTTGGGTGGTATAGTACTAAAGTTCTGGACCTATTCTATCATCCTATGTGTACGTCATGTTGGCACACCTCCGTATTTTTTTTATATTTCGTGTAAAACTTCGACAAATCGTTGTCCGCACATCGCATAGCGACTAATTTAATCACCCATATTTCCAAAACCTAAGTTTTTACGGTAACTTGGGTGGTATAATACAGAAGTTCTGGTCCTATTCTATCACCCTATGTGTACGTCATGTATCCACAATTCCGTATTTATTTTTATATTTCATGTCAAACTTAGACAAATCGTTGTCCGCACATCGCATAGCGACTGATTTAATCACCCATATTTCCAAAACCTAAGTTTTTAAGGTAACTTGGGTGGTATAATACTAAATTTCAGGACCTATTCTATCATCCTATGTGTACGTCATGTTGGCACACTTCCGTATTTATTTTATTTTTCATGTCATACTTTGACAAATCGCTGTCCGCACATCTCAATGCGACTACTTTAATCAGCCATATTTCCAAAACCTAAGTTTTTACGGTAACTTGGGTGGTATAATACAGAAGTTCTGGTCCTATTCTATCACCCTATGTGTACGTCATGTATCCACAATTCCGTATTTATTTTTATATTTCATGTCAAACTTAGACAAATCGTTGTCCGCACATCGCATAGCGACTAATTTAATCACCCATATTTACAAAACCTAAGTTTTTAAGGTAACTTGGGTGGTATAATACTAAAATTCAGGACCAATTCTATCATCCTATGTGTACGTCATGTTAACACACTTCCGTATTTATTTTATTTTTCATGTCATACTTTGACAAATCGCTGTCCGCACATCTCAATGCGGCTACTTTAATCGGCCATATTTCCAAAACCTAAGTTTTTACGGTAACTTGGGTGGTATAATACAGAAGTTCTGGTCCTATTTTATCACCCTACGTGTACGTCATGCTGACACACTGCCGTATTTATTTTATATTTTATGTCAAACTTAGGTGGATCACTGTCCACACATCCAAAGCGACTATTTTAATCACCCGTATTTCCAAAACCTAAGTTTTTAAGGTAACTTGGGTGGTATAGTACTAAAGTTCTGGACCTATTCTATCATCCTATGTGTACGTCATGTTGGCACACCTCCGTATTTTCTTTATATTTCGTGTCAAACTTCGACAAATCTCTGTCCGCACATCTCAATGCGACTACTTTAATCAGCCATATTTCCAAAACCTAAGTTTTTACGGTAAATTGGGTGGTATAATACAGAAGTTCTGGTCCTATTCTATCACCCTACGTGTACGTAATGTTGGCACACCTACGTATTTATTATTATATTTCATGTCATACTTAGACAAATCGTTATCCGCACATCGCATAGCGACTAATTTAATCACCCATATTTCCAAAACCTAAGTTTTTACGGTAACTTGGGTGGTATAATACAGAAGTTCTGTTCCTATTCTATCACCCTATGTGTACGTCATGTATCCACAATTCCGTATTTATTTTTATATTTCATGTCAAACTTAGACAAATCGTTGTCCGCACATCGCATAGCGACTGATTTAATCACCCATATTTCCAAAACCTAAGTTTTTATGGTAACTTGGGTGGTATAATACTAAATTTCAGGACCTATTCTATCATCCTATGTGTACGTCATGTTGGCACACTTCCGTATTTATTTTATTTTTCATGTCATACTTTGACAAATCGCTGTCCGCACATCTCAATGCGACTACTTTAATCAGCCATATTTCCAAAGCCTAAGTTTTTACGGTAACTTGGGTGGTATAATACAGAAGTTCTGGTCCTATTCTATCACCCTACGTGTACGTCATGTATCCACAATTCCGTATTTATTTTTATATTTCATGTCAAACTTAGACAAATCGTTGTCCGCACATCGTATAGCGACTATTTTAATCACCCGTATTTCCAAAACCTAAGTTTTTAAGGTAACTTAGGTGGTAAAGTACTAAGGTTCTGGACCTATTCTATCATCCTATGTGTACGTCATGTTGGCACACCTCCGTATTTTCTTTATATTTCGTGTCAAACTTCGACAAATCTCTGTCCGCACATCTCAATGCGACTACTTTAATCAGCCATATTTCCAAAACCTAAGTTTTTACGGTAACTTGGGTGGTATAATACAGAAGTTCTGGTCCTATTCTATCACCCTACGTGTACGTAATGTTGGCACACCTCCGTATTTATTATTATATTTCATGTCATACTTAGACAAATCGTTGTCCGCACATCGCATAGCGACTAATTTAATCACCCATATTTCCAAAACCTAAGTTTTTAAGGTAACTTGGGTGGTATAATACTAAATTTCAGGACCTATTCTATCATCCTATGTGTACGTCATGTTGGCACACTTCCGTATTTATTTTATTTTTCATGTCATACTTTGACAAATCGCTGTCCGCACATCTCAATGCGACTACTTTAATCAGCCATATTTCCAAAACCTAAGTTTTTACGGTAACTTGGGTGGTATAATACAGAAGTTCTGGTTCTATTCTATCACCCTATGTGTACGTCATGTATCCACAATTCCGTATTTATTTTTATATTTCATGTCAAACTTAGACAAATCGTTGTCCGCACATCGCATAGCGAATAATTTAATCACCCATATTTCCAAAACCTAAGTTTTTAAGGTAACTTGGGTGGTATAATACTAAATTTCAGGACCTATTCTATCATCCTATGTGTACGTCATGTTGGCACACTTCCGAATTTATTTTATTTTTCATGTCATACTTTGACAAATCGCTGTCCGCACATCTCAATGCGACTACTTTAATCAGCCATATTTCCAAAACCTAAGTTTTTACCGTAACTTGGGTGGTATAATACAGAAGTTCTGGTCCTATTCTATCACCCTACGTGTACGTAATGTTGGCACACCTCCGTATTTATTTTTATATTTCATGTCAAACTTAGACAAATCGTTGTCCGCACATCGCATAGCGACTAATTTAATCACCCATATTTCCAAAACCTAAGTTTTTACGGTAACTTGGGTGGTATAATACAGAAGTTCTGGTCCTATTCTATCACCCTATGTGTACGTCATGTATCCACAATTCCGTATTTATTTTTATATTTCATGTCAAACTTAGACAAATCGTTGTCCGCACATCGCATAGCGAATAATTTAATCACCCATATTTCCAAAACCTAAGTTTTTAAGGTAACTTGGGTGGTATAATACTAAATTTCAGGACCTATTCTATCATCCTATGTGTACGTCATGTTGGCACACTTCCGAATTTATTTTATTTTTCATGTCATACTTTGACAAATCGCTGTCCGCACATCTCAATGCGACTACTTTAATCAGCCATATTTCCAAAACCTAAGTTTTTACGGTAACTTGGGTGGTATAATACAGAAGTTCTGGTCCTATTCTATCACCCTACGTGTACGTCATGTATCCACAATTCCGTATTTATTTTTATATTTCATGTCAAACTTAGACAAATCGTTGTCCGCACATCGCATAGCGACTAATTTAATCACCCATATTTCCAAAACCTAAGTTTTTAAGGTAACTTGGGTGGTATAATACTAAATTTCACGACCTATTCTATCATCCTATGTGTACGTCATGTTGGCACACTTCCGTATTTATTTTATTTTTCATGTCATACTTTGACAAATCGCTGTCCGCACATCTCAATGCGACTACTTTAATCAGCCATTATTTCCAAAACCTAAGTTTTTACGGTAACTTGGGTGGTATAATACAGAAGTTCTGGTCCTATTCTATCACCCTATGTGTACGTCATGTATCCACAATTCCGTATTTATTTTTATATTTCATGTCAAACTTAGACAAATCGATGTCCGCACATCGCATAGCAACTAATTTAATCACCCATATTTCCAAAACCTAAGTTTTTAAGGTAACTTGGGTGGTATAATACTAAATTTCAGGACCTATTCTATCATCCTATGTGTACGTCATGTTGGCACACTTCCGTATTTATTTTATTTTTCATGTCATACTTTGACAAATCGCTGTCCGCACATCTCAATGCGACTACTTTAATCAGCCATATTTCCAAAACCTAAGTTTTTACGGTAACATGAGTGGTATAATAATATAGTTCTAATCCTATTCTATCACCCTATGTGTACGTCATGTATCCACAATTCCGTATTTATTTTTATATTTCATGTCAAACTTAGACAAATCGTTGCCCTCACATCTCAATGCGACTACTTTAATTAGCCATATTTCCAAAACCTAAGTTTTTACGGTAACTTGGGTGGTATAATACAGAAGTTCTGGACCTATTCTATCACCCTATGTGTACGTCATGTTGGCACAATTCCGTATTTATTTTATTTTTCATGTCAAACTTAGGCGGATCGCTGTCCACACATCCAAAGCGACTATTTTAATTACCCATATTTCCAAAACCTAAGTTTTTCGGATAACCTGAGTGGTATAATACTATAGTTCTGGTTCTATTCTATCACCCTATGTGTACGTCATGTATCCAAAATTCCGTATTTATTTATATATTTCATGTCAAACTTAGACAAATCGTTGTCCGCACATCTCAATGCGACTAATTTAATCACCCATATTTCCAAAACCTAAGTTTTTACGGTAACTTGGGTGGTATAATACAGAAGTTCTGGACCTATTCTATCATCCTATGTGTACGTCATGTTGGCACACCTCCGTATTTTTTTTATATTTCGTGTCAAACTTCGACAAATCTCTGTCCGCACATCTCAATGCGACTACTTTAATCAGCCATATTTCCAAAACATAAGTTTTTACGGTAACTTGGGTGGTATAATACAGAAGTTCTGGTCCTATTCTATCACCCTATGTGTACGTAATGTTGGCACACCTCCGTATTTTTTTATATTTCGTGTCAAACTTCGACAAATCTCTGTCCGCACATCTCAATGCGACTACTTTAATCAGCCATATTTCCAAAACCTAAGTTTTTACGGTAACTTGGGTGGTATAATACAGAAGTTCTGGTCCTATTCTATCACCCTACGTGTACGTCATGTATCCACAATTCCGTATTTATTTTTATATTTCATGTCAAACCTAGACAAATCGTTGTCCGCACATCGTATAGCGACTAATTTAATCACCCATATTTCCAAAACCTAAGTTTTTAAGGTAACTTGGGTGGTATAGTACTAAAGTTCTGGTCCTATTCTTTCATCCTACGTGTACGTCATGCTGACACACTTCCGTATTTATTTTATATTTTATGTCAAACTTAGGTGGATCGCTGTCCACACATCCAAAGCGACTATTTTAATCACCCGTATTTCCAAAACCTACGTTTTTAAGGTAACTTGGGTGGTATAGTACTAAAGTTCTGGTCCTATTCTTTCATCCTACGTGTACGTCATGCTGACACACTTCCGTATTTATTTTATATTTTATGTCAAACTTAGGTGGATCGCTGTCCACACATCCAATGCGACTATTTTAATCACCCGTATTTCCAAAACCTAAGTTTTTAAGGTAACTTGGGTGGTATAGTACTAAAGTTCTGGACCTATTCTATCATCCTATATGTACGTCATGTTGGCACACCTCCGTATTTTTTTTATATTTCGTGTAAAACTTCGACAAATCGTTGTCCGCACATCGCATAGCGACTAATTTAATCACCCATATTTCCAAAACCTAAGTTTTTACGGTAACTTGGGTGGTATAATACAGAAGTTCTGGTCCTATTCTATCACCCTATGTGTACGTCATGTATCCACAATTCCGTATTTATTTTTATATTTCATGTCAAACTTAGACAAATCGTTGTCCGCACATCGCATAGCGACTGATTTAATCACCCATATTTCCAAAACCTAAGTTTTTAAGGTAACTTGGGTGGTATAATACTAAATTTCAGGACCTATTCTATCATCCTATGTGTACGTCATGTTGGCACACTTCCGTATTTATTTTATTTTTCATGTCATACTTTGACAAATCGCTGTCCGCACATCTCAATGCGACTACTTTAATCAGCCATATTTCCAAAACCTAAGTTTTTACGGTAACTTGGGTGGTATAATACAGAAGTTCTGGTCCTATTCTATCACCCTATGTGTACGTCATGTATCCACAATTCCGTATTTATTTTTATATTTCATGTCAAACTTAGACAAATCGTTGTCCGCACATCGCATAGCGACTAATTTAATCACCCATATTTACAAAACCTAAGTTTTTAAGGTAACTTGGGTGGTATAATACTAAAATTCAGGACCAATTCTATCATCCTATGTGTACGTCATGTTAACACACTTCCGTATTTATTTTATTTTTCATGTCATACTTTGACAAATCGCTGTCCGCACATCTCAATGCGGCTACTTTAATCGGCCATATTTCCAAAACCTAAGTTTTTACGGTAACTTGGGTGGTATAATACAGAAGTTCTGGTCCTATTTCATCACCCTACGTGTACGTCATGCTGACACACTGCCGTATTTATTTTATATTTTATGTCAAACTTAGGTGGATCACTGTCCACACATCCAAAGCGACTATTTTAATCACCCATATTTCCAAAACCTAAGTTTTTAAGGTAACTTGGGTGGTATAGTACTAAAGTTCTGGACCTATTCTATCATCCTATGTGTACGTCATGTTGGCACACCTCCGTATTTTCTTTATATTTCGTGTCAAACTTCGACAAATCTCTGTCCGCACATCTCAATGCGACTACTTTAATCAGCCATATTTCCAAAACCTAAGTTTTTACGGTAAATTGGGTGGTATAATACAGAAGTTCTGGTCCTATTCTATCACCCTACGTGTACGTAATGTTGGCACACCTACGTATTTATTATTATATTTCATGTCATACTTAGACAAATCGTTATCCGCACATCGCATAGCGACTAATTTAATCACCCATATTTCCAAAACCTAAGTTTTTACGGTAACTTGGGTGGTATAATACAGAAGTTCTGTTCCTATTCTATCACCCTATGTGTACGTCATGTATCCACAATTCCGTATTTATTTTTATATTTCATGTCAAACTTAGACAAATCGTTGTCCGCACATCGCATAGCGACTGATTTAATCACCCATATTTCCAAAACCTAAGTTTTTATGGTAACTTGGGTGGTATAATACTAAATTTCAGGACCTATTCTATCATCCTATGTGTACGTCATGTTGGCACACTTCCGTATTTATTTTATTTTTCATGTCATACTTTGACAAATCGCTGTCCGCACATCTCAATGCGACTACTTTAATCAGCCATATTTCCAAAGCCTAAGTTTTTACGGTAACTTGGGTGGTATAATACAGAAGTTCTGGTCCTATTCTATCACCCTACGTGTACGTCATGTATCCACAATTCCGTATTTATTTTTATATTTCATGTCAAACTTAGACAAATCGTTGTCCGCACATCGTATAGCGACTATTTTAATCACCCGTATTTCCAAAACCTAAGTTTTTAAGGTAACTTAGGTGGTAAAGTACTAAGGTTCTGGACCTATTCTATCATCCTATGTGTACGTCATGTTGGCACACCTCCGTATTTTCTTTATATTTCGTGTCAAACTTCGACAAATCTCTGTCCGCACATCTCAATGCGACTACTTTAATCACCCATATTTCCAAAACCTAAGTTTTTACGGTAACTTGGGTGGTATAATACAGAAGTTCTGGTCCTATTCTATCACCCTACGTGTACGTAATGTTGGCACACCTCCGTATTTATTATTATATTTCATGTCATACTTAGACAAATCGTTGTCCGCACATCGCATAGCGACTAATTTAATCACCCATATTTCCAAAACCTAAGTTTTTAAGGTAACTTGGGTGGTATAATACTAAATTTCAGGACCTATTCTATCATCCTATGTGTACGTCATGTTGGCACACTTCCGTATTTATTTTATTTTTCATGTCATACTTTGACAAATCGCTGTCCGCACATCTCAATGCGACTACTTTAATCAGCCATATTTCCAAAACCTAAGTTTTTACGGTAACTTGGGTGGTATAATACAGAAGTTATGGTTCTATTCTATCACCCTATGTGTACGTCATGTATCCACAATTCCGTATTTATTTTTATATTTCATGTCAAACTTAGACAAATCGTTGTCCGCACATCGCATAGCGAATAATTTAATCACCCATATTTCCAAAACCTAAGTTTTTAAGGTAACTTGGGTGGTATAATACTAAATTTCAGGACCTATTCTATCATCCTATGTGTACGTCATGTTGGCACACTTCCGAATTTATTTTATTTTTCATGTCATACTTTGACAAATCGCTGTCCGCACATCTCAATGCGACTACTTTAATCAGCCATATTTCCAAAACCTAAGTTTTTACCGTAACTTGGGTGGTATAATACAGAAGTTCTGGTCCTATTCTATCACCCTACGTGTACGTAATGTTGGCACACCTCCGTATTTATTTTTATATTTCATGTCAAACTTAGACAAATCGTTGTCCGCACATCGCATAGCGACTGATTTAATCACCCATATTTCCAAAACCTTAGTTTTTAAGGTAACTTGGGTGGTATAATACTAAATTTCAGGACCTATTCTATCATCCTATGTGTACGTCATGTTGGCACACTTCCGTATTTATTTTATTTTTTATGTCATACTTTGACAAATCGCTGTCCGCACATCTCAATGCGACTACTTTAATCAGCCATATTTCCAAAACCTAAGTTTTTACGGTAACTTGGGTGGTATAATACAGAAGTTCTGGTCCTATTCTATCACCCTATGTGTACGTCATGTATCCACAATTCCGTATTTATTTTTATATTTCATGTCAAACTTAGACAAATCGTTGTCCGCACATCGCATAGCGACTAATTTAATCACCCATATTTCCAAAACCTAAGTTTTTAAGGTAACTTGGGTGGTATAATACTAAATTTCAGGACCAATTCTATCATCCTATGTGTACGTCATGTTAACACACTTCCGTATATATTTTATTTTTCATGTCATACTTTGACAAATCGCTGTCCGCACATCTCAATGCGACTACTTTAATCAGCCATATTTCCAAAACCTAAGTTTTTACGGTAACTTGGGTGGTATAATACAGAAGTTTTGGTCCTATTCTATCACCCTACGTGTACGTCATGTATCCACAATTCCGTATTTATTTTTATATTTCATGTCAAACCTAGACAAATCGTTGTCCGCACATCGTATAGCGACTATTTTAATCACCCGTATTTCCAAAACCTAAGTTTTTAAGGTAACTTGGGTGGTATATTACTAAGGTTCTGGACCTATTCTATCATCCTATGTGTACGTCATGTTGGCACACCTCCGTATTTTCTTTATATTTCGTGTCAAACTTCGACAAATCACTGTCCGCACATCTCAATGCGACTACTTTAATCAGCCATATTTCCAAAACCTACGTTTTTACGGTAACTTGGGTGGTATAATACAGAAGTTCTGGTCCTATTCTATCACCCTACGTGTACGTAATGTTGGCACACCTCCGTATTTATTATTATATTTCATGTCATACTTAGACAAATCGTTGTCCGCACATCGCATAGCGACTAATTTAATCACCCATATTTCCAAAACCTAAGTTTTTAAGGTAACTTGGGTGGTATAATACTAAATTTCAGGACCTATTCTATCATCCTATGTGTACGTCATGTTTGCACACTTCCGTATTTATTTTATTTTTCATGTCATACTTTGACAAATCGCTGTCTTCACATCTCAATGCGACTACTTTAATCAGCCATATTTCCAAAACCTAAGTTTTACGGTAACATGAGTGGTATAATAATATAGTTCTAATCCTATTCTATCACCCTATGTGTACGTCATGTATCCACAATTCCGTATTTATTTTTATATTTCATGTCAAACTTAGACAAATCGTTGTCCTCACTTCTCAATGCGACTACTTTAATCAGCCATATTTCCAAAACCTAAGTTTTTACGGTAACTTGGGTGGTATAATACAGAAGTTCTGGACCTATTCTATCACCCTATGTGTACGTCATGTTGGCACAATTCCGTATTTATTTTATTTTTCATGTCAAACTTAGGCGGATCGCTGTCCACACATCCAAAGCGACTATTTTAATTACCCATATTTCCAAAACCTAAGTTTTTCGGATAACCTGAGTGGTATAATACTATAGTTCTGGTTCTATTCTATCACCCTATGTGTACGTCATGTATCCAAAATTCCGTATTTATTTATATATTTCATGTCAAACTTAGACAAATCGTTGTCCGCACATCTCAATGCGACTAATTTAATCACCCATATTTCCAAAACCTAAGTTTTTACGGTAACTTGGGTGGTATAATACAGAAGTTCTGGTCCTATTCTATCACCCTACGTGTACGTCATGTATCCACAATTCCGTATTTATTTTTATATTTCATGTCAAACTTAGACAAATCGTTGTCCGCACATCGCATAGCGACTAATTTAATCACCCATATTTCCAAAACCTAAGTTTTTAAGGTAACTTGGGTGGTATAATACTAAATTTCAGGACCTATTCTATCATCCTATGTGTACGTCATGTTGGCACACTTCCGTATTTATTTTATTTTTCATGTCATACTTTGACAAATCGCTGTCCGCACATCTCAATGCGACTACTTTAATCAGCCATATTTCCAAAACCTAAGTTTTTACGGTAACTTGGGTGGTATAATACAGAAGTTCTGGTCCTATTCTATCACCCTACGTGTACGTCATGTATCCACAATTCCGTATTTATTTTTATATTTCATGTCAAACCTAGACAAATCTATGTCCGCACATCGTATAGCGACTAATTTAATCACCCATATTTCCAAAACCTAAGTTTTTAAGGTAACTTGGGTGGTATAGTACTAAAGTTCTGGTCCTATTCTTTCATCTTACGTGTACGTCATGCTGACACACTTCCGTATTTATTTTATATTTTATGTCAAACTTAGGTGGATCGCTGTCCACACATCCAAAGCGACTATTTTAATCACCCGTATTTCCAAAACCTAAGTTTTTAAGGTAACTTAGGTGGTATAGTACTAAAGTTCTGGTCCTATTCTTTCATCCTACGTGTACGTCATGCTGACAAACTTCCGTATTTATTTTATATTTTATGTCAAACTTAGGTGGATCGCTGTCCACACATCCAATGCGACTATTTTAATCACCCGTATTTCCAAAACCTAAGTTTTTAAGGTAACTTGGGTGGTATAGTACTAAAGTTCTGGACCTATTCTATCATCCTATGTGTACGTCATGTTGGCACACCCTCCGTATTTTTTTTATATTTCGTGTCAAACTTCGACAAATCGTTGTCCGCACATCGCATAGCGACTAATTTAATCACCCATATTTCCAAAACCTAAGTTTTTACGGTAACTTGGGTGGTATAATACAGAAGTTCTGGTCCTATTCTATCACCCTATGTGTACGTCATGTATCCACAATTCCGTATTTATTTTTATATTTCATGTCAAACTTAGACAAATCGTTGTCCGCACATCGCATAGCGACTGATTTAATCACCCATATTTCCAAAACCTAAGTTTTTAAGGTAACTTGGGTGGTATAATACTAAATTTCAGGACCTATTCTATCATCCTATGTGTACGTCATGTTGGCACACTTCCGTATTTATTTTATTTTTCATGTCATACTTTGACAAATCGCTGTCCGCACATCTCAATGCGACTACTTTAATCAGCCATATTTCCAAAACCTAAGTTTTTACGGTAACTTGGGTGGTATAATACAGAAGTTCTGGTCCTATTCTATCACCCTATGTGTACGTCATGTATCCACAATTCCGTATTTATTTTTATATTTCATGTCAAACTTAGACAAATCGTTGTCCGCACATCGCATAGCGACTGATTTAATCACCCATATTTCCAAAACCTAAGTTTTTAAGGTAACTTGGGTGGTATAATACTAAATTTCAGGACCTATTCTATCATCCTATGTGTACGTCATGATGGCACACTTCCGTATTTATTTTATTTTTCATGTCATACTTTGACAAATCGCTGTCCGCACATCTCAATGCGACTACTTTAATCAGCCATATTTCCAAAACCTAAGTTTTTACGGTAACTTGGGTGGTATAATACAGAAGTTCTGTTCCTATTTTATCACCCTATGTGTACGTCATGTATCCACAATTCCGTATTTATTTTTATATTTCATGTCAAACTTAGACAAATCGTTGTCCGCACATCGCATAGCGACTGATTTAATCACCCATATTTCCAAAACCTAAGTTTTTAAGGTAACTTGGGTGGTATAATACTAAATTTCAGGACCTATTCTATCATCCTATGTGTACGTCATGATGGCACACTTCCGTATTTATTTTATTTTTCATGTCATACTTTGACAAATCGCTGTCCGCACATCTCAATGCGACTACTTTAATCAGCCATATTTCCAAAACCTAAGTTTTTACGGTAACTTGGGTGGTATAATACAGAAGTTCTGGTCCTATTCTATCACCCTATGTGTACGTCATGTATCCACAATTCCGAATTTATTTTTATATTTCATGTCAAACTTAGACAAATCGTTGTCCGCACATCGCATAGCGACTAATTTAATCACCCATATTTCCAAAACCTAAGTTTTTAAGGTAACTTGGGTGGTATAATACTAAATTTCAGGACCAATTCTATCATCCTATGTGTACGTCATGTTAACACACTTCCGTATTTATTTTATTTTTCATGTCATACTTTGACAAATCGCTGTCCGCACATCTCAATGCGACTACTTTAATCAGCCATATTTCCAAAACCTAAGTTTTTACGGTAACTTGGGTGGTATAATACAGAAGTTCTGGTCCTATTCTATCACCCTACGTGTACGTAATGTTGGCACACCTCCGTATTTATTATTATATTTCATGTCATACTTAGACAAATCGTTGTCCGCACATTGCATAGCGACTAATTTAATCACCCATATTTCCAAAACCTAAGTTTTTAAGGTAACTTGGGTGGTATAATACTAAATTTCAGGACCTATTCTATCATCCTATGTGTACGTCATGTTGGCACACTTCCGTATTTATTTTATTTTTCATGTCATACTTTGACAAATCGCTGTCCGCACATCTCAATGCGACTACTTTAATCAGCCATATTTCCAAAACCTAAGTTTTTACGGTAACTTGGGTGGTATAATACAGAAGTTCTGGTCCTATTCTATCACCCTATGTGTACGTCATGTATCCACAATTCCGTATTTATTTTTATATTTCATGTCAAACTTAGACAAATCGTTGTCCGCACATCGCATAGCGAATAATTTAATCACCCATATTTCCAAAACCTAAGTTTTTAAGGTAACTTGGGTGGTATAATACTAAATTTCAGGACCTATTCTATCATCCTATGTGTACGTCATGTTGGCACACTTCCGTATTTATTTTATTTTTCATGTCATACTTTGACAAATCGCTGTCCGCACATCTCAATGCGACTACTTTAATCAGCCATATTTCCAAAACCTAAGTTTTTACGGTAACATGAGTGGTATAATAATATAGTTCTAATCCTATTCTATCACCCTATGTGTACGTCATGTATCCACAATTCCGTATTTATTTTTATATTTCATGTCAAACTTAGACAAATCGTTGTCCTCACATCTCAATGCGACTACTTTAATCAGCCATATTTCCAAAACCTAAGTTTTTACGGTAACTTGGGTAGTATAATACAGAAGTTCTGGACCTATTCTATCATCCTATGTGTACGTCATGTTGGCACAATTCCGTATTTATTTTATTTTTCATGTCAAACAGGCGGATCGCTGTCCACACATCCAAAGCGACTATTTTAATTACCCATATTTCCAAAACCTAAGTTTTTCGGATAACCTGAGTGGTATAATACTATATTTCTGGTTCTATTCTATCACCCTATGTGTACGTCATGTATCCAAAATTCCGTATTTATTTATATATTTCATGTCAAACTTAGACAAATCGTTGTCCGCACATCTCAATGCGACTAATTTAATCACCCATATTTCCAAAACCTAAGTTTTTACGGTAACTTGGGTGGTATAATACAGAAGTTCTGGTCCTATTCTATCACCCTACGTGTACGTCATGTATCCACAATTCCGTATTTATTTTTATATTTCATGTCAAACTTAGACAAATCGTTGTCCGCACATCGCATAGCGACTAATTTAATCACCCATATTTCCAAAACCTAAGTTTTTAAGGTAACTTGGGTGGTATAATACTAAATTTCAGGACCTATTCTATCATCCTATGTGTACGTCATGTTGGCACACTTCCGTATTTATTTTATTTTTCATGTCATACTTTGACAAATCGCTGTCCGCACATCTCAATGCGACTACTTTAATCAGCCATATTTCCAAAACCTAAGTTTTTACGGTAACTTGGGTGGTATAATACAGAAGTTCTGGTCCTATTCTATCACCCTACGTGTACGTCATGTATCCACAATTCCGTATTTATTTTTATATTTCATGTCAAACCTAGACAAATCTATGTCCGCACATCGTATAGCGACTAATTTAATCACCCATATTTCCAAAACCTAAGTTTTTAAGGTAACTTGGGTGGTATAGTACTAAAGTTCTGGTCCTATTCTTTCATCTTACGTGTACGTCATGCTGACACACTTCCGTATTTATTTTATATTTTATGTCAAACTTAGGTGGATCGCTGTCCACACATCCAAAGCGACTATTTTAATCACCCGTATTTCCAAAACCTAAGTTTTTAAGGTAACTTGGGTGGTATAGTACTAAAGTTCTGGTCCTATTCTTTCATCCTACGTGTACGTCATGCTGACAAACTTCCGTATTTATTTTATATTTTATGTCAAACTTAGGTGGATCGCTGTCCACACATCCAATGCGACTATTTTAATCACCCGTATTTCCAAAACCTAAGTTTTTAAGGTAACTTGGGTGGTATAGTACTAAAGTTCTGGACCTATTCTATCATCCTATGTGTACGTCATGTTGGCACACCTCCGTATTTTTTTATATTTCGTGTCAAACTTCGAAAAATCTCTGTCCGCACATCTCAATGCGACTACTTTAATCAGCCATATTTCCAAAACCTAAGTTTTTACGGTAACTTGGGTGGTATAATACAGAAGTTCTGGTCCTATTCTATCACCCTATGTGTACGTCATGTATCCACAATTCCGTATTTATTTTTATATTTCATGTCAAACTTAGACAAATCGTTGTCCGCACATCGCATAGCGACTAATTTAATCACCCATATTTCCAAAACCTAAGTTTTTAAGGTAACTTGGGTGGTATAATACTAAATTTCAGGACCAATTCTATCATCCTATGTGTACGTCATGTTAACAAACATCCGTATTTATTTTATTTTTCATGTCATACTTTGACAAATCGCTGTCCACACATCCAAAGCGACTATTTTAATCACCCGTATTTCCAAAACCTAAGTTTTTACGGTAACTTGGGTGGTATAATACAGAAGTTCTGGTCCTATTTCATCACCCTACGTGTACGTCATGCTGACACACTGCCGTATTTATTTTATATTTTATGTCAAACTTAGGTGGATCACTGTCCACACATCCAAAGCGACTATTTTAATCACCCGTATTTCCAAAACCTAAGTTTTTAAGGTAACTTGGGTGGTATAGTACTAAAGTTCTGGACCTATTCTATCATCCTATGTGTACGTCATGTTGGCACACCTCCGTATTTTCTTTATATTTCGTGTCAAACTTCGAAAAATCTCTGTCCGCACATCTCAATGCGACTACTTTAATCAGCCATATTTCCAAAACCTAAGTTTTTACGGTAACTTGGGTGGTATAATACAGAAGTTCTGGTCCTATTCTATCACCCTACGTGTACGTAATGTTGGCACACCTCCGTATTTATTATTATATTTCATGTCATACTTAGACAAATCGTTGTCCGCACATCGCATAGCGACTAATTTAATCACCCATATTTCCGAAACCTAAGTTTTTACGGTAACTTGGGTGGTATAATACAGAAGTTCTGTTCCTATTTTATCACCCTATGTGTACGTCATGTATCCACAATTCCGTATTTATTTTTATATTTCATGTCAAACTTAGACAAATCGTTGTCCGCACATCGCATAGCGACTGATTTAATCACCCATATTTCCAAAACCTAAGTTTTTAAGGTAACTTGGGTGGTATAATACTAAATTTCAGGACCTATTCTATCATCCTATGTGTACGTCATGATGGCACACTTCCGTATTTATTTTATTTTTCATGTCATACTTTGACAAATCGCTGTCCGCACATCTCAATGCGACTACTTTAATCAGCCATATTTCCAAAACCTAAGTTTTTACGGTAACTTGGGTGGTATAATACAGAATTTCTGGTCCTATTCTATCACCCTATGTGTACGTCATGTATCCACAATTCCGTATTTATTTTTATATTTCATGTCAAACTTAGACAAATCGTTGTCCGCACATCGCATAGCGACTAATTTAATCACCCATATTTCCAAAACCTAAGTTTTTAAGGTAACTTGGGTGGTATAATACTAAATTTCAGGACCAATTCTATCATCCTATGTGTACGTCATGTTAACACACTTCCGTATTTATTTTATTTTTCATGTCATACTTTGACAAATCGCTGTCCGCACATCTCAATGCGACTACTTTAATCAGCCATATTTCCAAAACCTAAGTTTTTACGGTTACTTGGGTGGTATAATACAGAAGTTCTGGTCCTATTCTATCACCCTATGTGTACGTCATGTATCCACAATTCCGTATTTATTTTTATATTTCATGTCAAACTTAGACAAATCGTTGTCCGCACATCGCATAGCGAATAATTTAATCACCCATATTTCCAAAACCTAAGTTTTTAAGGTAACTTGGGTGGTATAATACTAAATTTCAGGACCTATTTTATCATCCTATGTGTACGTCATGTTGGCACACTTCCGAATTTATTTTATTTTTCATGTCATACTTTGACAAATCGCTGTCCGCACATCTCAATGCGACTACTTTAATCAGCCATATTTCCAAAACCTAAGTTTTTACGGTAACATGAGTGGTATAATAATATAGTTCGAATCCTATTCTATCACCCTATGTGTACGTCATGTATCCACAATTCCGTATTTATTTTATATTTCATGTCAAACTTAGACAAATCGTTGTCCTCACATCTCAATGCGACTACTTTAATCAGCCATATTTCCAAAACCTAAGTTTTTACGGTAACTTGGGTGGTATAATACAGACGTTCTGGTCCTATTCCATCACCCTACGTGTACGTCATGTTGGCACAATTCCGTATTTATTTTATTTTTCACGTCAAACTTAGGCGGATCGCTGTCCACACATCCAAAGCGACTATTTTAATTTCCCATATTTCCAAAACCTAAGTTTTTCGGATAACCTGAGTGGTATAATACTATAGTTCTGGTTCTATTCTATCACCCTATGTGTACGTCATGTATCCAAAATTCCGTATTTATTTATATATTTCATGTCAAACTTAGACAAATCGTTGTCCGCACATCGCATAGCGAATAATTTAATCACCCATATTTCCAAAACCTAAGTTTTTAAGGTAACTTGGGTGGTATAATACTAAATTTCAGGACCTATTTTATCATCCTATGTGTACGTCATGTTGGCACACTTCCGAATTTATTTTATTTTTCATGTCATACTTTGACAAATCGCTGTCCGCACATCTCAATGCGACTACTTTAATCAGCCATATTTCCAAAACCTAAGTTTTTACGGTAACATGAGTGGTATAATAATATAGTTCGAATCCTATTCTATCACCCTATGTGTACGTCATGTATCCACAATTCCGTATTTATTTTATATTTCATGTCAAACTTAGACAAATCGTTGTCCTCACATCTCAATGCGACTACTTTAATCAGCCATATTTCCAAAACCTAAGTTTTTACGGTAACTTGGGTGGTATAATACAGACGTTCTGGTCCTATTCCATCACCCTACGTGTACGTCATGTTGGCACACTTCCGTATTTATTTTATTTTTCATGTCATACTTTGATAAATCGCTGTCCGCACATCTCAATGCGACTACTTTAATCAGCCATATTTCCAAAACCTAAGTTTTTACGGTAACTTGGGTGGTATAATACAGAATTTCTGGTCCTATTCTATCACCCTATGTGTACGTCATGTATCCACAATTCCGTATTTATTTTTATATTTCATGTCAAACTTAGACAAATCGTTGTCCGCACATCGCATAGCGACTAATTTAATCACCCATATTTCCAAAACCTAAGTTTTTAAGGTAACTTGGGTGGTATAATACTAAATTTCAGGACCTATTTTATCATCCTATGTGTACGTCATGTTGGCACACTTCCGAATTTATTTTATTTTTCATGTCATACTTTGACAAATCGCTGTCCGCACATCTCAATGCGACTACTTTAATCAGCCATATTTCCAAAACCTAAGTTTTTACGGTAACATGAGTGGTATAATAATATAGTTCGAATCCTATTCTATCACCCTATGTGTACGTCATGTATCCACAATTCCGTATTTATTTTATATTTCATGTCAAACTTAGACAAATCGTTGTCCTCACATCTCAATGCGACTACTTTAATCAGCCATATTTCCAAAACCTAAGTTTTTACGGTAACTTGGGTGGTATAATACAGACGTTCTGGTCCTATTCCATCACCCTACGTGTACGTCATGTTGGCACAATTCCGTATTTATTTTATTTTTCACGTCAAACTTAGGCGGATCGCTGTCCACACATCCAAAGCGACTATTTTAATTTCCCATATTTCCAAAACCTAAGTTTTTCGGATAACCTGAGTGGTATAATACTATAGTTCTGGTTCTATTCTATCACCCTATGTGTACGTCATGTATCCAAAATTCCGTATTTATTTATATATTTCATGTCAAACTTAGACAAATCGTTGTCCGCACATCGCATAGCGAATAATTTAATCACCCATATTTCCAAAACCTAAGTTTTTAAGGTAACTTGGGTGGTATAATACTAAATTTCAGGACCTATTTTATCATCCTATGTGTACGTCATGTTGGCACACTTCCGAATTTATTTTATTTTTCATGTCATACTTTGACAAATCGCTGTCCGCACATCTCAATGCGACTACTTTAATCAGCCATATTTCCAAAACCTAAGTTTTTACGGTAACATGAGTGGTATAATAATATAGTTCGAATCCTATTCTATCACCCTATGTGTACGTCATGTATCCACAATTCCGTATTTATTTTATATTTCATGTCAAACTTAGACAAATCGTTGTCCTCACATCTCAATGCGACTACTTTAATCAGCCATATTTCCAAAACCTAAGTTTTTACGGTAACTTGGGTGGTATAATACAGACGTTCTGGTCCTATTCCATCACCCTACGTGTACGTCATGTTGGCACACTTCCGTATTTATTTTATTTTTCATGTCATACTTTGACAAATCGCTGTCCTTACATCTCAATGCGACTACTTTAATCAGCCATATTTCCAAAACCTAAGTTTTTACGGTAACTTGGGTGGTATAATACAGAATTTCTGGTCCTATTCTATCACCCTATGTGTACGTCATGTATCCACAATTCCGTATTTATTTTTATATTTCATGTCAAACTTAGACAAATCGTTGTCCGCACATCGCATAGCGACTAATTTAATCACCCATATTTCCAAAACCTAAGTTTTTAAGGTAACTTGGGTGGTATAATACTAAATTTCAGGACCAATTCTATCATCCTATGTGTACGTCATGTTAACACACTTCCGTATTTATTTTATTTTTCATGTCATACTTTGACAAATCGCTGTCCGCACATCTCAATGCGACTACTTTAATCAGCCATATTTCCAAAACCTAAGTTTTTACGGTTACTTGGGTGGTATAATACAGAAGTTCTGGTCCTATTCTATCACCCTATGTGTACGTCATGTATCCACAATTCCGTATTTATTTTTATATTTCATGTCAAACTTAGACAAATCGTTGTCCGCACATCGCATAGCGAATAATTTAATCACCCATATTTCCAAAACCTAAGTTTTTAAGGTAACTTGGGTGGTATAATACTAAATTTCAGGACCTATTTTATCATCCTATGTGTACGTCATGTTGGCACACTTCCGAATTTATTTTATTTTTCATGTCATACTTTGACAAATCGCTGTCCGCACATCTCAATGCGACTACTTTAATCAGCCATATTTCCAAAACCTAAGTTTTTACGGTAACATGAGTGGTATAATAATATAGTTCGAATCCTATTCTATCACCCTATGTGTACGTCATGTATCCACAATTCCGTATTTATTTTATATTTCATGTCAAACTTAGACAAATCGTTGTCCTCACATCTCAATGCGACTACTTTAATCAGCCATATTTCCAAAACCTAAGTTTTTACGGTAACTTGGGTGGTATAATACAGACGTTCTGGTCCTATTCCATCACCCTACGTGTACGTCATGTTGGCACAATTCCGTATTTATTTTATTTTTCACGTCAAACTTAGGCGGATCGCTGTCCACACATCCAAAGCGACTATTTTAATTTCCCATATTTCCAAAACCTAAGTTTTTCGGATAACCTGAGTGGTATAATACTATAGTTCTGGTTCTATTCTATCACCCTATGTGTACGTCATGTATCCAAAATTCCGTATTTATTTATATATTTCATGTCAAACTTAGACAAATCGTTGTCCGCACATCGCATAGCGAATAATTTAATCACCCATATTTCCAAAACCTAAGTTTTTAAGGTAACTTGGGTGGTATAATACTAAATTTCAGGACCTATTTTATCATCCTATGTGTACGTCATGTTGGCACACTTCCGAATTTATTTTATTTTTCATGTCATACTTTGACAAATCGCTGTCCGCACATCTCAATGCGACTACTTTAATCAGCCATATTTCCAAAACCTAAGTTTTTACGGTAACATGAGTGGTATAATAATATAGTTCGAATCCTATTCTATCACCCTATGTGTACGTCATGTATCCACAATTCCGTATTTATTTTATATTTCATGTCAAACTTAGACAAATCGTTGTCCTCACATCTCAATGCGACTACTTTAATCAGCCATATTTCCAAAACCTAAGTTTTTACGGTAACTTGGGTGGTATAATACAGACGTTCTGGTCCTATTCCATCACCCTACGTGTACGTCATGTTGGCACACTTCCGTATTTATTTTATTTTTCATGTCATACTTTGACAAATCGCTGTCCTTACATCTCAATGCGACTACTTTAATCAGCCATATTTCCAAAACCTAAGTTTTTACGGTAACTTGGGTGGTATAATACAGAATTTCTGGTCCTATTCTATCACCCTATGTGTACGTCATGTATCCACAATTCCGTATTTATTTTTATATTTCATGTCAAACTTAGACAAATCGTTGTCCGCACATCGCATAGCGACTAATTTAATCACCCATATTTCCAAAACCTAAGTTTTTAAGGTAACTTGGGTGGTATAATACTAAATTTCAGGACCAATTCTATCATCCTATGTGTACGTCATGTTAACACACTTCCGTATTTATTTTATTTTTCATGTCATACTTTGACAAATCGCTGTCCGCACATCTCAATGCGACTACTTTAATCAGCCATATTTCCAAAACCTAAGTTTTTACGGTTACTTGGGTGGTATAATACAGAAGTTCTGGTCCTATTCTATCACCCTATGTGTACGTCATGTATCCACAATTCCGTATTTATTTTTATATTTCATGTCAAACTTAGACAAATCGTTGTCCGCACATCGCATAGCGAATAATTTAATCACCCATATTTCCAAAACCTAAGTTTTTAAGGTAACTTGGGTGGTATAATACTAAATTTCAGGACCTATTTTATCATCCTATGTGTACGTCATGTTGGCACACTTCCGAATTTATTTTATTTTTCATGTCATACTTTGACAAATCGCTGTCCGCACATCTCAATGCGACTACTTTAATCAGCCATATTTCCAAAACCTAAGTTTTTACGGTAACATGAGTGGTATAATAATATAGTTCGAATCCTATTCTATCACCCTATGTGTACGTCATGTATCCACAATTCCGTATTTATTTTATATTTCATGTCAAACTTAGACAAATCGTTGTCCTCACATCTCAATGCGACTACTTTAATCAGCCATATTTCCAAAACCTAAGTTTTTACGGTAACTTGGGTGGTATAATACAGACGTTCTGGTCCTATTCCATCACCCTACGTGTACGTCATGTTGGCACAATTCCGTATTTATTTTATTTTTCACGTCAAACTTAGGCGGATCGCTGTCCACACATCCAAAGCGACTATTTTAATTACCCATATTTCCAAAACCTAAGTTTTTCGGATAACCTGAGTGGTATAATACTATAGTTCTGGTTCTATTCTATCACCCTATGTGTACGTCATGTATCCAAAATTCCGTATTTATTTATATATTTCATGTCAAACTTAGACAAATCGTTGTCCGCACATCTCAATGCAACTAATTTAATCACCCATATTTCCAAAACCTAAGTTTTTAAGGTAACTTGGGTGGTATAATACAGAAGTTCTGGTCCTATTCTATCACCCTACGTGTACGTCATGTATCCACAATTCCGTATTTATTTTTATATTTCATGTCAAACTTAGACAAATCGTTGTCCGCACATCGCATAGCGACTAATTTAATCACCCATATTTCCAAAACCTAAGTTTTTAAGGTAACTTGGGTGGTATAATACTAAATTTCAGGACCTATTCTATCATCCTATGTGTACGTCATGTTGGCACACTTCCGTATTTATTTTATTTTTCATGTCATACTTTGACAAATCGCTGTCCGCACATCTCAATGCGACTACTTTAATCAGCCATATTTCCAAAACCTAAGTTTTTATGGTAACTTGGGTGGTATAATACAGAAGTTCTGGTCCTATTCTATCACCCTACGTGTAAGTCATGTATCCACAATTCCGTATTTATTTTTATATTTCATGTCAAACCTAGAAAAATCGTTGTCCGCACATCGTATAGCGACTAATTTAATCACCCATATTTCCAAAACCTAAGTTTTTAAGGTAACTTGGGTGGTATAGTACTAAAGTTCTGGTCCTATTCTTTTATCCTACGTGTACGTCATGCTGACACACTTCCGTATTTATTTTATATTTTATGTCAAACTTAGGTGGATCGCTGTCCACACATCCAATGCGACTATTTTAATCACCCGTATTTCCAAAACCTAAGTTTTTAAGGTAACTTGGGTGGTATAGAACTAAAGTTCTGGAACTATTCTATCATCCTATGTGTACGTCATGTTGGCACACCTCCGTATTTTTTTTATATTTCGTGTCAAACTTCGACAAATCGTTGTCCGCACATCGCATAGCGACTAATTTAATCACCCATATTTCAAAAACCTAAGTTTTTACGGTAACTAGGGTGGTATAATACAGAAGTTCTGGTCCTATTCTATCACCCTATGTGTACGTCATGTATCCACAATTCCGTATTTATTTTTATATTTCATGTCAAACTTAGACAAATCGTTGTCCGCACATCGCATAGCGACTGATTTAATCACCCATATTTCCAAAACCTAAGTTTTTAAGGTAACTTGGGTGGTATAATACTAAATTTCAGGACCCATTCTATCATCCTATGTGTACGTAATGTTGGCACACTTCCGTATTTATTTTATTTTTCATGTCATACTTTGACAAATCGCTGTCCGCACATCTCAATGCGACTACTTTAATCAGCCATATTTCCAAAACCTAAGTTTTTACGGTAACTTGGGTGGTATAATACAAAAGTTCTGGTCCTATTCTATCACCCTATGTGTACGTCATGTATCCACAATTCCGTATTTATTTTTATATTTCATGTCAAACTTAGACAAATCGTTGTCCGCACATCGCATAGCCACTAATTTAATCACCCATATTTCCAAAACCTAAGTTTTTAAGGTAACTTGGGTGGTATAATACTAAATTTCAGGACCAATTCTATCATCCTATGTGTACGTCATGTTAACACACTTCCGTATTTATTTTATTTTTCATGTCATACTTTGACAAATCGCTGTCCGCACATCTCAATGCGACTACTTTAATCAGCCATATTTCCAAAACCTAAGTTTTTACGGTAACTTGGGTGGTATAATACAGAAGTTCTGGTCCTATTCTATCACCCTACGTGTACGTAATGTTGGCACAACTCCGTATTTATTATTATATTTCATGTCATACTTAGACAAATCGTTGTCCGCACATCGCATAGCGACTAATTTAATCACCCATATTTCCAAAACCTAAGTTTTTAAGGTAACTTGGGTGGTATAGTACTAAAGTTCTGGTCCTATTCTTTCATCCTACGTGTACGTCATGCTGACACACTGCCGTATTTATTTTATATTTTATGTCAAACTTAGGTGGATCGCTGTCCACACATCCAAAGCGACTATTTTAATCACCCGTATTTCCAAAACCTAAGTTTTGACGGTAACCTGAGTGGTATAATAATATAGTTCTAATCCTATTCTATCACCCAATGTGTACGTCATGTATCCAAAATTCCGTATTTATTTTTATATTTCTGTCAAACTTAGACAAATCGTTGTCCGCACATCGCATAGCGACTAATTTAATCACCCATATTTCCAAAACCTAAGTTTTTACGGTAACTTGGGTGGTATAATACAGAAGTTCTGGTCCTATTCTATCACCCTACGTGTACGTAATGTTGGCACACCTCCGTATTTATTATTATATTTCATGTCATACTTAGACACATCGTTGTCCGCACATCGCATAGCGACTAATTTAATCACCCATATTTCCAAAACCTAAGTTTTTACGGTAACTTGGGTGGTATAATACAGAAGTTCTGGTCCTATTCTATCACCCTATGTGTACGTCATGTATCCACAATTCCGTATTTATTTTTATATTTCATGTCAAACTTAGACAAATCGTTGTCCGCACATCGCATAGCGACTGATTTAATCACCCATATTTCCAAAACCTAAGTTTTTAAGGTAACTTGGGTGGTATAATACAGAAGTTCTGGTCCTATTCTATCACCCTATGTGGTCGTCATGTATCCACAATTCCGTATTTATTTTTATATTTTATGTCAAACTTAGACAAATCGTTGTCCGCACATCGCATAGCGACTAATTTAATCACCCATATTTCCAAAACCTAAGTTTTTAAGGTAACTTGGGTGGTATAATACTAAATTTCAGGACCTATCCTATCATCCTATGTGTACGTCATGTTGGCACACTTCCGTATTTATTTTATTTTTCATGTCATACTTTGACAAATCGCTGTCCGCACATCTCAATGCGACTACTTTAATCAGCCATATTTCCAAAACCTAAGTTTTTACGGTAACTTGGGTGGTATAATACAGAAGTTCTGGTCCTATTCTATCACCCTATGTGTACGTCATGTATCCACAATTCCGTATTTATTTTTATATTTCATGTCAAACTTAGACAAATCGTTGTCCGCACATCGCATAGCGAATAATTTAATCACCCATATTTCCAAAACCTAAGTTTTTAAGGTAACTTGGGTGGTATAATACTAAATTTCAGGACCTATTCTATCATCCTATGTGTACGTCATGTTGGCACACTTCCGAATTTATTTTATTTTTCATGTCATACTTTGACAAATCGCTGTCCGCACATCTCAATGCGACTACTTTAATCAGCCATATTTCCAAAACCTAAGTTTTTACGGTAACTTGGGTGGTATAATACAGAAGTTCTGGTCCTATTCATTCACCCTACGTGTACGTAATGTTGGCACACCTCCGTATTTATTTTTATATTTCATGTCAAACTTAGACAAATCGTTGTCCGCACATCGCATAGCGAGTAATTTAATCACCCATATTTCCAAAACCTAAGTTTTTAAGGTAACTTGGGTGGTATAATATTAAATTTCAGGACCTATTCTATCATCTTATGTGTACGTCATGTTGGCACACTTCCGTATTTATTTTATTTTTCATGTCATACTTTGACAAATCGCTGTCCGCACATCTCAATGCGACTACTTTAATCAGCCATATTTCCAAAACCTAAGTTTTTACGGTAACTTGGGTGGTATAATACAGAAGTTCTGGTCCTATTCTATCACCCTACGTGTACGTCATGTATCCACAATTCCGTATTTATTTTTATATTTCGTGTCAAACTTCGACAAATCTCTGTCCGCACATCTCAATGCGACTACTTTAATCAGCCATATTTCCAAAACCTAAGTTTTTACGGTATCTTGGGTGGTATAATACAGAAGTTCTGGTCCTATTCTATCACCCTACGTGTACGTAATGTTGGCACACTTCCGTATTTATTTTATTTTTCATGTCATACTTTGACAAATCTCTGTCCGCAAATCTCAATGCGACTAATTTAATCACCCATATTTCCAAAACCTAAGTTTTTACGGTAACTTGGGTGGTATAGTACTAAAGTTCTGGTCCTATTCTTTCATCCTACGTGTACGTCATGCTGACACACTTCCGTATTTATTTTATATTTTATGTCAAACTTATGTGGATCGCTGTCCACACATCCAAAGCGACTATTTTAATCACCCGTATTTCCAAAACCTAAGTTTTTAAGGTAACTTGGGTGTTATAGTACTAAAGTTCTGGACCTATTCTATCATCCTATGTGTACGTCATGTCGGCACACTTCCGTATTTTTTTTATATTTCGTGTCAAACTTCGACAAATCGTTGTCCGCACATCGCTTAGCGACTAATTTAATCACCCATATTTCCAAAAGCTAAGTTTTTACGGTAACTTGGGTGGTATAATACAGAAGTTCTGGTCCTATTCTATCACCCTATGTGTACGTCATGTATCCACAATTCCGTATTTATTTTTATATTTCATGTCAAACTTAGTCAAATCGCTGTCCGCACATCTCAATGCGACTACTTTAATCAGCCATATTTCCAAAACCTAAGTTTTAAGGTAACTTGGGTGGTATAGTACTAAAGTTCTGGTCCTATTCTATCACCCTACGTGTACGTAATGTTGGCACACCTCCGTATTTATTATTATATTTCATGTCAAACTTAGACAAATTGTTGTCCGCACATCGCATAGCGACTAATTTAATCACCCATATTTCCAAAACCTAAGTTTTTAAGGTAACTTGGGTGGTATAATACTAAATTTCAGGACCAATTCTATCATCCTATGTGTACGTCATGTTAACACACTTCCGTATTTATTTTATTTTTCATGTCATACTTTGACAAATCGCTGTCCGCACATCTCAATGCGACTACTTTAATCAGCCATATTTCCAAAACCTAAGTTTTTACGGTAACTTGGGTGGTATAATACAGAAGTTCTGGTCCTATTCTATCACCCTACGTGTACGTAATGTTGGCACAACTCCGTATTTATTATTATATTTTCATGTCATACTTAGACAAATCGTTGTCCGCACACGCATAGCGACTAATTTAATCACCCATATTTCCAAAACCTAAGTTTTTAAGGTAACTTGGGTGGTATAGTACTAAAGTTCTGGTCCTATTCTTTCATCCTACGTGTACGTCATGCTGACACACTGCCGTATTTATTTTATATTTTATGTCAAACTTAGGTGGATCGCTGTCCACACATCCAAAGCGACTATTTTAATCACCCGTATTTCCAAAACCTAAGTTTTGACGGTAACCTGAGTGGTATAATAATATAGTTCTAATCCTATTCTATCACCCAATGTGTACGTCATGTATCCAAAATTCCGTATTTATTTTTATATTTCTGTCAAACTTAGACAAATCGTTGTCCGCACATCGCATAGCGACTAATTTAATCACCCATATTTCCAAAACCTAAGTTTTTACGGTAACTTGGGTGGTATAATACAGACGTTCTGGTCCTATTCTATCACCCTACGTGTACGTAATGTTGGCACACCTCCGTATTTATTATTATATTTCATGTCATACTTAGACACATCGTTGTCCGCACATCGCATAGCGACTAATTTAATCACCCATATTTCCAAAACCTAAGTTTTTACGGTAACTTGGGTGGTATAATACAGAAGTTCTGGTCCTATTCTATCACCCTATTGTGTACGTCATGTATCCACAATTCCGTATTTATTTTTATATTTCATGTCAAACTTAGACAAATCGTTGTCCGCACATCGCATAGCGACTGATTTAATCACCCATATTTCCAAAACCTAAGTTTTTAAGGTAACTTGGGTGGTATAATACAGAAGTTCTGGTCCTATTCTATCACCCTACGTGTACGTCATGTATCCACAATTCCGTATTTATTTTTATATTTCGTGTCAAACTTCGACAAATCTCTGTCCGCACATCTCAATGCGACTAATTTAATCACCCATATTTCCAAAACCTAAGTTTTTACGGTAACTTGGGTGGTATAGTACTAAAGTTCTGGTCCTATTCTTTCATCCTACGTGTACGTCATGCTGACACACTTCCGTATTTATTTTTTATTTTATGTCAAACTTAGGTGGATCGCTGTCCACACATCCAAAGCGACTATTTTAATCACCCGTATTTCCAAAACCTAAGTTTTTAAGGTAACTTGGGTGGTATAGTACTAAAGTTCTGGACCTATTCTATCATCCTATGTGTACGTCATGTTGGCACACCTCCGTATTTTTTTATATTTCGTGTCAAACTTCGACAAACCGTTGTCCGCACATCGCATAGCGACTAATTTAATCACCCATATTTCCAAAACCTAAGTTTTTACGGTAACTTGGGTGGTATAATACAGAAGTTCTGGTCCTATTCTATCACCCTATGTGTACGTCATGTATCCACAATTTCCGTATTTATTTTTATATTTCATGTCAAACTTAGACAAATCGTTGTCCGCACATCGCATAGCGACTACTTTAATCAGCCATATTTCCAAAACCTAAGTTTTTACGGTAACTTGGGTGGTATAGTACTAAAGTTCTGGACCTATTCTATCATCCTATGTGTACGTCATGTTGGCACACCTCCGTATTTTTTTTATATTTCGTGTCAAACTTCGACAAACCGTTGTCCGCACATCCGCATAGCGACTAATTTAATCACCCATATTTCCAAAACCTAAGTTTTTACGGTAACTTGGGTGGTATAATACAGACGTTCTGGTCCTATTCTATCACCCTACGTGTACGTAATGTTGGCACACCTCCGTATTTATTATTATATTTCATGTCATACTTAGACAAATCGTTGCCCGCACATCGCATAGCGACTAATTTAATCACCCATATTTCCAAAACCTAAGTTTTTAAGGTAACTTGGGTGGTATAGTACTAAAGTTCTGGTCCTATTCTATCACCCTACGTGTACGTAATGTTGGCACACCTCCGTATTTATTATTATATTTCATGTCATACTTAGACAAATCGTTGTCCGCACATCGCATAGCGACTAATTTAATCACCCATATTTCCAAAACCTAAGTTTTTACGGTAACTTGGGTGGTATAATACAGAAGTTCTGGTCCTATTCTATCACCCTACGTGTACGTAATGTTGGCACACCTCCGTATTTATTTTTATATTTTCATGTCAAACTTAGACAAATCGTTGTCCGCACATCGCATAGCGACTAATTTAATCACCCATATTTCCAAAACCTAAGTTTTTAAGGTAACTTGGGTGGTATAATACTAAATTTCAGGACCTATTCTATCATCCTATGTGTACGTCATGTTGGCACACTTCCGTATTTATTTTATTTTTCATGTCATACTTTGACAAATCGCTGTCCGCACCATCTCAATGCGACTATTTTAATCAGCCATATTTCCAAAACCTAAGTTTTTACGGTAACTTGGGTGGTATAATACAGAAGTTCTGGTCCTATTCTATCACCCTATTTGTACGTCATGTATCCACAATTCCGTATTTATTTTTATAATTTCATGTCAAAATTAGACAAATCGTTGTCCGCACATCGCATAGGGACTAATTTAATCACCCATATTTCCAAAACCTAAGTTTTTAAGGTAACTTGGGTGGTATAATACTAAATTTCAGGACCTATTCTATCATCCTATGTGTACGTCATGTTGGCCACACTTCCGTATTTATTTTATTTTTCATGTCATACTTTGACAAATCGCTGTCCGCACATCTCAATGCGACTAATTTAATCACCCATATTTCCAAAACCTAAGTTTTTACGGTAACTTGGGTGGTATAATACAGAAGTTCTGGTCCTATTCTATCACCCTATGTGTACGTAATGTTGGCACACCTCCGTATTTATTTTTATATTTCATGTCAAACTTAGACAAATCGTTGTCCGCACATCGCATAGCGACTAATTTAATCACCCATATTTCCAAAACCTAAGTTTTTAAGGTAACTTGGGTGGTATAATACTAAATTTCAGGACCTATTCTATCATCCTATGTGTACGTCATGTTGGCACACTTCCGTATTTATTTTATTTTTCATGTCATACTTTGACAAATCGCTGTCCGCACATCTAAATGCGACTACTTTAATCGGCCATATTTCCAAAACCTAAGTTTTTACGGTAACTTGGGTGGTATAGTACTAACGTTCTGGACCTATTCTATCATCCTATGTGTACGTCATGTTGGCACACCTCCGTATTTTTTTTATATTTCGTGTCAAACTTCGACAAATCGTTGTCCGCACATCGCATAGCGACTAATTTAATCACCCATATTTCCAAAACCTAAGTTTTTACGGTAACTTGGGTGGTATAATACAGAAGTTCTGGTCCTATTCTATCACCCTATGTGTACGTAATGTTGGCACACCTCCGTATTTATTATTATATTTCATGTCAAACTTAGACAAATCGTTGTCCGCACATCGCATAGCGACTAATTTAATCACCCATATTTCCAAAACCTAAGTTTTTAAGGTAACTTGGGTGGTATAATACTAAATTTCAGGACCTATTCTTTCATCCTATGTGTACGTCATGTTGGCACACTTCCGTATTTATTTTATTTTTCATGTCATACTTTGACAAATCGTTTTCCGCACATCGCATAGCGACTAATTTAATCACCCATATTTCCAAAACCTAAGTTTTTAAGGTAACTTGGGTGGTATAGTACTAAAGTTCTGGTCCTATTCTTTCATCCTACGTGTACGTAATGTTGGCACACCTCCGTATTTATTTTTATATTTCATGTCAAAATTAGACAAATCGTTGTCCGCACATCGCATAGCGACTAATTTAATCACCCATATTTCCAAAACCTAAGTTTTTAAGGTAACTTGGGTGGTATAATACTAAATTTCAGGACCTATTCTATCATCCTATGTGTACGTCATGTTGGCACACTTCCGTATTTATTTTATTTTTCATGTCATACTTTGACAAATCGCTGTCCGCACATCTCAATGCGACTACTTTAATCAGCCATATTTCCAAAACCTAAGTTTTTACGGTAACCTGGGTGGTATAATACAGAAGTTCTGGTCCTATTTCATCACCCTACGTGTACGTCATGCTGACACACTGCCGTATTTATTTTATATTTTATGTCAAACTTAGGTGGATCACTGTCCACACATCCAAAGCGACTAATTTAATCACCCATATTTCCAAAACCTAAGTTTTTTACGGTAACTTGGGTGGTATAATACAGAAGTTCTGGTCCTATTCTATCACCCTATGTGTACGTAATGTTGGCACACCTGCGTATTTATTTTTATATTTCATGTCAAACTTAGACAAATCGTTGTCCGCACATCGCATAGCGACTAATTTAATCACCCATATTTCCAAAACCTAAGTTTTTACGGTAACTTGGGTGGTATAGTACTAAAGTTCTGGACCTATTCTATCATCCTATGTGTACGTCATGTTGGCACACCTCCGTATTTTTTTATATTTCGTGTCAAACTTCGACAAATCGTTGTCCGCACATCTCAATGCGACTACTTTAATCAGCCATATTTCCAAAACCTAAGTTTTTACGGTAACTTGGGTGGTATAATACAGAAGTTCTGGTCCTATTCTATCACCCTACGTGTACGTAATGTTGGCACACCTCCGTATTTATTATTATATTTCATGTCATACTTAGACAAATCGTTGCCCGCACATCGCATAGCGACTAATTTAATCACCCATATTTCCAAAACCTAAGTTTTTACGGTAACTTGGGTGGTATAATACAGAAGTTCTGGTCCTATTCTATCACCCTATGTGTACGTCATGTATCCACAATTCCGTATTTATTTTTATATTTCATGTCAAACTTAGACAAATCGTTGTCCGCACATCGCATAGCGACTGATTTAATCACCCATATTTCCAAAACCTAAGTTTTTAAGGTAACTTGGGTGGTATAATACAGAAGTTCTGGTCCTATTCTATCACCCTATGTGGTCGTCATGTATCCACAATTCCGTATTTATTTTTATATTTTATGTCAAACTTAGACAAATCGTTGTCCGCACATCGCATAGCGACTAATTTAATCACCCATATTTCCAAAACCTAAGTTTTTAAGGTAACTTGGGTGGTATAATACTAAATTTCAGGACCAATTCTATCATCCTATGTGTACGTCATGTTAACACACTTCCGTATTTATTTTATTTTTCATGTCATACTTTGACAAATCGCTGTCCGCACATCTCAATGCGACTACTTTAATCAGCCATATTTCCAAAACCTAAGTTTTTAAGGTAACTTGGGTGGTATAATACTAAATTTCAGGACCTATTCTATCATCCTATGTGTACGTCATGTTGGCACACTTCCGTATTTATTTTATTTTTCATGTCATACTTTGACAAATCGCTGTCCGCACATCTCAATGCGACTAATTTAATCACCCATATTTCCAAAACCTAAGTTTTTACGGTAACTTGGGTGGTATAATACAGAAGTTCTGGTCCTATTCTATCACCCTATGTGTACGTAATGTTGGCACACCTCCGTATTTATTTTTATATTTCATGTCAAACTTAGACAAATCGTTGTCCGCACATCGCATAGCGACTAATTTAATCACCCATATTTCCAAAACCTAAGTTTTTAAGGTAACTTGGGTGGTATAATACTAAATTTCAGGACCTATTCTATCATCCTATGTGTACGTCATGTTGGCACACTTCCGTATTTATTTTATTTTTCATGTCATACTTTGACAAATCGCTGTCCGCACATCTAAATGCGACTACTTTAATCGGCCATATTTCCAAAACCTAAGTTTTTACGGTAACTTGGGTGGTATAGTACTAACGTTCTGGACCTATTCTATCATCCTATGTGTACGTCATGTTGGCACACCTCCGTATTTTTTTTATATTTCGTGTCAAACTTCGACAAATCGTTGTCCGCACATCGCATAGCGACTAATTTAATCACCCATATTTCCAAAACCTAAGTTTTTACGGTAACTTGGGTGGTATAATACAGAAGTTCTGGTCCTATTCTATCACCCTATGTGTACGTAATGTTGGCACACCTCCGTATTTATTATTATATTTCATGTCAAACTTAGACAAATCGTTGTCCGCACATCGCATAGCGACTAATTTAATCACCCATATTTCCAAAACCTAAGTTTTTAAGGTAACTTGGGTGGTATAATACTAAATTTCAGGACCTATTCTTTCATCCTATGTGTACGTCATGTTGGCACACTTCCGTATTTATTTTATTTTTCATGTCATACTTTGACAAATCGTTTTCCGCACATCGCATAGCGACTAATTTAATCACCCATATTTCCAAAACCTAAGTTTTTAAGGTAACTTGGGTGGTATAGTACTAAAGTTCTGGTCCTATTCTTTCATCCTACGTGTACGTAATGTTGGCACACCTCCGTATTTATTTTTATATTTCATGTCAAAATTAGACAAATCGTTGTCCGCACATCGCATAGCGACTAATTTAATCACCCATATTTCCAAAACCTAAGTTTTTAAGGTAACTTGGGTGGTATAATACTAAATTTCAGGACCTATTCTATCATCCTATGTGTACGTCATGTTGGCACACTTCCGTATTTATTTTATTTTTCATGTCATACTTTGACAAATCGCTGTCCGCACATCTCAATGCGACTACTTTAATCAGCCATATTTCCAAAACCTAAGTTTTTACGGTAACCTGGGTGGTATAATACAGAAGTTCTGGTCCTATTTCATCACCCTACGTGTACGTCATGCTGACACACTGCCGTATTTATTTTATATTTTATGTCAAACTTAGGTGGATCACTGTCCACACATCCAAAGCGACTAATTTAATCACCCATATTTCCAAAACCTAAGTTTTTACGGTAACTTGGGTGGTATAATACAGAAGTTCTGGTCCTATTCTATCACCCTATGTGTACGTAATGTTGGCACACCTGCGTATTTATTTTTATATTTCATGTCAAACTTAGACAAATCGTTGTCCGCACATCGCATAGCGACTAATTTAATCACCCATATTTCCAAAACCTAAGTTTTTACGGTAACTTGGGTGGTATAGTACTAAAGTTCTGGACCTATTCTATCATCCTATGTGTACGTCATGTTGGCACACCTCCGTATTTTTTTATATTTCGTGTCAAACTTCGACAAATCGTTGTCCGCACATCTCAATGCGACTACTTTAATCAGCCATATTTCCAAAACCTAAGTTTTTACGGTAACTTGGGTGGTATAATACAGAAGTTCTGGTCCTATTCTATCACCCTACGTGTACGTAATGTTGGCACACCTCCGTATTTATTATTATATTTCATGTCATACTTAGACAAATCGTTGCCCGCACATCGCATAGCGACTAATTTAATCACCCATATTTCCAAAACCTAAGTTTTTACGGTAACTTGGGTGGTATAATACAGAAGTTCTGGTCCTATTCTATCACCCTACGTGTACGTAATGTTGGCACACCTCCGTATTTATTATTATATTTCATGTCATACTTAGACACATCGTTGTCCGCACATCGCATAGCGACTAATTTAATCACCCATATTTCCAAAACCTAAGTTTTTACGGTAACTTGGGTGGTATAATACAGAAGTTCTGGTCCTATTCTATCACCCTATGTGTACGTCATGTATCCACAATTCCGTATTTATTTTTATATTTCATGTCAAACTTAGACAAATCGTTGTCCGCACATCGCATAGCGACTGATTTAATCACCCATATTTCCAAAACCTAAGTTTTTAAGGTAACTTGGGTGGTATAATACAGAAGTTCTGGTCCTATTCTATCACCCTATGTGGTCGTCATGTATCCACAATTCCGTATTTATTTTTATATTTTATGTCAAACTTAGACAAATCGTTGTCCGCACATCGCATAGCGACTAATTTAATCACCCATATTTCCAAAACCTAAGTTTTTAAGGTAACTTGGGTGGTATAATACTAAATTTCAGGACCAATTCTATCATCCTATGTGTACGTCATGTTAACACACTTCCGTATTTATTTTATTTTTCATGTCATACTTTGACAAATCGCTGTCCGCACATCTCAATGCGACTACTTTAATCAGCCATATTTCCAAAACCTAAGTTTTTACGGTAACTTGGGTGGTATAATACAGAAGTTCTGGTCCTATTTCATCACCCTACGTGTACGTCATGCTGACACACTGCCGTATTTATTTTATATTTTATGTCAAACTTAGGTGGATCACTGTCCACACATCCAAAGCGACTATTTTAATCAACCGTATTTCCAAAACCTAAGTTTTTAAGGTATCTTGGGTGGTATAGTACTAAAGTTCTGGACCTATTCTATCATCCTATGTGTACGTCATGTTGGCACACTTCCGAATTTATTTTATTTTTCATGTCATACATTGACAAATCGCTGTCCGCACATCTCAATGCGACTACTTTAATCAGCCATATTTCCAAAACCTAAGTTTTTACGGTAACTTGGGTGGTATAATACAGAAGTTCTGGTCCTATTCATTCACCCTACGTGTACGTAATGTTGGCACACCTCCGTATTTATTTTTATATTTCATGTCAAACTTAGACAAATCGTTGTCCGCACATCGCATAGCGACTAATTTAATCACCCATATTTCCAAAACCTAAGTTTATAAGGTAACTTGGGTGGTATAATACTAAATTTCAGGACCTATTCTATCATCTTATGTGTACGTCATGTTGGCACACTTCCGTATTTATTTTATTTTTCATGTCATACTTTGACAAATCGCTGTCCGCACATCTCAATGCGACTACTTTAATCAGCCATATTTCCAAAACCTAAGTTTTTACGGTAACTTGGGTGGTATAATACAGAAGTTCTGGTCCTATTCTATCACCCTACGTGTACGTCATGTATCCACAATTCCGTATTTATTTTTATATTTCGTGTCAAACTTCGACAAATCTCTGTCCGCACATCTCAATGCGACTACTTTAATCAGCCATATTTCCAAAACCTAAGTTTTTACGGTATCTTGGGTGGTATAATACAGAAGTTCTGGTCCTATTCTATCACCCTACGTGTACGTAATGTTGGCACACTTCCGTATTTATTTTATTTTTCATGTCATACTTTGACAAATCTCTGTCCGCAAATCTCAATGCGACTAATTTAATCACCCATATTTCCAAAACCTAAGTTTTTACGGTAACTTGGGTGGTATAGTACTAAAGTTCTGGTCCTATTCTTTCATCCTACGTGTACGTCATGCTGACACACTTCCGTATTTATTTTATATTTTATGTCAAACTTATGTGGATCGCTGTCCACACATCCAAAGCGACTATTTTAATCACCCGTATTTCCAAAACCTAAGTTTTTAAGGTAACTTGGGTGTTATAGTACTAAAGTTCTGGACCTATTCTATCATCCTATGTGTACGTCATGTCGGCACACTTCCGTATTTTTTTTATATTTCGTGTCAAACTTCGACAAATCGTTGTCCGCACATCGCATAGCGACTAATTTAATCACCCATATTTCCAAAAGCTAAGTTTTTACGGTAACTTGGGTGGTATAATACAGAAGTTCTGGTCCTATTCTATCACCCTATGTGTACGTCATGTATCCACAATTCCGTATTTATTTTTATATTTCATGTCAAACTTAGTCAAATCGCTGTCCGCACATCTCAATGCGACTACTTTAATCAGCCATATTTCCAAAACCTAAGTTTTTAAGGTAACTTGGGTGGTATAGTACTAAAGTTCTGGTCCTATTCTATCACCCTACGTGTACGTAATGTTGGCACACCTCCGTATTTATTATTATATTTCATGTCAAACTTAGACAAATTGTTGTCCGCACATCGCATAGCGACTAATTTAATCACCCATATTTCCAAAACCTAAGTTTTTAAGGTAACTTGGGTGGTATAATACTAAATTTCAGGACCAATTCTATCATCCTATGTGTACGTCATGTTAACACACTTCCGTATTTATTTTATTTTTCATGTCATACTTTGACAAATCGCTGTCCGCACATCTCAATGCGACTACTTTAATCAGCCATATTTCCAAAACCTAAGTTTTTACGGTAACTTGGGTGGTATAATACAGAAGTTCTGGTCCTATTCTATCACCCTACGTGTACGTAATGTTGGCACAACTCCGTATTTATTATTATATTTCATGTCATACTTAGACAAATCGTTGTCCGCACATCGCATAGCGACTAATTTAATCACCCATATTTCCAAAACCTAAGTTTTTAAGGTAACTTGGGTGGTATAGTACTAAAGTTCTGGTCCTATTCTTTCATCCTACGTGTACGTCATGCTGACACACTGCCGTATTTATTTTATATTTTATGTCAAACTTAGGTGGATCGCTGTCCACACATCCAAAGCGACTATTTTAATCACCCGTATTTCCAAAACCTAAGTTTTGACGGTAACCTGAGTGGTATAATAATATAGTTCTAATCCTATTCTATCACCCAATGTGTACGTCATGTATCCAAAATTCCGTATTTATTTTTATATTTCTGTCAAACTTAGACAAATCGTTGTCCGCACATCGCATAGCGACTAATTTAATCACCCATATTTCCAAAACCTAAGTTTTTACGGTAACTTGGGTGGTATAATACAGAAGTTCTGGTCCTATTCTATCACCCTACGTGTACGTAATGTTGGCACACCTCCGTATTTATTATTATATTTCATGTCATACTTAGACACATCGTTGTCCGCACATCGCATAGCGACTAATTTAATCACCCATATTTCCAAAACCTAAGTTTTTACGGTAACTTGGGTGGTATAATACAGAAGTTCTGGTCCTATTCTATCACCCTATGTGTACGTCATGTATCCACAATTCCGTATTTATTTTTATATTTCATGTCAAACTTAGACAAATCGTTGTCCGCACATCGCATAGCGACTGATTTAATCACCCATATTTCCAAAACCTAAGTTTTTAAGGTAACTTGGGTGGTATAATACAGAAGTTCTGGTCCTATTCTATCACCCTATGTGGTCGTCATGTATCCACAATTCCGTATTTATTTTTATATTTTATGTCAAACTTAGACAAATCGTTGTCCGCACATCGCATAGCGACTAATTTAATCACCCATATTTCCAAAACCTAAGTTTTTAAGGTAACTTGGGTGGTATAATACTAAATTTCAGGACCAATTCTATCATCCTATGTGTACGTCATGTTAACACACTTCCGTATTTATTTTATTTTTCATGTCATACTTTGACAAATCGCTGTCCGCACATCTCAATGCGACTACTTTAATCAGCCATATTTCCAAAACCTAAGTTTTTACGGTAACTTGGGTGGTATAATACAGAAGTTCTGGTCCTATTTCATCACCCTACGTGTACGTCATGCTGACACACTGCCGTATTTATTTTATATTTTATGTCAAACTTAGGTGGATCACTGTCCACATATCCAAAGCGACTATTTTAATCAACCGTATTTCCAAAACCTAAGTTTTTAAGGTATCTTGGGTGGTATAGTACTAAAGTTCTGGACCTATTCTATCATCCTATGTGTACGTCATGTTGGCACACCTCCGTATTTATTATTATATTTCATGTCATACCTAGACAAATCGTTGTCCGCACATCGCATAGCGACTAATTTAATCACCCATATTTCCAAAACCTAAGTTTTTAAGGTAACTTGGGTGGTATAATACTAAATTTCAGGACCTATCCTATCATCCTATGTGTACGTCATGTTGGCACACTTCCGTATTTATTTTATTTTTCATGTCATACTTTGACAAATCGCTGTCCGCACATCTCAATGCGACTACTTTAATCAGCCATATTTCCAAAACCTAAGTTTTTACGGTAACTTGGGTGGTATAATACAGAAGTTCTGGTCCTATTCTATCACCCTATGTGTACGTCATGTATCCACAATTCCGTATTTATTTTTATATTTCATGTCAAACTTAGACAAATCGTTGTCCGCACATCGCATAGCGAATAATTTAATCACCCATATTTCCAAAACCTAAGTTTTTAAGGTAACTTGGGTGGTATAATACTAAATTTCAGGACCTATTCTATCATCCTATGTGTACGTCATGTTGGCACACTTCCGAATTTATTTTATTTTTCATGTCATACTTTGACAAATCGCTGTCCGCACATCTCAATGCGACTACTTTAATCAGCCATATTTCCAAAACCTAAGTTTTTACGGTAACTTGGGTGGTATAATACAGAAGTTCTGGTCCTATTCATTCACCCTACGTGTACGTAATGTTGGCACACCTCCGTATTTATTTTTATATTTCATGTCAAACTTAGTCAAATCGCTGTCCGCACATCTCAATGCGACTACTTTAATCAGCCATATTTCCAAAACCTAAGTTTTTAAGGTAACTTGGGTGGTATAGTACTAAAGTTCTGGTCCTATTCTATCACCCTACGTGTACGTAATGTTGGCACACCTCCGTATTTATTATTATATTTCATGTCAAACTTAGACAAATTGTTGTCCGCACATCGCATAGCGACTAATTTAATCACCCATATTTCCAAAACCTAAGTTTTTAAGGTAACTTGGGTGGTATAATACTAAATTTCAGGACCAATTCTATCATCCTATGTGTACGTCATGTTAACACACTTCCGTATTTATTTTATTTTTCATGTCATACTTTGACAAATCGCTGTCCGCACATCTCAATGCGACTACTTTAATCAGCCATATTTCCAAAACCTAAGTTTTTACGGTAACTTGGGTGGTATAATACAGAAGTTCTGGTCCTATTCTATCACCCTACGTGTACGTAATGTTGGCACAACTCCGTATTTATTATTATATTTCATGTCATACTTAGACAAATCGTTGTCCGCACATCGCATAGCGACTAATTTAATCACCCATATTTCCAAAACCTAAGTTTTTAAGGTAACTTGGGTGGTATAGTACTAAAGTTCTGGTCCTATTCTTTCATCCTACGTGTACGTCATGCTGACACACTGCCGTATTTATTTTATATTTTATGTCAAACTTAGGTGGATCGCTGTCCACACATCCAAAGGGACTATTTTAATCACCCGTATTTCCAAAACCTAAGTTTTGACGGTAACCTGAGTGGTATAATAATATAGTTCTAATCCTATTCTATCACCCAATGTGTACGTCATGTATCCAAAATTCCGTATTTATTTTTATATTTCTGTCAAACTTAGACAAATCGTTGTCCGCACATCGCATAGCGACTAATTTAATCACCCATATTTCCAAAACCTAAGTTTTTACGGTAACTTGGGTGGTATAATACAGAAGTTCTGGTCCTATTCTATCACCCTACGTGTACGTAATGTTGGCACACCTCCGTATTTATTATTATATTTCATGTCATACTTAGACACATCGTTGTCCGCACATCGCATAGCGACTAATTTAATCACCCATATTTCCAAAACCTAAGTTTTTACGGTAACTTGGGTGGTATAATACAGAAGTTCTGGCCCTATTCTATCACCCTATGTGTACATCATGTATCCACAATTCCGTATTTATTTTTATATTTCATGTCAAACTTAGACAAATCGTTGTCCGCACATCGCATAGCGACTGATTTAATCACCCATATTTCCAAAACCTAAGTTTTTAAGGTAACTTGGGTGGTATAATACAGAAGTTCTGGTCCTATTCTATCACCCTATGTGGTCGTCATGTATCCACAATTCCGTATTTATTTTTATATTTTATGTCAAACTTAGACAAATCGTTGTCCGCACATCGCATAGCGACTAATTTAATCACCCATATTTCCAAAACCTAAGTTTTTAAGGTAACTTGGGTGGTATAATACTAAATTTCAGGACCAATTCTATCATCCTATGTGTACGTCATGTTAACACACTTCCGTATTTATTTTATTTTTCATGTCATACTTTGACAAATCGCTGTCCGCACATCTCAATGCGACTACTTTAATCAGCCATATTTCCAAAACCTAAGTTTTTACGGTAACTTGGGTGGTATAATACAGAAGTTCTGGTCCTATTTCATCACCCTACGTGTACGTCATGCTGACACACTGCCGTATTTATTTTATATTTTATGTCAAACTTAGGTGGATCACTGTCCACATATCCAAAGCGACTATTTTAATCAACCGTATTTCCAAAACCTAAGTTTTTAAGGTATCTTGGGTGGTATAGTACTAAAGTTCTGGACCTATTCTATCATCCTATGTGTACGTCATGTTGGCACACCTCCGTATTTATTATTATATTTCATGTCATACCTAGACAAATCGTTGTCCGCACATCGCATAGCGACTAATTTAATCACCCATATTTCCAAAACCTAAGTTTTTAAGGTAACTTGGGTGGTATAATACTAAATTTCAGGACCTATCCTATCATCCTATGTGTACGTCATGTTGGCACACTTCCGTATTTATTTTATTTTTCATGTCATACTTTGACAAATCGCTGTCCGCACATCTCAATGCGACTACTTTAATCAGCCATATTTCCAAAACCTAAGTTTTTACGGTAACTTGGGTGGTATAATACAGAAGTTCTGGTCCTATTCTATCACCCTATGTGTACGTCATGTATCCACAATTCCGTATTTATTTTTATATTTCATGTCAAACTTAGACAAATCGTTGTCCGCACATCGCATAGCGAATAATTTAATCACCCATATTTCCAAAACCTAAGTTTTTAAGGTAACTTGGGTGGTATAATACTAAATTTCAGGACCTATTCTATCATCCTATGTGTACGTCATGTTGGCACACTTCCGAATTTATTTTATTTTTCATGTCATACTTTGACAAATCGCTGTCCGCACATCTCAATGCGACTACTTTAATCAGCCATATTTCCAAAACCTAAGTTTTTACGGTAACTTGGGTGGTATAATACAGAAGTTCTGGTCCTATTCATTCACCCTACGTGTACGTAATGTTGGCACACCTCCGTATTTATTTTTATATTTCATGTCAAACTTAGACAAATCGTTGTCCGCACATCGCATAGCGACTAATTTAATCACCCATATTTCCAAAACCTAAGTTTTTACGGTAACTTGGGTGGTATAGTACTAAAGTTCTGGTCCTATTCTTTCATCCTACGTGTACGTCATGCTGACACACTTCCGTATTTATTTTATATTTTATGTCAAACTTATGTGGATCGCTGTCCACACATCCAAAGCGACTATTTTAATCACCCGTATTTCCAAAACCTAAGTTTTTAAGGTAACTTGGGTGTTATAGTACTAAAGTTCTGGACCTATTCTATCATCCTATGTGTACGTCATGTCGGCACACTTCCGTATTTTTTTTATATTTCGTGTCAAACTTCGACAAATCGTTGTCCGCACATCGCATAGCGACTAATTTAATCACCCATATTTCCAAAAGCTAAGTTTTTACGGTAACTTGGGTGGTATAATACAGAAGTTCTGGTCCTATTCTATCACCCTATGTGTACGTCATGTATCCACAATTCCGTATTTTTTTTTTATATTTCATGTCAAACTTAGTCAAATCGCTGTCCGCACATATCAATGCGACTACTTTAATCAGCCATATTTCCAAAACCTAAGTTTTTAAGGTAACTTGGGTGGTATAGTACTAAAGTTCTGGTCCTATTCTATCACCCTACGTGTACGTAATGTTGGCACACCTCCGTATTTATTATTATATTTCATGTCAAACTTAGACAAATTGTTGTCCGCACATCGCATAGCGACTAATTTAATCACCCATATTTCCAAAACCTAAGTTTTTACGGTAACTTGGGTGGTATAGTACTAAAGTTCTGGACCTATTCTATCATCCTATGTGTACGTCATGTTGGCACACCTCCGTATTTTTTTATATTTCGTGTCAAACTTCGACAAATCGTTGTCCGCACATCTCAATGCGACTACTTTAATCAGCCATATTTCCAAAACCTAAGTTTTTACGGTAACTTGGGTGGTATAATACAGAAGTTCTGGTCCTATTCTATCACCCTACGTGTACGTAATGTTGGCACACCGCCGTATTTATTATTATATTTCATGTCATACTTAGACAAATCGTTGCACACACATCGCATAGCGACTAATTTAATCACCCATATTTTCAAAACCTAAGTTTTTAAGGTAACTTGGGTGGTATAGTACTTAACTTCTGGTCCTATTCTTTCATCCTATGTGTACGTCATGTTGGCACACTTCCGTATTTATTTTATTTTTCATGTCATACTTTGACAAATCGCTGTCCGCACATCTCAATGCGACTAATTTAATCACCCATATTTCCAAAACCTAAGTTTTTACGGTAACTTGGGTGGTATAATACAGAAGTTCTGGTCCTATTCTATCACCCTACGTGTACGTCATGTATCCACAATTCCGTATTTATTTTTATATTTCGTGTCAAACTTCGACAAATCTCTGTCCGCACATCTCAATGCGACTACTTTAATCAGCCATATTTCCAAAACCTCTGTTTTTACGGTAACTTGGGTGGTATAATACAGAAGTTCTGGTCCTATTCTATCACCCTATGTGTACGTCATGTATCCACAATTCCGTATTTATTTTTATATTTCATGTCAAACTTAGACAAATCGTTGTCCGCACATCGCATAGCGACTACTTTAATCAGCCATATTTCCAAAACCTAAGTTTTTACGGTAACTTGGGTGGTATAGTACTAAAGTTCTGGACCTATTCTATCATCCTATGTGTACGTCATGTTGGCACACCTCCGTATTTTTTTATATTTCGTGTCAAACTTCGACAAATCGTTGTCCGCACATCTCAATGCGACTACTTTAATCACCCATATTTCCAAAACCTAAGTTTTTACGGTAACTTGGGTGGTATAATACAGACGTTCTGGTCCTATTCTATCACCCTACGTGTACGTAATGTTGGCACACCTCCGTATTTATTATTATATTTCATGTCATACTTAGACAAATCGTTGCCCGCACATCGCATAGCGACTAATTTAATCACCCATATTTCCAAAACCTAAGTTTTTAAGGTAACTTGGGTGGTATAGTACTAAAGTTCTGGTCCTATTCTATCACCCTACGTGTACGTAATGTTGGCACACCTCCGTATTTATTATTATATTTCATGTCATACTTAGACAAATCGTTGTCCGCACATCGCATAGCGACTAATTTAATCACCCATATTTCCAAGACCTAAGTTTTTACGGTAACTTGGGTGGTATAATACAGAAGTTCTGGTCCTATTCTATCACCCTACGTGTACGTAATGTTGGCACACCTCCGTATTTATTTTTATATTTCATGTCAAACTTAGACAAATCGTTGTCCGCACATCGCATAGCGACTAATTTAATCACCCATATTTCCAAAACCTAAGTTTTTAAGGTAACTTGGGTGGTATAATACTAAATTTCAGGACCTATTCTATCATCCTATGTGTACGTCATGTTGGCACACTTCCGTATTTATTTTATTTTTCATGTCATACTTTGACAAATCGCTGTCCGCACATCTCAATGCGACTATTTTAATCAGCCATATTTCCAAAACCTAAGTTTTTACGGTAACTTGGGTGGTATAATACAGAAGTTCTGGTCCTATTCTATCACCCTATTTGTACGTCATGTATCCACAATTCCGTATTTATTTTTATATTTCATGTCAAACTTAGACAAATCGTTGTCCGCACATCGCATAGGGACTAATTTAATCACCCATATTTCCAAAACCTAAGTTTTTAAGGTAACTTGGGTGGTATAATACTAAATTTCAGGACCTATTCTATCATCCTATGTGTACGTCATGTTGGCACACTTCCGTATTTATTTTATTTTTCATGTCATACTTTGACAAATCGCTGTCCGCACATCTCAATGCGACTAATTTAATCACCCATATTTCCAAAACCTAAGTTTTTACGGTAACTTGGGTGGTATAATACAGAAGTTCTGGTCCTATTCTATCACCCTATGTGTACGTAATGTTGGCACACCTCCGTATTTATTTTTATATTTCATGTCAAACTTAGACAAATCGTTGTCCGCACATCGCATAGCGACTAATTTAATCACCCATATTTCCAAAACCTAAGTTTTTAAGGTAACTTGGGTGGTATAATACTAAATTTCAGGACCTATTCTATCATCCTATGTGTACGTCATGTTGGCACACTTCCGTATTTATTTTATTTTTCATGTCATACTTTGACAAATCGCTTTCCGCACATCTAAATGCGACTACTTTAATCGGCCATATTTCCAAAACCTAAGTTTTTACGGTAACTTGGGTGGTATAGTACTAACGTTCTGGACCTATTCTATCATCCTATGTGTACGTCATGTTGGCACACCTCCGTATTTTTTTATATTTCGTGTCAAACTTCGACAAATATCTGTCCGCACATCTCAATGCGACTACTTTAATCAGCCATATTTCCAAAACCTAAGTTTTTACGGTAACTTGGGTGGTATAATACAGACGTTCTGGTCCTATTCTATCACCCTACGTGTACGTAATGTTGGCACACCTCCGTATTTATTATTATATTTCATGTCATACTTAGACAAATCGTTGTCCGCACATCGCATAGCGACTAATTTAATCACCCATATTTCCAAAACCTAAGTTTTTACGGTAACTTGGTAGGTATAATACAGAAGGTCTGGTCCTATTCTATCACCCTACGTGTACGTAATGTTGGCACACCTCCGTATTTATTTTTATATTTCATGTCAAACTTAGACAAATTGTTGTCCGCACATCGCATAGCGACTAATTTAATCACCCTTATTTCCAAAACCTAAGTTTTTACGGTAACTTGGGTGGTATAGTACTAAACATCTGGACCTATTCTATCACCCTATGTGTACGTCATGTATCCACAATTCCGGATTTATTTTATATTTCATGTCAAACTTACACAAATCGCTGTCCGCACATCGCAAAGCGACTACTTTAATCAGCCATATTTCCAAAACCTAAGTATTTACGGTAACTTGGGTGGTTTAATACAGAAGTTCTGGTCCTATTCTATCACCCTATGTGTACGTCATGTATCCACAATTCCGTATTTATTTTTATATTTCATGTCAAACTTAGACAAATCGTTGTCCGCACATCGCATAGCGACTAATTTAATCACCCATATATCCAAAACCTAAGATTTTAAGGTAACTTGGGTGGTATAATACAAAAGTTCTGGTCCTATTCTATCACCCTACGTGTACGTAATGTTGGCACACCTTCGTATTTATTTTATATTTTATGTCAAACTTAGACAAATCGTTGTCCGCACATCGCATAGCGACTAATTTAATCACCCGTATTTCCAAAACCTAAGTTTTTACGGTAACTTGGGTGGTATAGTACTAAAGTTCTGGTCCTATTCTTTCATCCTATGTGTACGTCATGTTGGCACACTTCCGTATTTATTTTATTTTTCACGTCATACTTTGACAAATCGCTGTCCGCACATCTCAATGCGACTACTTTAATCAGCCATATTTCCAAAACCTAAGTTTTTACGGTAACTTGGGTGGTATAATACAGAAGTTCTGGTCCTATTCTATCACCCTATATGTACGTAATGTTGGCACACCTCCGTATTTATTATTATATTTCATGTCATACTTAGACAAATCGTTGTCCGCACATCGCATAGCGACTAATTTAATCACCCATATATCCAAAACCTAAGATTTTAAGGTAACTTGGGTGGTATAGTACAGAAGTTCTGGTCCTATTCTATCACCCTATGTGTACGTTATGTATCCACAATTCCGTATTTATTTTTATATTTCATGTCAAACTTAGACAAATCGTTGTCCGCACATCGCATAGCGACTAATTTAATCACCCATATTTCCAAAACCTAAGTTTTTACGGTAACTTGGGTGGTATAGTACTAAAGTTCTGGACCTATTCTATCATCCTATGTGTACGTCATGTTGGCACACCTCCGTATTTTTTTTATATTTCGTGTCAAACTTCGACAAATCGTTGTCCGCACATCGCATAGCGACTAATTTAATCACCCATATTTCCAAAACCTAAGTTTTTACGGTAACTTGGGTGGTATAATACAGAAGTTCTGGTCCTATTCTATCACCCTATGTGTACGTAATGTTGGCACACCTCCGTATTTATTATTATATTTCATGTCAAACTTAGACAAATCGTTGTCCGCACATCGCATAGCGACTAATTTAATCACCCATATTTCCAAAACCTAAGTTTTTAAGGTAATTTGGGTGGTATAATACTAAATTTCAGGACCTATTCTTTCATCCTATGTGTACGTCATGTTGGCACACTTCCGTATTTATTTTATTTTTCATGTCATACTTTGACAAATCGTTTTCCGCACATCGCATAGCGACTAATTTAATCACCCATATTTCCAAAACCTAAGTTTTTAAGGTAACTTGGGTGGTATAGTACTAAAGTTCTGGTCCTATTCTTTCATCCTACGTGTACGTAATGTTGGCACACCTCCGTATTTATTTTTATATTTCATGTCAAAATTAGACAAATCGTTGTCCGCACATCGCATAGCGACTAATTTAATCACCCATATTTCCAAAACCTAAGTTTTTAAGGTAACTTGGGTGGTATAATACTAAATTTCAGGACCTATTCTATCATCCTATGTGTACGTCATGTTGGCACACTTCCGTATTTATTTTATTTTTCATGTCATACTTTGACAAATCGCTGTCCGCACATCTCAATGCGACTACTTTAATCAGCCATATTTCCAAAACCTAAGTTTTTACGGTAACCTGGGTGGTATAATACAGAAGTTCTGGTCCTATTTCATCACCCTACGTGTACGTCATGCTGACACACTGCCGTATTTATTTTATATTTTATGTCAAACTTAGGTGGATCACTGTCCACACATCCAAAGCGACTAATTTAATCACCCATATTTCCAAAACCTAAGTTTTTACGGTAACTTGGGTGGTATAATACAGAAGTTCTGGTCCTATTCTATCACCCTATGTGTACGTAATGTTGGCACACCTCCGTATTTATTTTTATATTTCATGTCAAACTTAGACAAATCGTTGTCCGCACATCGCATAGCGACTAATTTAATCACCCATATTTCCAAAACCTAAGTTTTTACGGTAACTTGGGTGGTATAGTACTAAAGTTCTGGACCTATTCTATCATCCTATGTGTACGTCATGTTGGCACATCTCCGTATTTTTTTATATTTCGTGTCAAACTTCGACAAATCGTTGTCCGCACATCTCAATGCGACTACTTTAATCAGCCATATTTCCAAAACCTAAGTTTTTACGGTAACTTGGGTGGTATAATACAGAAGTTCTGGTCCTATTCTATCACTCTACGTGTACCTAATGTTGGCACACCTCCGTATTTATTATTATATTTCATGTCATACTTAGACAAATCGTTGTCCGCACATCGCATAGCGACTAATTTAATCACCCATATTTCCAAAACCTAAGTTTTTACGGTAACTTGGGTGGTATAATACAGAAGTTCTGGTAATATTCTATCACCCTACGTGTACGTAATGTTGGCACACCTCCGTATTTATTTTTATATTTCATGTCAAACTTAGAGAAAATCGTTGTCCGCACATCTCAATGCGACTACTTTAATCACCCATATTTCCAAAACCTAAGTTTTTATGGTAACTTGGGTGGTATAGTACTAAAGTTCTGGACCTATTCTATCATCCTATGTGTACGTCATGTATCCACAATTCCGTATTTATTTTATATTTCATGTCAAACTTAGACAAATCGCTGTCCGCACATCGCAAAGCGACTACTTTAATCAGCCATATTTCCAAAACCTAAGTTTTTATGGTAACTTGGGTGGTATAATACAGAAGTTCTGGTCCTATTCTATCACCCTATGTGTACGTCATGTATCCACAATTCCGTATTTATTTTTATATTTCATGTCAAACTTAGACAAATCGCTGTCCGCACATCTCAATGCGACTAATTTAATCACCCATATTTCCAAAACCTTAGTTTTTACGGTAACTTGGGTGGTATAATACAGAAGCTCTGGTCCTATTCTATCATCCTATGTGTACGTCATGTTGGCACACCTCCGTATTTATTATTATATTTCATGTCATACTTAGACAAATCGTTGTCCGCACATCGCATAGCGACTAATTTAATCACCCATATTTCCAAAACCTAAGATTTTAAGGTAACTTGGGTGGTATAGTACAGAAGTTCTGGTCCTATTCTATCACCCTATGTGTACGTCATGTATCCACAATTCCGTATTTATTTTTATATTTCATGTCAAACTTAGACAAATCGTTGTCCGCACATCGCATAGCGACTAATTTAATCACCCATATTTCCAAAACCTAAGTTTTTACGGTAACTTGGGTGGTATAGTACTAAAGTTCTGGACCTATTCTATCATCCTATGTGTACGTCATGTTGGCACACCTCCGTATTTTTTTTATATTACGTGTCAAACTTCGACAAATCGTTGTCCGCACATCGCATAGCGACTAATTTAATCACCCATATTTCCAAAACCTAAGTTTTTACGGTAACTTGGGTGGTATAGCACAGAAGTTCTGGTCCTATTCTATCACCCTATGTGTACGTCATGTATCCACAATTCCGTATTTATTTTTATATTTCATGTCAAACTTAGACAAATCGCTGTCCGCACATCTCAATGCGACTAATTTAATCACCCATATTTCCAAAACCTAAGTTTTTACGGTAACTTGGGTGGTATAATACAGAAGCTCTGGTCCTATTCTATCATCCTATGTGTACGTCATGTTGGAGCACCTCCGTATTTTTTTTATATTTCATGTCAAACTTAGACAAATCGTTGTCCGCACATCGCATAGCGACTAATTTAATCACCCATATTTCCAAAACCTAAGTTTTTAAGGTAACTTGGGTGGTATAATACTAAATTTCAGGACCTATTCTATCATCCTATGTGTACGTCATGTTGGCACACTTCCGTATTTATTTTATTTTTCATGTCATACTTTGACAAATCGCTGTCCGCACATCTCAATGCGACTACTTTAATCAGCCATATTTCCAAAACCTAAGTTTTTACGGTAACTTGGGTTGTATAGTAGTAAAGTTCTGGACCTATTCTATCATCCTATGTGTACGTCATGTTGGCACACCTCCGTATTTTTTTTATATTTCGTGTCAAACTTCGACAAATCTCTATCCGCACATCTCAATGCGACTACTTTAATCAGCCATATTTCCAAAACCTAAGTTTTTACGGTAACTTGGGTGGTATAATACTAAATTTCAGGACCTATTCTATCATCCTATGTGTACGTCATGTTGGCACACTTCCGTATTTATTTTATTTTTCATGTCATACTTTGACAAATCGCTGTCCGCACATCTCAATGCGACTACTTAAATCAGCCATATTTCCAAAACCTAAGTTTTTACGGTAACTTGGGTGGTATAATACAGAAGTTCTGGTCCTATTCTATCACCCTATCTGTACGTTATGTATCCACAATTCCGTATTTATTTTTATATTTCATGTCAAACTTAGACAAATCGTTGTCCGCACATCGCATAGCGACTAATTTAATCACCCATATTTCCAAAACCTAAGTTTTTAAGGTAACTTGGGTGGTATAATACTAAATTTCAGGACCTATTCTATCATCCTATGTGTACGTCATGTTGGCACACTTCCGTATTTATTTTATTTTTCATGTCATACTTTGACAAATCGCTGTCCGCACATCTCAATGCGACTACTTTAATCAGCCATATTTCCAAAACCTAAGTTTTTACGGTAACTTGGGTGGTATAATACAGAGGTTATGGTCCTATTTCATCACCCTACGTGTACGTCATGCTGACACACTGCCGTATTTATTTTATATTTTATGTCAAACTTAGACAAATCGCTGTCCGCACATCTCAATGCGACTAATTTAATCACCCATATTTCCAAAACCTAAGTTTTTACGGTAACTTGGGTAATATAATACAGAAGTTCTGGTCCTATTCTATCATCCTATGTGTACGTCATGTTGTAGCACCTCCGTATTTTTTTTATATTTCATGTCAAACTTAGACAAATCGTTGTCCGCACATCTCAATGCGACTACTTTAATCAGCCATATTTCCAAAACCTAAGTTTTTACGGTAACTTGGTTGGTATAATACAGAAGTTCTGGTCCTATTCTATCACCCTACGTGTACGTAATGTTGGCACACCTCCGTATTTATTTTTATATTTCATGTCAAACTTAGACAAATCGTTGTCCGCACATCGCATAGCGACTAATTTAATCACCCATATTTCCAAAACCTAAGTTTTTACGGTAACTTGGGTGGTATAGTACTAAAGTTCTGGTCCTATTCTTTCATCCTATGTGTACGTCATGTTGTCACACTTCCGTATTTATTTTATTTTTCATGTCATACTTTGACAAATCGCTGTCCGCACATTCAATGCGACTACTTTAATCAGCCATATTTCCAAAACCTACGTTTTTACGGTAACTTGGGTGGTATAATACAGAAGTTCTGGTCCTATTCTATCACCCTATATGTACGTAATGTTGGCACACCTCCGTATTTATTATTATATTTCATGTCATACTTAGACAAATCGTTGTGCGCACATCGCATAGCGACTAATTTAATCACCCATATATCCAAAACCTAAGATTTTAAGGTAACTTGGGTGGTATAGTACAGAAGTTCTGATCCTATTCTATCACCCTATGTGTACGTCATGTATCCAGAATTCCGTATTTATTTTTATATTTCATGTCAAACTTAGACAAATCGTTGTCCGCACATCGCATAGCGACTAATTTAATCACCCATATTTCCAAAACCTAAGTTTTTACGGTAACTTGGGTGGTATAGTACTAAAGTTCTGGACCTATTCTATCATCCTATGTGTACGTCATGTTGGCACACCTCCGTATTTTTTTTTATATTACGTGTCAAACTTCGACAAATCGTTGTCCGCACATCGCATAGCGACTAATTTAATCACCCATATTTCCAAAACCTAAGTTTTTACGGTAACTTGGGTGGTATAATACAGAAGTTCTGGTCCTATTCTATCACCCTATGTGTACGTCATGTATCCACAATTCTGTATTTATTTTTATATTTCTTGTCAAACTTAGACAAATCGCTGTCCGCACATCTCAATGCGACTAATTTAATCACCCATATTTCCAAAACCTAAGTTTTTACGGTAACTTGGGTGGTATAATACAGAAGTTCTGGTCCTATTCTATTATCCTATGTGTACGTCATGTTGGAGCACCTCCGTATTTTTTTTATATTTCATGTCAAACTTTGACAAATCGTTGTCCGCACATCTCAATGCGACTAGTTTAATCAGCCATATTTCCAAAACCTAAGTTTTTACGGTAACTTGGGTGGTATAATACAGAAGTTCTGGTCCTATTCTATCACCCTACGTGTACGTAATGTTGGCACACCTCCATATTTATTTTTATATTTCATGTCAAACTTAGACAAATCGTTGTCCGCATATCTCAATGCGACTAGTTTAATCAGCCATATTTCCAAAACCTAAGTTTTTACGGTAACTTGGGTGGTATAATACAGAAGTTCTGGTCCTATTCTGTCACCCTACGTGTACGTAATGTTGGCACACCTCCGGATTTATTTTTATATTTCATGTCAAACTTAGACAAATCGTTGTCCGCACATCGCATAGCGACTAATTTAATCACCCATATTTCCAAAACCTAAGTTTTTAAGGTAACTTGGGTGGTATAATACTAAATTTCAGGACCTATTCTATCATCCTATGTGTACGTCATGTTGGCACACTTCCGTATTTATTTTATTTTTCATGTCATACTTTGACAAATCGCTGTCCGCACATCTCAATGCGACTACTTTAATCAGCCATATTTCCAAAACCTAAGTTTTTACGGTAACTTGGGTGGTATAGTACTAAAGTTCTGGACCTATTCTATCATCCTATGTGTACGTCATGTTGGCACACCTCCGTATTTTTTTTATATTTCGTGTCAAACTTCGACAAATCTCTGTCCGCACATCTCAATGCGACTACTTTAATCAGCCATATTTCCAAAACCTAAGTTTTTACGGTAACTTGGGTGGTATAATACTAAATTTCAGGACCTATTCTATCATCCTATGTGTACGTCATGTTGGCACACTTCCGTATTTATTTTATTTTTCATGTCATACTTTGACAAATCGCTGTCCGCACATCTCAATGCGACTACTTTAATCAGCCATATTTCCAAAACCTAAGTTTTTACGGTAACTTGGGTGGTATAATACAGAAGTTCTGGTCCTATTTCATCACCCTACGTGTACTTCATGCTGACACACTGCCGTATTTATTTTATATTTTATGTCAAACTTAGACAAATCGCTGTCCCCACATCTCAATGCGACTAATTTAATCACCCATATTTCTAAAACCTAACTTGGGTAACCTACGTTTTTACGGTAACTTGGGTGGTATAATACAGAAGTTCTGGTCCTATTCTATCATCCTATGTGTACGTCATGTTGGAGCACCACCGTATTTTTTTTATATTTCATGTCAAACTTAGACAAATCGTTGTCCGCACATCTCAATGCGACTACTTTAATCAGCCATATTTCCAAAACCTAAGTTTTTACGGTAACTTGGGTGGTATAATACTAAATTTCAGGACCTATTCTATCATCCTATGTGTACGTCATGTTGGCACACTTCCGTATTTATTTTATTTTTCATGTCATACTTTGACAAATCGCTGTCTGCACATCGCACAGCGACTAATTTAATCACCCATATTTCCAAAACCTAAGTTTTTACGGTAACTTGGGTGGTATAGTACTAAAGTTCTGGACCTATTCTATCATCCTATGTGTACGTCATGTATCCATAATTCCGTATTTATTTTTATATTTCATGTCAAACTTAGACAAATCGCTGTCCGCACATCTCTATGTGACTAATTTAATCACCCATATTTCCAAAACCTAAGTTTTTACGGTAACTTGGGTGGTATAATACAGAAGTTCTGGTCCTATTCTATTATCCTATGTGTACGTCATGTTGGAGCACCTCCGTATTTTTTTTATATTTCATGTCAAACTTAGACAAATCGTTGTCCGCACATCTCAATGCGACTAGTTTAATCAGCCATATTTCCAAAACCTAAGTTTTTACGGTAACTTGGGTGGTATAATACAGAAGTTCTGGTCCTATTCTATCACCCTACGTGTACGTAATGTTGGCACACCTCCGTATTTATTTTTATATTTCATGTCAAACTTAGACAAATCGTTGTCCGCACATCTCAATGCGACTAGTTTAATCAGCCATATTTCCAAAACCTAAGTTTTTACGGTAACTTGGGTGGTATAATACAGAAGTTCTGGTCCTATTCTGTCACCCTACGTGTACGTAATGTTGGCACACCTCCGGATTTATTTTTATATTTCATGTCAAACTTAGACAAATCGTTGTCCGCACATCGCATAGCGACTAATTTAATCACCCATATTTCCAAAACCTAAGTTTTTAAGGTAACTTGGGTGGTATAATACTAAATTTCAGGACCTATTCTATCATCCTATGTGTACGTCATGTTGGCACACTTCCGTATTTATTTTATTTTTCATGTCATACTTTGACAAATCGCTGTCCGCACATCTCAATGCGACTACTTTAATCAGCCATATTTCCAAAACCTAAGTTTTTACGGTAACTTGGGTGGTATAGTACTAAAGTTCTGGACCTATTCTATCATCCTATGTGTACGTCATGTTGGCACACCTGCGTATTTTTTTATATTTCGTGTCAAACTTCGACAAATCTCTGTCCGCACATCTCAATGCGACTACTTTAATCAGCCATATTTCCAAAACCTAAGTTTTTACGGTAACTTGGGTGGTATAATACTAAATTTCAGGACCTATTCTATCATCCTATGTGTACGTCATGTTGGCACACTTCCGTATTTATTTTATTTTTCATGTCATACTTTGACAAATCGCTGTCCGCACATCTCAATGCGACTACTTTAATCAGCCATATTTCCAAAACCTAAGTTTTTACGGTAACTTGGGTGGTATAATACAGAAGTTCTGGTCCTATTTCATCACCCTACGTGTACTTCATGCTGACACACTGCCGTATTTATTTTATATTTTATGTCAAACTTAGACAAATCGCTGTCCCCACATCTCAATGCGACTAATTTAATCACCCATATTTCTAAAACCTAACTTGGGTAACCTACGTTTTTACGGTAACTTGGGTGGTATAATACAGAAGTTCTGGTCCTATTCTATCATCCTATGTGTACGTCATGTTGGAGCACCACCGTATTTTTTTTATATTTCATGTCAAACTTAGACAAATCGTTGTCCGCACATCTCAATGCGACTACTTTAATCAGCCATATTTCCAAAACCTAAGTTTTTACGGTAACTTGGGTGGTATAATACTAAATTTCAGGACCTATTCTATCATCCTATGTGTACGTCATGTTGGCACACTTCCGTATTTATTTTATTTTTCATGTCATACTTTGACAAATCGCTGTCCGCACATCGCACAGCGACTAATTTATTCACCCATATTTCCAAAACCTAAGTTTTTACGGTAACTTGGGTGGTATAGTACTAAAGTTCTGGACCTATTCTATCATCCTATGTGTACGTCATGTTGGCACACCTCCGTATTTTTTTTATATTACGTGTCAAACTTCGACAAATCGTTGTCCGCACATCGCATAGCGACTAATTTAATCACCCATATTTCCAAAACCTAAGTTTTTACGGTAACTTGGGTGGTATAATACAGAAGTTCTGGTCCTATTCTATCACCCTATGTGTACGTCATGTATCCATAATTCCGTATTTATTTTTATATTTCATGTCAAACTTAGACAAATCGCTGTCCGCACATCTCAATGTGACTAATTTAATCACCCATATTTCCAAAACCTAAGTTTTTACGGTAACTTGGGTGGTATAATACAGAAGTTCTGGTCCTATTCTATCATCCTATGTGTACGTCATGTTGGAGCACCTCCGTATTTTTTTTATATTTCATGTCAAACTTAGACAAATCGTTGTCCGCACATCTCAATGCGACTAGTTTAATCAGCCATATTTCCAAAACCTAAGTTTTTACGGTAACTTGGGTGGTATAATACAGAAGTTCTGGTCCTATTCTATCACCCTACGTGTACGTAATGTTGGCACACCTCCGTATTTATTTTTATATTTCATGTCAAACTTAGACAAATCGTTGTCCGCACATCGCATAGCGACTAATTTAATCACCCATATTTCCAAAACCTAAGTTTTTACGGTAACTTGGGTGGTATAGTACTAAAGTTCTGGTCCTATTCTTTCATCCTATGTGTACGTCATGTTGGCACACTTCCGAATTTATTTTATTTTTCATGTCATACTTTGACAAATCGCTGTCCGCACATTCAATGCGACTACTTTAATCAGCCATATTTCCAAAACCTAAGTTTTTACGGTAACTTGGGTGGTATAATACAGAAGTTCTGGTCCTATTCTATCACCCTATATGTACGTAATGTTGGCACACCTCCGTATTCATTATTATATTTCATGTCATACTTAGACAAATCGTTGTGCGCACATCGCATAGCGACTAATTTAATCACCCATATATCCAAAACCTAAGATTTTAAGGTAACTTGGGTGGTATAGTACAGAAGTTCTGGTCCTATTCTATCACCCTATGTGTACGTCATGTATCCACAATTCCGTATTTATTTTTATATTTCATGTCAAACTTAGACAAATCGTTGTCTGCACATCGCATAGCGACTAATTTAATCACCCATATTTCCAAAACCTAAGTTTTTACGGTAACTTGGGTGGTATAGTACTAAAGTTCTGGACCTATTCTATCATCCTATGTGTACGTCATGTTGGCACACCTCCGTATTTTTTTTTATATTACGTGTCAAACTTCGACAAATCGTTGTCCGCACATCGCATAGCGACTAATTTAATCACCCATATTTCCAAAACCTAAGTTTTTACGGTAACTTGGGTGATATAATACAGAAGTTCTGGTCCTATTCTATCACCCTATGTGTACGTCATGTATCCACAATTCCGTATTTATTTTTATATTTCTTGTCAAACTTAGACAAATCGCTGTCCGCACATCTCAATGCGACTAATTTAATCACCCATATTTCCAAAACCTAAGTTTTTACGGTAACTTGGGTGGTATAATACAGAAGTTCTGGTCCTATTCTATTATCCTATGTGTACGTCATGTTGGAGCACCTCCGTATTTTTTTTATATTTCATGTCAAACTTAGACAAATCGTTGTCCGCACATCTCAATGCGACTAGTTTAATCAGCCATATTTCCAAAACCTAAGTTTTTACGGTAACTTGGGTGGTATAATACAGAGGTTCTGGTCCTATTCTATCACCCTACGTGTACGTAATGTTGGCACACCTCCGTATTTATTTTTATATTTCATGTCAAACTTAGACAAATCGTTGTCCGCACATCTCAATGCGACTAGTTTAATCAGCCATATTTCCAAAACCTAAGTTTTTACGGTAACTTGGGTGGTATAATACAGAAGTTCTGGTCCTATTCTGTCACCCTACGTGTACGTAATGTTGGCACACCTCCGGATTTATTTTTATATTTCATGTCAAACTTAGACAAATCGTTGTCCGCACATCGCATAGCGACTAATTTAATCACCCATATTTCCAAAACCTAAGTTTTTACGGTAACTTGGGTGGTATAATACTAAATTTCAGGACCTATTCTATCATCCTATGTGTACGTCATGTTGGCACACTTCCGTATTTATTTTATTTTTCATGTCATACTTTGACAAATCGCTGTCCGCACATCTCAATGCGACTACTTTAATCAGCCATATTTCCAAAACCTAAGTTTTTACGGTAACTTGGGTGGTATAGTACTAAAGTTCTGGACCTATTCTATCATCCTATGTGTACGTCATGTTGGCACACCTCCGTATTTTTTTTATATTTCGTGTCAAACTTCGACAAATCTCTGTCCGCACATCTCAATGCGACTACTTTAATCAGCCATATTTCCAAAACCTAAGTTTTTACGGTAACTTGGGTGGTATAATACTATATTTCAGGACCTATTCTATCATCCTATGTGTACGTCATGTTGGCACACTTCCGTATTTATTTTATTTTTCATGTCATACTTTGACAAATCGCTGTCCGCACATCTCAATGCGACTACTTTAATCAGCCATATTTCCAAAACCTAAGTTTTTACGGTAACTTGGGTGGTATAATACAGAAGTTCTGGTCCTATTCTATCACCCTATGTGTACGTCATGTATCCACAATTCCGTATTTATTTTTATATTTCATGTCAAACTTAGACAAATCGTTGTCCGCACATCGCATAGCGACTAATTTAATCACCCATATTTCCAAAACCTAAGTTTTTAAGGTAACTTGGGTGGTATAATACTATATTTCAGGACCTATTCTATCACCCTACGTGTACGTAATGTTGGCACACCTCCGTATTTATTTTTATATTTCATGTCAAACTTAGACAAATCGTTGTCCGCACATCTCAATGCGACTAGTTTAATCAGCCATATTTCCAAAACCTAAGTTTTTACGGTAACTTGGGTGGTATAATACAGAAGTTCTGGTCCTATTCTATCATCCTTTGTGTACGTCATGTTGGAGCACCACCGTATTTTTTTATATTTCATGTCAAACTTAGACAAATCGTTGTCCGCACATCTCAATGCGACTACTTTAATCAGCCATATTTCCAAAACCTAAGTTTTTACGGTAACTTGGGTGGTATAATACTAAATTTCAGGACCTATTCTATCATCCTATGTGTACGTCATGTTGGCACACTTCCGTATTTATTTTATTTTTCATGTCATACTTTGACAAATCGCTGTCCGCACATCGCACAGCGACTAATTTAATCACCCATATTTCCAAAACCTAAGTTTTTACGGTAACTTGGGTGGTATAGTACTAAAGTTCTGGACCTATTCTATCATCCTATGTGTACGTCATGTTGGCACACCTCCGTATTTTTTTTATATTACGTGTCAAACTTCGACAAATCGTTGTCCGCACATCGCATAGCGACTAATTTTATCACCCATATTTCCAAAACCTAAGTTTTTACGGTAACTTGCGTGGTATAATACAGAAGTTCTGGTCCTATTCTATCACCCTATGTGTACGTCATGTATCCATAATTCCGTATTTATTTTTATATTTCATGTCAAACTTAGACAAATCACTGTCCGCACATCTCAATGTGACTAATTTAATCACCCATATTTCCAAAACCTAAGTTTTTACGGTAACTTGGGTGGTATAATACAGAAGTTCTGGTCCTATTCTATCATCCTATGTGTACGTCATGTTGGAGCACCTCCGTATTTTTTTTATATTTCATGTCAAACTTAGACAAATCGTTGTCCGCACATCTCAATGCGACTAGTTTAATCAGCCATATTTTCAAAACCTAAGTTTTTACGGTAACTTGGGTGGTATAATACAGAAGTTCTGGTCCTATTCTATCACCCTACGTGTACGTAATGTTGGCACACCTCCGTATTTATTTTTATATTTCATGTCAAACTTAGAAAAATCGTTGTCCGCACATCTCAATGCGACTAGTTTAATCAGCCATATTTCCAAAACCTAAGTTTTTACGGTAACTTGGGTGGTATAATACAGAAGTTCAGGACCTATTCTATCATCCTATGTGTACGTCTTGTTGGCACACTTCCGTATTTATTTTATTTTTCATGTCATACTTTGACAAATCGCTGTCCGCACATCTCAATGCGACTACTTTAATCAGCCATATTTCCAAAACCTAAGTTTTTACGGTAACTTGGGTGGTATAGTACTAAAGTTCTGGACCTATGCTATCATCCTATGTGTACGTCATGTTAGCACACCTCCGTATTTTTTTTATATTTCGTGTCAAACTTCGACAAATCTCTGTCCGCACATCTCAATGCGACTACTTTAATCAGCCATATTTCCAAAACCTAAGTTTTTACGGTAACTTGGGTGGTATAATACTAAATTTCAGGACCTATTCTATCATCCTATGTGTACGTCATGTTGGCACACTTCCGTATTTATTTTATTTTTCATGTCATACTTTGACAAATCGCTGTCCGCACATCTCAATGCGACTACTTTAATCAGCCATATTTCCAAAACCTAAGTTTTTACGGTAACTTGGGTGGTATAATACAGAAGTTCTGGTCCTATTCTATCACCCTATGTGTACGTCATGTATCCACAATTCCGTATTTATTTTTATATTTCATGTCAAACTTAGACAAAACGTTGACCGCACATCGCATAGCGACTAATTTAATCACCCATATTTCCAAAACCTAAGTTTTTAAGGTAACTTGGGTGGTATAATACTAAATTTCAGGACCTATTCTATCATCCTATGTGTACGTCATGTTGGCACACTTCCGTATTTATTTTATTTTTCATGTCATACTTTGACAAATCGCTGTCCGCACATCTCAATGCGACTACTTTAATCAGCCATATTTCTAAAACCTAAGTTTTTACGGTAACTTGGGTGGTATAGTACTAAAGTTCTGGACCTATGCTATCATCCTATGTGTACGTCATGTTGGCACACCTCCGTATTTTTTTTATATTTCGTGTCAAACTTCGACAAATCTCTGTCCGCACATCTCAATGCGACTACTTTAATCAGCCATATTTCCAAAACCTAAGTTTTTACGGTAACTTGGGTGGTATAATAATAAATTTCAGGACCTATTCTATCATCCTATGTGTACGTCATGTTGGCCCACTTCCGTATTTATTTTATTTTTCATGTCATACTTTGACAAATCGCTGTCCGCACATCTCAATGCGACTACTTTAATCAGCCATATTTCCAAAACTTAAGTTTTTACGGTAACTTGGGTGGTATAATACAGAAGTTCTGGTCCTATTCTATCACCCTATGTGTACGTCATGTATCCACAATTCCGTATTTATTTTTATATTTCATGTCAAACTTAGACAAATCGTTGTCCGCACATCGCATAGCGACTAATTTAATCACCCATATTTCCAAAACCTAAGTTTTTAAGGTAACTTGGGTGGTATAATACTAAATTTCAGGACCTATTCTATCATCCTATGTGTACGTCATGTTGGCACACTTCCGTATTTATTTTATTTTTCATGTCATACTTTGACAAATCGCTGTCCGCACATCTCAATGCGACTACTTTAATCAGCCATATTTCCAAAACCTAAGTTTTTACGGTAACTTTGGTGGTATAATACAGAAGTTCTGGTCCTATTCTATCACCCTATGTGTACGTCATGTATCCACAATTCCGTATTTATTTTTATATTTCATGTCAAACTTAGACAAATCGTTGTCCGCACATCGCATAGCGACTAATTTAATCACCCATATTTCCAAAACCTAAGTTTTTAAGGTAACTTGGGTGGTATAATACTAAATTTCAGGACCTATTCTATCATCCTATGTGTACGTCATGTTGGCACACTTCCGTATTTATTTTATTTTTCATGTCATACTTTGACAAATCGCTGTCCGCACATCTCAATGCGACTACTTTAATCAGCCATATTTCCAAAACCTAAGTTTTTACGGTAACTTGGGTGGTATAATACAGAAGTTCTGGTCCTATTTCATCACCCTACGTGTACGTCATGCTGACACACTGCCGTATTTATTTTATATTTTATGTCAAACTTAGACAAATCGCTGTCCGCACATCTCAATGCGACTAATTTAATCACCCATATTTCCAAAACCTAAGTTTTTACGGTAACTTGGATGGTATAATACAGAAGTTCTGGTCCTATTCTATCATCCTATGTGTACGTCATGTTGGAGCACCTCCGTATTTTTTTTATATTTCATGTCAAACTTAGACAAATCGTTGTCCGCACATCTCAATGCGACTACTTTAATCAGCCATATTTCCAAAACCTAAGTTTTTACGGTAACTTGGGTGGTATAATACTAAATTTCGGGACCTATTCTATCATCCTATGTGTACGTCATGTTGGCACACTTCCGTATTTATTTTATTTTTCATGTCATACTTTGACAAATCGCTGTCCGCACATCTCAATGCGACTACTTTAATCAGCCATATTTCCAAAACCTAAGTTTTTACGGTAACTTGGGTGGTATAATACAGAAGTTCTGGTCCTATTCTATCACCCTATGTGTACGTCATGTATCCACAATTCCGTATTTATTTTTATATCTTATGTCAAACTTAGACAAATCGCTGTCCGCACATCTCAATGCGACTAATTTAATCACCCATATTTCCAAAACCTAAGTTTTTACGGTAACTTGGGTGGTATAATACAGAAGTTCTGGTCCTATTCTATCATCCTATGTGTACGTCATGTTGGCACACTTCCGTGTTTATTTTATTTTTCATGTCATACTTTGACAAATCGCTGTCCGCACATCTCAATGCGACTACTTTAATCAGCCATATTTCCAAAACCTAAGTTTTTACGGTAACTTGGGTGGTATAGTACTAAAGTTCTGGACCTATGCTATCATCCTATGTGTACGTCATGTTGGCACACCTCCGTATTTTTTTTATATTTCGTGTCAAACTTCGACAAATCTCTGTCCGCACATCTCAATGCGACTACTTTAATCAGCCATATTTCCAAAACCTAAGTTTTTACGGTAACTTGGGTGGTATAATACTAAATTTCAGGACCTATTCTATCATCCTATGTGTACGTCATGTTGGCACACTTCCGTATTTATTTTATTTTTCATGTCATACTTTGACAAATCGCTGTCCGCACATCTCAATGCGACTACTTTAATCAGCCATATTTCCAAAACCTAAGTTTTTACGGTAACTTGGATGGTATAATACAGAAGTTCTGGTCCTATTCTATCACCCTATGTGTACGTCATGTATCCACAATTCCGTATTTATTTTTATATTTCATGTCAAACTTAGACAAATCGTTGTCCGCACATCGCATAGCGACTAATTTAATCACCCATATTTCCAAAACCTAAGTTTTTAAGGTAACTTGGGTGGTATAATACTAAATTTCAGGACCTATTCTATCATCCTATGTGTACGTCATGTTGGCACACTTCCGTATTTATTTTATTTTTCATGTCATACTTTGACAAATCGCTGTCCGCACATCTCAATGCGACTACTTTAATCAGCCATATTTCCAAAACCTAAGTTTTTACGGTAACTTGGGTGGTATAATACAGAAGTTCTGGTCCTATTTCATCACCCTACGTGTACTTCATGCTGACACACTGCCGTATTTATTTTATATTTTATGTCAAACTTAGACAAATCGCTGTCCCCACATCTCAATGCGACTAATTTAATCACCCATATTTCTAAAATCTAACTTGGGTAACCTAAGTTTTTACGGTAACTTGGGTGGTATAATACAGAAGTTCTGGTCCTATTCTTTCATCCTATGTGTACGTCATGTTGGAGCACCACCGTATTTTTTTTATATTTCATGTCAAACTTAGACAAATCGTTGTCCGCACATCTCAATGCGACTACTTTAATCAGCAATATTTCCAAAACCTAAGTTTTTACGGTAACTTGGGTGGTATAATACTAAATTTCAGGACCTATTCTATCATCCTATGTGTACGTCATGTTGGCACACTTCCGTATTTATTTTATTTTTCATGTCATACTTTGACAAATCGCTGTCCGCACATCGCACAGCGACTAATTTAATCACCCATATTTCCAAAACCTAAGTTTTTACGGTAACTTGGGTGGTATAGTACTAAAGTTCTGGACCTATTCTATCATCCTATGTGTACGTCATGTTGGCACACCTCCGTATTTTTTTTATATTACGTGTCAAACTTCGACAAATCGTTGTCCGCACATCGCATAGCGACTAATTTAATCACCCATATTTCCAAAACCTAAGTTTTTACGGTAACTTGGGTGGTATAATACAGAAGTTCTGGTCCTATTCTATCATCCTATGTGTACGTCATGTTGGAGCACCACCGTATTTTTTTTATATTTCATGTCAAACTTAGACAAATCGCTGTCCGCACATCTCAATGTGACTAATTTAATCAACCATATTTCTAAAACCTAAGTTTTTACGGTAACTTGGGTGGTATAATACAGAAGTTCTGGTCCTATTCTATCATCCTATGTGTACGTCATGTTGGAGCACCTCCGTATTTTTTTTATATTTCATGTCAAACTTAGACAAATCGTTGTCCGCACATCTCAATGCGACTAGTTTAATCAGCCATATTTCCAAAACCTAAGTTTTTACGGTAACTTGGGTGGTATAATACAGAAGTTCTGGTCCTATTCTATCACCCTACGTGTACGTAATGTTGGCACACCTCCGTATTTATTTTTATATTTCATGTCAAACTTAGAAAAATCGTTGTCCGCACATCTCAATGCGACTAGTTTAATTAGCCATATTTCCAAAACCTAAGTTTTTACGGTAACTTGGGTGGTATAATACAGAAGTTCAGGACCTATTCTATCATCCTATGTGTACGTCTTGTTGGCACACTTCCGTATTTATTTTATTTTTCATGTCATACTTTGACAAATCGCTGTTCGCACATCTCAATGCGACTACTTTAATCAGCCATATTTCCAAAACCTAAGTTTTTACGGTAACTTGGGTGGTATAGTACTAAAGTTCTGGACCTATGCTATCATCCTATGTGTACGTCATGTTAGCACACCTCCGTATTTTTTTTATATTTCGTGTCAAACTTCGACAAATCTCTGTCCGCACATCTCAATGCGACTACTTTAATCAGCCATATTTCCAAAACCTAAGTTTTTACGGTAACTTGGGTGGTATAATACTAAATTTCAGGACCTATTCTATCATCCTATGTGTACGTCATGTTGGCACACTTCCGTATTTATTTTATTTTTCATGTCATACTTTGACAAATCGCTGTCCGCACATCTCAATGCGACTACTTTAATCAGCCATATTTCCAAAACCTACGTTTTTACGGTAACTTGGGTGGTATAATACAGAAGTTCTGGTCCTATTCTATCACCCTATGTGTACGTCATGTATCCACAATTCCGTATTTATTTTTATATTTCATGTCAAACTTAGACAAAACGTTGACCGCACATCGCATAGCGACTAATTTAATCACCCATATTTCCAAAACCTAAGTTTTTAAGGTAACTTGGGTGGTATAATACTAAATTTCAGGACCTATTCTATCATCCTATGTGTACGTCATGTTGGCACACTTCCGTATTTATTTTATTTTTCATGTCATACTTTGACAAATCGCTGTCCGCACATCTCAATGCGACTACTTTAATCAGCCATATTTCTAAAACCTAAGTTTTTACGGTAACTTGGGTGGTATAGTACTAAAGTTCTGGACCTATGCTATCATCCTATGTGTACGTCATGTTGGCACACCTCCGTATTTTTTTTATATTTCGTGTCAAACTTCGACAAATCTCTGTCCGCACATCTCAATGCGACTACTTTAATCAGCCATATTTCCAAAACCTAAGTTTTTACGGTAACTTGGGTGGTGTAATACTAAATTTCAGGACCTATTCTATCATCCTATGTGTACGTCATGTTGGCACACTTCCGTATTTATTTTATTTTTCATGTCATACTTTGACAAATCGCTGTCCGCACATCTCAATGCGACTACTTTAATCAGCCATATTTCCAAAACCTAAGTTTTTACGGTAACTTGGGTGGTATAATACAGAAGTTCTGCTCCTATTCTATCACCCTATGTGTACGTCATGTATCCACAATTCCGTATTTATTTTTATATTTCATGTCAAACTTAGACAAATCGTTGTCCGCACATCGCATAGCGACTAATTTAATCACCCATATTTCCAAAACCTAAGTTTTTACGGTAACTTGGGTGGTATAATACAGAAGTTCTGGTCCTATTTCATCACCCTACGTGTACGTCATGCTGACTCACTGCCGTATTTATTTTATATTTTATGTCAAACTTAGACAAATCGCTGTCCGCACATCTCAATGCGACTAATTTAATCACCCATATTTCCAAAACCTAAGTTTTTACGGTAACTTGGATGGTATAATACAGAAGTTCTGGTCCTATTCTATCATCCTATGTGTACGTCATGTTGGAGCACCTCCGTATTTTTTTTATATTTCATGTCAAACTTAGACAAATCGTTGTCCGCACATCTCAATGCGACTACTTTAATCAGCCATATTTCCAAAACCTAAGTTTTTACGGTAACTTGGGTGGTATAATACTAAATTTTAGGACCTATTCTATCATCCTATGTGTACGTCATGTTGGCACACTTCCGTATTTATTTTATTTTTCATGTCATACTTTGACAAATCGCTGTCCGCACATCTCAATGCGACTACTTTAATCAGCCATATTTCCAAAACCTAAGTTTTTACGGTAACTTGGGTGGTATAATACAGAAGTTCTGGTCCTATTCTATCACCCTATGTGTACGTCATGTATCCACAATTCCGTATTTATTTTTTTATTTTATGTCAAACTTAGACAAATCGCTGTCCGCACATCTCAATGCGACTAATTTAATCACCCATATTTCCAAAACCTAAGTTTTTACGGTAACTTGGGTGGTATAATACAGAAGTTCTGGTCCTATTCTATCATCCTATGTGTACGTCATGTTGGCACACTTCCGTATTTATTTTATTTTTCATGTCATATTTTGACAAATCGCTGTCCGCACATCTCAATGCGACTACTTTAATCAGCCATATTTCCAAAACCTAAGTTTTTACGGTAACTTGGGTGGTATAGTACTAAAGTTCTGGACCTATTCTATCATCCTATGTGTACGTCATGTTGGCACACCTCCGTATTTTTTTTATATTTCGTGTCAAACTTCGACAAATCTCTGTCCACACATCTCAATGCGACTACTTTAATCAGCCATATTTCCAAAACCTAAGTTTTTACGGTAACTTGGGTGGTATAATACTAAATTTCAGAACCTATTCTATCATCCTATGTGTACGTCATGTTGGCACACTTCCGTATTTATTTTATTTTTCATGTCATACTTTGACAAATCGCTGTCCGCACATCTAAATGCGACTACTTTAATCAGCCATATTTCCAAAACCTAAGTTTATACGGTAACTTGGGTGGTATAATACAGAAGTTCTGGTCCTATTCTATCACCCTATGTGTACGTCATGTATCCACAATTCCGTATTTATTTTTATATTTCATGTCAAACTTAGACAAATCGTTGTCCGCACATCGCATAGCGACTAATTTAATCACCCATATTTCCAAAACCTAAGTTTTTAAGGTAACTTGGGTGGTATAATACTAAATTTCAGGACCTATTCTATCATCCTATGTGTACGTCATGTTGGCACACTTCCGTATTTATTTTATTTTTCATGTAATACTTTGACAAATCGCTGTCCGCACATCTCAATGCGACTACTTTAATCAGCCATATTTCCAAAACCTAAGTTTTTACGGTAACTTGGGTGGTATAATACAGAAGTTCTGGTCCTATTCTATCATCCTATGTGTACGTCATGTTGGAGCACCTCCGTATTTTTTTTTATATTTCATGTCAAACTTAGACAAATCGTTGTCCGCACATCTCAATGCGACTAGTTTAATCAGCCATATTTCCAAAACCTAAGTTTTTACGGTAACTTGGGTGGTATAATACAGAAGTTCTGGTCCTATTCTATCACCCTACGTGTACGTAATGTTGGCACACCTCCGTATTTATTTTTATATTTCATGTCAAACTTAGACAAATCGTTGTCCGCACATCGCATAGCGACTAATTTAATCACCCATATTTCCAAAACCTAAGTTTTTAAGGTAACTTGGGTGGTATAATACTAAATTTCAGGACCTATTCTATCATCCTATGTGTACGTCATGTTGGCACACTTCCGTATTTATTTTATTTTTCATGTCATACTTTGACAAATCGCTGTCCGCACATCTCAATGCGACTACTTTAATCAGCCATATTTCCAAAACCTAAGTTTTTACGGTAACTTGGGTGGTATAGTACTAAAGTTCTGGACCTATGCTATCATCCTATGTGTACGTCATGTTGGCACACCTCCGTATTTTTTTTATATTTCGTGTCAAACTTCGACAAATCTCTGTCCGCACATCTCAATGCGACTACTTTAATCAGCCATATTTCCAAAACCTAAGTTTTTACGGTAACTTGGGTGATATAATACTAAATTTCAGGACCTATTCTATCATCCTATGTGTACGTCATGTTGGCACACTTCCGTATTTATTTTATTTTTCATGTCATACTTTGACAAATCGCTGTCCGCACATCTCAATGCGACTACTTTAATCAGCCATATTTCCAAAACCTAAGTTTTTACGGTAACTTGGGTGGTATAATACAGAAGTTCTGGTCCTATTCTATCACCCTATGTGTACGTCATGTATCCACAATTCCGTATTTATTTTTATATTTCATGTCAAACTTAGACAAATCGTTGTCCGCACATCGCATAGCGACTAATTTAATCACCCATATTTCCAAATTCTAAGTTTTTAAGGTAACTTGGGTGGTATAATACTAAATTTCAGGACCTATTCTATCATCCTATGTGTACGTCATGTTGGCACACTTCCGTATTTATTTTATTTTTCATGTAATACTTTGACAAATCGCTGTCCGCACATCTCAATGCGACTACTTTAATCAGCCATATTTCCAAAACCTAAGTTTTTACGGTAACTTGGGTGGTATAATACAGAAGTTCTGGTCCTATTCTATCATCCTATGTGTACGTCATGTTGGAGCACCTCCGTATTTTTTTTTATATTTCATGTCAAACTTAGACAAATCGTTGTCCGCACATCTCAATGCGACTAGTTTAATCAGCCATATTTCCAAAACCTAAGTTTTTACGGTAACTTGGGTGGTATAATACAGAAGTTCTGGTCCTATTCTATCACCCTACGTGTACGTAATGTTGGCACACCTCCGTATTTATTTTTATATTTCATGTCAAACTTAGACAAATCGTTGTCCGCACATCGCATAGCGACTAATTTAATCACCCATATTTCCAAAACCTAAGTTTTTAAGGTAACTTGGGTGGTATAATACTAAATTTCAGGACCTATTCTATCATCCTATGTGTACGTCATGTTGGCACACTTCCGTATTTATTTTATTTTTCATGTCATACTTTGACAAATCGCTGTCCGCACATCTCAATGCGACTACTTTAATCAGCCATATTTCCAAAACCTAAGTTTTTACGGTAACTTGGGTGGTATAGTACTAAAGTTCTGGACCTATGCTATCATCCTATGTGTACGTCATGTTGGCACACCTCCGTATTTTTTTTATATTTCGTGTCAAACTTCGACAAATCTCTGTCCGCACATCTCAATGCGACTACTTTAATCAGCCATATTTCCAAAACCTAAGTTTTTACGGTAACTTGGGTGATATAATACTAAATTTCAGGACCTATTCTATCATCCTATGTGTACGTCATGTTGGCACACTTCCGTATTTATTTTATTTTTCATGTCATACTTTGACAAATCGCTGTCCGCACATCTCAATGCGACTACTTTAATCAGCCATATTTCCAAAACCTAAGTTTTTACGGTAACTTGGGTGGTATAATACAGAAGTTCTGGTCCTATTCTATCACCCTATGTGTACGTCATGTATCCACAATTCCGTATTTATTTTTATATTTCATGTCAAACTTAGACAAATCGTTGTCCGCACATCGCATAGCGACTAATTTAATCACCCATATTTCCAAATTCTAAGTTTTTAAGGTAACTTGGGTGGTATAATACTAAATTTCAGGACCTATTCTATCATCCTATGTGTACGTCATGTTGGCACACTTCCGTATTTATTTTATTTTTCATGTCATACTTTGACAAATCGCTGTCCGCACATCTCAATGCGACTACTTTAATCAGCCATATTTCCAAAACCTAAGTTTTTACGGTAACTTGGGTGGTATAATACAGAAGTTCTGGTCCTATTCTATCACCCTATGTGTACGTCATGTATCCACAATTCCGTATTTATTTTTATATTTCATGTAATAACTCTGACAAATCGTTGTCCGCACATCGCATAGCGACTAATTTAATCACCCATATTTCCAAAACCTAAGTTTATAAGGTAACTTGAGTGGTATAATACTAAATTTCAGGACCTATTCTATCATCCTATGTGTACGTCATGTTGGCACACTTCCGTATTTATTTTATTTTTCATGTCATACCTTGACAAATCGCTGTCCGCACATCTCAATGCGACTACTTTAATCAGCCATATTTCTAAAACCTAAGTTTTTACGGTAACTTTGGTGGTATAATACAGAAGTTCTGGTCCTATTTCATCACCCTACGTGTACGTCATGCTGACACACTGCCGTATTTATTTTATATTTTATGTCAAACTTAGGTGGATCACTGTCCACACATCCAAAGCGACTATTTTAATCACCCGTATTTCCAAAACCTAAGTTTTTAAGGTAACTTGGGTGGTATAGTACTAAAGTTCTGGAACTATTCTATTATCCTATGTGTACGTCATGTTGGCACACCTCCGTATTTTTTTATATTTCGTGTCAAACTTCGACAAATCGTTGTCCGCACATCGCATAGCGACTAATTTAATCACCCATATTTCCAAAACCTAAGTTTTTACGGTAACTTGGGTGGTATAATACAGAAGTTCTGGTCATATTTCATCACCCTACGTGTACGTCATGCTGACACACTGCCGTATTTATTTTATATTTTATGTCAAACTTAGGTGGATCACTGTCCACACATCCAAAGCGACTAATTGTATCACCCATATTTCCAAAACGTAAGTTTTTAAGGTAACTTGGATGGTATAGTACTAAAGTTCTGGTCCTATTCTTTCATCCTACGTGTATGTCATGCTGACACACTGCCGTATTTATTTTATATTTTATGTCAAACTTAGGTGGATCGCTGTCCACACATCCAAAGCGACTATTTTAATCACCCGTATTTCCAAAACCTAAGTTTTGACGGTAACCTGAGTGGTATAATAATATAGTTCTAATCCTATTCTATCACCCAATGTGTACGTCATGTATCCAAAATTCCGTATTTATTTTTATATTTCATGTCAAACTTAGACAAATCGTTGTCCGCACATCTCAATGCGACTACTTTAATCAGCCATATTTCCAAAACCTAAGTTTTTAAGGTAACTTGGGTGGTATAATACTAAATTTCAGGACCTATTCTATCATCCTATGTGTACGTCATGTTGGCACACTTCCGTATTTATTTTATATCTCATGTCATGCTTAGACAAATCGTTGTCCGCACATCGCATAGCGACTAATTTAATCACCCATATTTCCAAAACCTAAGTTTTTACGGTAACTTGGGTGGTATAATACAGAAGTTCTGGTCCTATTCTATCACCCTATGTGTACGTCATGTATCCACAATTCCGTATTTATTTTTATATTTCATGTCAAACTTAGACAAAACGTTGACCGCACATCGCATAGCGACTAATTTAATCACCCATATTTCCAAAACCTAAGTTTTTAAGGTAACTTGGGTGGTATAATACTAAATTTCAGGACCTATTCTATCATCCTATGTGTACGTCATGTTGGCACACTTCCGTATTTATTTTATTTTTCATGTCATACTTTGACAAATCGCTGTCCGCACATCTCAATGCGACTACTTTAATCAGCCATATTTCCAAAACCTAAGTTTTTACGGTAACTTGGGTGGTATAATACAGAAGTTCTGGTCCTATTCTATCACCCTATGTGTACGTCATGTATCCACAATTCCGTATTTATTTTTATATTTCATGTCAAACTTAGACAAAACGTTGACCGCACATCGCATAGCGACTAATTTAATCACCCATATTTCCAAAACCTAAGTTTTTAAGGTAACTTGGGTGGTATAATACTAAATTTCAGGACCTATTCTATCATCCTATGTGTACGTCATGTTGGCACACTTCCGTATTTATTTTATTTTTCATGTCATACTTTGACAAATCGCTGTCCGCACATCTCAATGCGACTACTTTAATCAGCCATATTTCTAAAACCTAAGTTTTTACGGTAACTTGGGTGGTATAGTACTAAAGTTCTGGACCTATGCTATCATCCTATGTGTACGTCATGTTGGCACACCTCCGTATTTTTTTTATATTTCGTGTCAAACTTCGACAAATCTCTGTCCGCACATCTCAATGCGACTACTTTAATCAGCCATATTTCCAAAACCTAAGTTTTTACGGTAACTTGGGTGGTGTAATACTAAATTTCAGGACCTATTCTATCATCCTATGTGTACGTCATGTTGGCACACTTCCGTATTTATTTTATTTTTCATGTCATACTTTGACAAATCGCTGTCCGCACATCTCAATGCGACTACTTTAATCAGCCATATTTCCAAAACCTAAGTTTTTACGGTAACTTGGGTGGTATAATACAGAAGTTCTGCTCCTATTCTATCACCCTATGTGTACGTCATGTATCCACAATTCCGTATTTATTTTTATATTTCATGTCAAACTTAGACAAATCGTTGTCCGCACATCGCATAGCGACTAATTTAATCACCCATATTTCCAAAACCTAAGTTTTTAAGGTAACTTGGGTGGTATAATACTAAATTTCAGGACCTATTCTATCATCCTATGTGTACGTCATGTTGGCACACTTCCGTATTTATTTTATTTTTCATGTCATACTTTGACAAATCGCTGTCCGCACATCTCAATGCGACTACTTTAATCAGCCATATTTCCAAAACCTAAGTTTTTACGGTAACTTGGGTGGTATAATACAGAAGTTCTGGTCCTATTTCATCACCCTACGTGTACGTCATGCTGACTCACTGCCGTATTTATTTTATATTTTATGTCAAACTTAGACAAATCGCTGTCCGCACATCTCAATGCGACTAATTTAATCACCCATATTTCCAAAACCTAAGTTTTTACGGTAACTTGGATGGTATAATACAGAAGTTCTGGTCCTATTCTATCATCCTATGTGTACGTCATGTTGGAGCACCTCCGTATTTTTTTTATATTTCATGTCAAACTTAGACAAATCGTTGTCCGCACATCTCAATGCGACTACTTTAATCAGCCATATTTCCAAAACCTAAGTTTTTACGGTAACTTGGGTGGTATAATACTAAATTTTAGGACCTATTCTATCATCCTATGTGTACGTCATGTTGGCACACTTCCGTATTTATTTTATTTTTCATGTCATACTTTGACAAATCGCTGTCCGCACATCTCAATGCGACTACTTTAATCAGCCATATTTCCAAAACCTAAGTTTTTACGGTAACTTGGGTGGTATAATACAGAAGTTCTGGTCCTATTCTATCACCCTATGTGTACGTCATGTATCCACAATTCCGTATTTATTTTTTTATTTTATGTCAAACTTAGACAAATCGCTGTCCGCACATCTCAATGCGACTAATTTAATCACCCATATTTCCAAAACCTAAGTTTTTACGGTAACTTGGGTGGTATAATACAGAAGTTCTGGTCCTATTCTATCATCCTATGTGTACGTCATGTTGGCACACTTCCGTATTTATTTTATTTTTCATGTCATATTTTGACAAATCGCTGTCCGCACATCTCAATGCGACTACTTTAATCAGCCATATTTCCAAAACCTAAGTTTTTACGGTAACTTGGGTGGTATAGTACTAAAGTTCTGGACCTATTCTATCATCCTATGTGTACGTCATGTTGGCACACCTCCGTATTTTTTTTATATTTCGTGTCAAACTTCGACAAATCTCTGTCCACACATCTCAATGCGACTACTTTAATCAGCCATATTTCCAAAACCTAAGTTTTTACGGTAACTTGGGTGGTATAATACTAAATTTCAGAACCTATTCTATCATCCTATGTGTACGTCATGTTGGCACACTTCCGTATTTATTTTATTTTTCATGTCATACTTTGACAAATCGCTGTCCGCACATCTAAATGCGACTACTTTAATCAGCCATATTTCCAAAACCTAAGTTTATACGGTAACTTGGGTGGTATAATACAGAAGTTCTGGTCCTATTCTATCACCCTATGTGTACGTCATGTATCCACAATTCCGTATTTATTTTTATATTTCATGTCAAACTTAGACAAATCGTTGTCCGCACATCGCATAGCGACTAATTTAATCACCCATATTTCCAAAACCTAAGTTTTTAAGGTAACTTGGGTGGTATAATACTAAATTTCAGGACCTATTCTATCATCCTATGTGTACGTCATGTTGGCACACTTCCGTATTTATTTTATTTTTCATGTCATACTTTGACAAATCGCTGTCCGCACATCTCAATGCGACTACTTTAATCAGCCATATTTCCAAAACCTAAGTTTTTACGGTAACTTGGGTGGTATAATACAGAAGTTCTGGTCCTATTCTATCATCCTATGTGTACGTCATGTTGGAGCACCTCCGTATTTTTTTTTATATTTCATGTCAAACTTAGACAAATCGTTGTCCGCACATCTCAATGCGACTAGTTTAATCAGCCATATTTCCAAAACCTAAGTTTTTACGGTAACTTGGGTGGTATAATACAGAAGTTCTGGTCCTATTCTATCACCCTACGTGTACGTAATGTTGGCACACCTCCGTATTTATTTTTATATTTCATGTCAAACTTAGACAAATCGTTGTCCGCACATCGCATAGCGACTAATTTAATCACCCATATTTCCAAAACCTAAGTTTTTAAGGTAACTTGGGTGGTATAATACTAAATTTCAGGACCTATTCTATCATCCTATGTGTACGTCATGTTGGCACACTTCCGTATTTATTTTATTTTTCATGTCATACTTTGACAAATCGCTGTCCGCACATCTCAATGCGACTACTTTAATCAGCCATATTTCCAAAACCTAAGTTTTTACGGTAACTTGGGTGGTATAGTACTAAAGTTCTGGACCTATGCTATCATCCTATGTGTACGTCATGTTGGCACACCTCCGTATTTTTTTTATATTTCGTGTCAAACTTCGACAAATCTCTGTCCGCACATCTCAATGCGACTACTTTAATCAGCCATATTTCCAAAACCTAAGTTTTTACGGTAACTTGGGTGATATAATACTAAATTTCAGGACCTATTCTATCATCCTATGTGTACGTCATGTTGGCACACTTCCGTATTTATTTTATTTTTCATGTCATACTTTGACAAATCGCTGTCCGCACATCTCAATGCGACTACTTTAATCAGCCATATTTCCAAAACCTAAGTTTTTACGGTAACTTGGGTGGTATAATACAGAAGTTCTGGTCCTATTCTATCACCCTATGTGTACGTCATGTATCCACAATTCCGTATTTATTTTTATATTTCATGTCAAACTTAGACAAATCGTTGTCCGCACATCGCATAGCGACTAATTTAATCACCCATATTTCCAAATTCTAAGTTTTTAAGGTAACTTGGGTGGTATAATACTAAATTTCAGGACCTATTCTATCATCCTATGTGTACGTCATGTTGGCACACTTCCGTATTTATTTTATTTTTCATGTCATACTTTGACAAATCGCTGTCCGCACATCTCAATGCGACTACTTTAATCAGCCATATTTCCAAAACCTAAGTTTTTACGGTAACTTGGGTGGTATAATACAGAAGTTCTGGTCCTATTCTATCACCCTATGTGTACGTCATGTATCCACAATTCCGTATTTATTTTTATATTTCATGTAATAACTCTGACAAATCGTTGTCCGCACATCGCATAGCGACTAATTTAATCACCCATATTTCCAAAACCTAAGTTTATAAGGTAACTTGAGTGGTATAATACTAAATTTCAGGACCTATTCTATCATCCTATGTGTACGTCATGTTGGCACACTTCCGTATTTATTTTATTTTTCATGTCATACCTTGACAAATCGCTGTCCGCACATCTCAATGCGACTACTTTAATCAGCCATATTTCTAAAACCTAAGTTTTTACGGTAACTTTGGTGGTATAATACAGAAGTTCTGGTCCTATTTCATCACCCTACGTGTACGTCATGCTGACACACTGCCGTATTTATTTTATATTTTATGTCAAACTTAGGTGGATCACTGTCCACACATCCAAAGCGACTATTTTAATCACCCGTATTTCCAAAACCTAAGTTTTTAAGGTAACTTGGGTGGTATAGTACTAAAGTTCTGGAACTATTCTATTATCCTATGTGTACGTCATGTTGGCACACCTCCGTATTTTTTTATATTTCGTGTCAAACTTCGACAAATCGTTGTCCGCACATCGCATAGCGACTAATTTAATCACCCATATTTCCAAAACCTAAGTTTTTACGGTAACTTGGGTGGTATAATACAGAAGTTCTGGTCATATTTCATCACCCTACGTGTACGTCATGCTGACACACTGCCGTATTTATTTTATATTTTATGTCAAACTTAGGTGGATCACTGTCCACACATCCAAAGCGACTAATTGTATCACCCATATTTCCAAAACGTAAGTTTTTAAGGTAACTTGGATGGTATAGTACTAAAGTTCTGGTCCTATTCTTTCATCCTACGTGTATGTCATGCTGACACACTGCCGTATTTATTTTATATTTTATGTCAAACTTAGGTGGATCGCTGTCCACACATCCAAAGCGACTATTTTAATCACCCGTATTTCCAAAACCTAAGTTTTGACGGTAACCTGAGTGGTATAATAATATAGTTCTAATCCTATTCTATCACCCAATGTGTACGTCATGTATCCAAAATTCCGTATTTATTTTTATATTTCATGTCAAACTTAGACAAATCGTTGTCCGCACATCTCAATGCGACTACTTTAATCAGCCATATTTCCAAAACCTAAGTTTTTACGGTAACTTGGGTGGTATAATACAGAAGTTCTGGTCCTATTCTATCACCCTATGTGTACGTCATGTTGGCACACTTCCGTATTTATTTTATTTTTCATGTCATACTTTGACAAATCGTTGTCCGCACATCGCATAGCGACTAATTTAATCACCCATATTTCCAAAACCTAAGTTTTTAAGGTAACTTGGGTGGTATAATACTAAATTTCAGGACCTATTCTATCATCCTATGTGTACGTCATGTTGGCACACTTCCGTATTTATTTTATTTTTCATGTCATACTTTGACAAATCGCTGTCCGCACATCGCATAGCGACTAATTTAATCAGCCATATTTCCAAAACCTAAGTTTTTACGGTAACTTGGGTGGTATAATACAGACGTTCTGGTCCTATTCTATCACCCTACGTGTACGTAATGTTGGCACACCTCCGTATTTTTTTTATATTTCGTGTCAAACTTCGACAAATCTCTGTCCGCACATCTCAATGCGACTACTTTAATCAGCCATATTTCCAAAACCTAGGTTTTTACGGTAACTTGGGTGGTATAATACAGAAGTTCTGGTCCTATTCTATCACCCTATGTGTACGTCATGTATCCACAATTCCGTATTTATTTTTATATTTCATGTCAAACTTAGACAAATCGTTGTCCGCACATCGCATAGCGACTAATTTAATCACCCATATTTCCAAAACCTAAGTTTTTAAGGTAACTTGGGTGGTATAATACTAAATTTCAGGACCTATTCTATCATCCTATGTGTACGTCATGTTGGCACACTTCCGTATTTATTTTATTTTTCATGTCATACTTTGACAAATCGCTGTCCGCACATCTCAATGCGACTACTTTAATCAGCCATATTTCCAAAACCTATGTTTTTACGGTAACTTGGGTGGTATAATACAGAAGTTCTGGTCCTATTCTATCACCCTACGTGTACGTAATGTTGGCACACCTCCGTATTTATTATTATATTTCACGTCATACTTAGACAAATCGTTGTCCGCACATCGCATAGCGACTAGTTTAATCACCCATATTTCCAAAACCTAAGTAGTAGTATAAATACAGGAATTGACAGCCTATGAGGGGTGCGAGGGGTGCGATCCTATTCCAGGACATCTTCGATCCCATTTCAGGACGTCCCATTCCAGGACACCTTCGATCCTATTCCAGGATGGTTGTGTTATCCTATTCCAGGACGCCTTCCATCCCACTCTAGGACGTCTTATTCCAGGACTACTTCTATCCCATGTCAGGACGTCCTATCCCAGGACACCTTCGATCCTATTCCAGGATGGTTGTGTTATCCTATTCCAGGACGCCTTCCATCCTATTCTAGGACGTCTTATTCCAGGACTACTTCTATCCCATACTAGGATTTCACGTTTATAGTTTATAGTTTAAACATAAATATGGTTCTTTTTAAACATTTAAAATATTGTGAGTTAGTGTAGTTTATAAAACAAGAGAAAAGCTGAACGCTCTCATTATCACGAGATGACCCGCGAAGCTATCTATCATTATCACAAGGTGACCTCATCTTTTGACCGCGAGCAAAGTCACTCAATCTCGACCGCGAGCAAAGTCATTCGTATTGTCAGTTCTCAATTTTCAAACCTAACCTAAGGCTCCCTATTTAAACCCAACTTTAAGCGCCCTATTTAACCTCACATAGCGTCCTTTAGCGGGCATATTCAACCCAATTTCCCGTCATTTCTCGATTTTCAAACTTAAAATATAAATACAATTAATTTGAACAGTTTGATGTTTTTAATTTACAAATGCATGTTAATGATCGTTACAAGAAAAATCTGGCCTATATAGTTGGGACATGATTTGTGTCCCAACCAAATCTGAGCGATTTTGGTGGGACCAAACCTTAAAGCGCCCTATTTAAACCCAACAACCCTAACTTTAAGCACCCTATTTAACCTCACATAGGGCCCTTTAGCAAGCATTTTTATCCTAACAGACCTTGACAAAAAAAATAAAATCAATTTATAACGCTTTAAAACATAATTAACATTTCTTACGGGTAATTTTATCTCCCTCAAACGTCCAACAATCCTCTAGATTAACTTTAATTCCTATAGTATCACCGATATTATCCAAAACATCCAACTCACCAATGTCCATTAAAGCATCAAACACAAACTCGTCACTCCCTAAAATTCTAACTGACTTCGGATCATTAGGGTCAAATTTAGTTCCATCAGCTGTAATAACCTCCCCGATCGACTTGGAAATAGCAGCCTCGTGAATCGCATGCAATTCTTTTAAATACTCTTCATCCACAAGGTTCTTTTTACCCACTTCTTCCGGACGCCTTCTTATTAACTTACGTTCAAAACAAGTTGTTGGATTCGTCCGCAAGTACAAGGTAATATCTTTAACACCGCCCTCATCAAATGCAGTCTTACGCGGATCGACATACTTATTACTTAGATCCGTTAAAATTTGAACCTCAGCGGGCGTCATAAACTTTTTGTAATGTTCATTAAAAACATGTCTTACAGTGAACGCAGAGCGCTCTTTAATCACAATATAACCCTTCTTCGCATATTCAACGGCTCTCTTATCGCACTCCGTCATATACATTAACGCGTTAGCTTGAAAAGTGAAGGCCCATCTATCGATATCTTTATACAAGAGGTCTAATAAATTCGTACCGTGAAAATCCCGCCATGCGCCGACTGGCTCTTGTATGTGGACGGTTTTAAACCCTAGGTTTTTAAACCGATTAAACAAGCCTGTGGCAAAAGTAGTTTTACCCGCACCGATATTTCCTTCCAGAGTAATAATCATGTTATGAGACTCCATTTTATTCATCTATATAGTATATCATTTAAATTCCAACCGAGTTTTTTATTAAACCGATTTGCAGAAATATATTTCAGACGTAAAAAAATAAAAAAATAAAAAATAAATTAAATAATTAAAATCATCGTATGTAATTAAAAATTCATTACACACCGGTCGAACCGAATCCATTACTTCCGCGTTCCGTATTCCGCATATCGATTCCACTGTCTACCGGCACATCGTTTCTATAAACCTCCAATATTAACTGAGCGATTCGATCACCTCTTTTAACGATGAAATCATCATCCGAATGGTTAAACAACAACACACGCAAATCGCCTGTATAATCAAAGTCTATCACGCCGGCGCCCACGTCGATGAAATGCTTAGCAGCTAAGCTACTTCGAGGTGCTACTCTACCGTAACATCCGCGGGGAAATTGAAAAGACAAGTCCGTCTTTATCAACTGTTTACCTCGACTGGGTACTACATAGTCATAAGCGCTTTTCAAATCGCAACCGGCCGCGTCCGGTGAACCTCTGACGGGTGGTGAGGCGAACTCTGACAATTTGAAATATTTAAAAGTGACAGACTCCATTTTTGTTACCTATATATTACATTCGCTTATATTCGCACTACATAAATTATTAAGCTGTTGTGCAAAAATACATTTCAGGAACGAGAAAAAAAAATTAAATCATAAATAAAATAAAAAGTATAATCAAATAATAACGAATATTCAATCTCTCACAAACTTGATATCGTGTTTAAACTTATCATTCAACAATGGGATCTTTCCATGGTACACCACATACAACGGTTGGTCCGATTTCAATAGCGCGTTTATATTTTTCGTAGTCATTCTCTCGTTCCAACTCTCGGGTAGTTGAAACCGCACATCATCACATGTAACCAAAACTCTAAGACCATAAGCATAATGAATTCTTTCTATGCTATTGACCAAATATTTTTTATCGATTTCTAAATCACTTATCTTCGCGAAAGAATTACCATTCACTTCGTCGAGGATATCTTTAAAATAATCCTTTTCCATTTCCATTTTTCTTCGTCTATATATAAAAATATATTTTCATAGTCAAATAAAAAAATGAGAGCGTTTCAAAAGATGTAATAAATCATCGCTTTTGACGAAAACTAATTCATATTTAATTCCGACTCATCGACTAGTTTTAAATAAATGATATAATCGGGCAGAGCGTTTTGCAGGGGAACGTAGTTTTCATCCGTCAGATAAATGTTGATTTCTCTTATCGTCTGCGTGTTAGGTTTGAGCGGTATGTAATTTAAAACGGACGGTTTCTCGTAAATTTTATCTCTGTGTTCTCGTGGACTCAAGTGATACAACAACGAGGAGAAATCGTGTCTGTGCCAATGCTCCGCGTGATTGACATACGAATGTTCGACTAAATCGCAATGCACTTCGATCATGTGGAACGGTCTGATTTGTAATTTACTTTCCTCCTCATATATTGATAAAATCTTGTTCGCTGTAAACTGTAATTCGAATAAGGTTTCATCTTTTTTCAATTCATCAAATCCGAGAAACCGTCGCAGCTCATTGTTTATATGGAACTTGACTGGAGATTTTATACAAATCAAAGAATAGGGATCTCGGAAAATTTTAAACCTTTCCACATCTTCCTTTGGCACAATTTTATTAAGCTTCATAAAGTCCCTAACCTCTCTCTGCATGATTTTCAAATCCCAAAATTCCGCTTTAAAAGTTAGTGTAGGACGACTTATCTCCCCCATATAAAAAGTAATTGAAGCCGGCTCTTTCAAGTTATAAAAATAGTTGTGATAAGAAAACCCCGTGAGTGCTAAATAATAACGCACGTCATCTTTCAAATGTATGGGGTTTTCGAGTTTCAATTGTAAATGTGGACTCTGACCCATCAATCTGAAATACACCATTTCTCTATATATACTTTTTTAAATTGCGGTTAAGATTATTTATTAAGAGCGAGGGAGAAAAAAAATAAAATTATTCGAACCATCTCAAAAATGTGTATTTATCGTTTTGTAAAGCACGTTCTATCGTATTGAAATCCTGTCCTCTGTAAAACCGTCGCAATACCTCCAAACATAAATGACCGCATATCGGGGGATCGTCATAATTTTGATATCTCATATGATTATAAAAAATACCTTTAGTCATGTTTAGATATTTCTCCAATTCTAAAGGTGGAGGCGCCTCACCGAACGAATCGAAATATATGACATAATTACCTTTTTTCGTATAACAAGTCCAATGCGTGCCGCCCGACTCCAAATCACCTAGATTAATAATAGCACACTCGTTTTTGCGCGGCTTGTCGGGTAAACACTCTCGCATAAAAACACCACGGAAATTGATGATTTTCAACTTGTTAGCCCATGTCTCCAGTTCGGACATGGTCAGCGGAACTAGTTTTTTTTATCCTCTCTAATATCTTTAAGAGTCTTATGCAATTTTCTGATTACACGTTTCTCCAGACCGGCTCCGGTTTTATCTTTATTAATCAATTCGTCCAGTTCATTGTCTATTAAATTTTTCAACCACGGCACGAAATCATTCTTCAACACAGGTGCCACTTTATTCTTTATCAGAGGTGAGGCAAATTTCTTAAAATACAGAATATTGTTTTCAGCCAGTTCTAAAACTTCCTTCAGAAGACCTCCATCGATCATTTCCTTCAACTGTGAATAATCAAAAATCAACCGTGTCCCTCTATTGTTTTTCAACGCTTTTTCCACTTGTTTGTTTTGATCACCATCGAGTGACACTTCGGTATTACCATTTTTTAATTGATCTTTTGTTAAAGTAAGCACTGCGCGTTTAAGCTTCTTATGAGCTATCCGCAGCTTATTCAGTTGACCTTTAGTCAAATTTATTTTCCTCTTGTGATTCCCCATTATCTATGTATAAAAATTAATATTTTGAATTCATATAAAAAATTAAAACTTGCCAAATGATTGATATTTTTTTCTATCGAACGAAAATTTAATTTCATTAATATAAGAGATGAATTCTTACTGTCGCGCGTGTAAAACACAGACCGCGTCAGAGAACATGAAAATTGTGAAAACGAAAAATAAAAGATGGTTGGCGAGTTCCGATTGCGCGGTCTGCGGTAGCGTTAAAAATTCGTTTATTAAAGAGCCGCCCGAAGTAGTGGAGGCGAAAGAACTGCACAAACCGGTAGTAAAAAAATTTATAAAACGAAGGATAATCATGAAAGGTCTGCATAATCTGTGGGCCGCGGATCTGCTCATCATGAAACAATTCGCCAGAGAGAACAACTGGTACAAATACATCTTAAACGTGATAGACTGTTTTAGCAAATTCGTCCGGTCCGAACCGTTGAAGAAAAAAGACGGTGCCGTAGTGACGGCCGCTTTTGTGAGGATAATAGAGAGAGCGAAAAAGGACGGTCACACTACGCCCGAACTACTGCACACGGATAAGGGGACAGAGTTTAAAAATAAACCTTTTAACGACATGCTCAAAAAACACGGCATAAAAATGTACCATACGGAGAGTGAGGAAAAGTCGGCGATAATCGAGAGATACCACAGAACGTTAAACGATAAATTCAGAGTCAAATTCCAAGTGAGAAACTCGCACAAATGGTACGACGTCTTACAAGAACTCACCGACGAATACAACAAACACGATTACCACAGCACGATAAAAATGCGCCCGGCCGATGTTAATAAGAGCAACGAGTCCGAAGTGTTGGAAATATATAAGGATCTCGAAAGTGAAGTTCCGCGAAAAAAACCGAAATTCGACGTCGGAGACAGAGTCCGTATAACAGCGAGTAAAGTCGTATTTAGAAATAAATATAAACAAAACTGGACTAGCGAAATTTTTGTAATCGCGCAAGTTTTAAACACCAAACCCGTCACGTACAAAATCGAGGCTCTAGATGGTGAAGAAGTAATCGGTGGTTTTTACGAGAGGGAACTGCAAAAGACGGTGTTTTGATTATTTAAAAAAACACTTAAAAATATAGACCCCTTAAAACTACAGGTCCTCGTAATTGTTTATTTTTAGACCCGTGGTTTTGTAATATAAGACTTAATAAGCTTTTATCGCTCGAAAAGGGTTGGGACACAAATCGTGTCCCACCCTGTTTTAGGGGGTCCCACCCCCTAAAACGGGGTCGGACCCAAATTGGGTCCCACCTAAATCAGTCCAAAAATGTTGATTTTTCATTAGCTTTCAAACCCGTCTGCTGTAGATGGGTTAATTTTTCATTACCACCTAACCCCACCTGCAATTTGGGGCTGTTATTCATCATATCAACTTATCCTAGTTTAGGACTTAACACATCCTAATTTAGGACCGTTATTTATAATATCAACTTATCCTAATTTAGGACTTAACACATCCCAATTTAGGACCGTTATTTATAATACCAAGCTATCCTAATTTAGGACTCAACACTTCCTCTTTTAGGGCTGTTATAAATGATTCATTAACGCATCCCAAATTGGGACTAATTTATAATTGAAACAAAAAACGTTTAACGCAATCGTCGAATATATTTTTTAAATTGATCATAAAAAAAACATGACTCGACGAGATACATTTCTATATATTAGTGGGGTAAAATGGTAAACACGATTGATATAAAAAATAACAAGTTTACGTATGAAAATCACGATATTTACAATATATTCGACGGTGATAGAAAACCTTGGTTTCACGCAAATACCATCGCGGAAATATTGGGTTATGTCAGACCGGGAAAAGCGGTAAACGATCATGTCGATGAGAAGTATAAAATCACCTATTTGGAGATAAAACAATACGATACCGCGAAATCCCCTACAAAAGTGCAACCCAATACCGTCTACATCGATGACCTTGGTGTTTGTTGTTTGTTGGTAGCGAGAAAAAATTACATGAACGAATTTAAAGATTGGATTTTCGAGAAACTTTTACCGAAGCTTAGGAAACATCAGTACCGCGTCACTAGTTTGGAATCGGAAAATAAAGTGTTCAAGACTTTGATAAATAACGCGCAGATCCAACAAATGTTCGGTGTTCTAAGGAGGACGGATCATGAAAATGAATATAAATTCGTAGACACGCAAAAACGTGTTTTTGACAAAGCCGTCAACGAATCGGGTGGATACGATCTATGTTTTGAAATTGAATACATAACTATCGACGATGAGATTTTAACTAAAAAGGTGTTGAGAGAAATAGTTAAAGAGGATGTGAAATACGATTATAACCGTAAAAGCAAATGTATAAAAATTCACGATGACGATTTCGACCTAATTAACCTCGTTAAAAAAACATTGTCGGAAGTGATGTTGTGGTGAAATAAATACGTTTCCGATCGTACGAACTATATAATTTATTTTTTTATTTTTTCGATCGTAATAAAACATTAACGTTCGATCGGTTGTTTTTTCTATAGTAGGTACGAAATGAATAACAATAATAATATGGATATTGCGAGTGATGAGATTTCCGACGAAAGTTCTTCATCGTCTTATAATTCTGATGTGTCCAACACAGATGAGGATTACATGGACGATATCGCGAGTAAATTCGTTTTTAATAATCGAGAGGTTACAGTGTTGTTTGATGATGATAATAACTCTTGGTTTAAGGGTAAAGATGTAGCCGAAATATTAGGATATTCAAATTTAAAAAGGGCCTTACAAATGCATGTTAATGATCGTTACAAGAAAAATCTGGCCTATATAGTTGGGACACGATTTGTGTCCCAACCAAATCTGAGCGATTTTGGTGGGACCAAACCTGTTTCGCATCATAAAGGCTTAGAAATTTACATATCTGAGCCCGGATTATATGAATTGATATTTTCATCAAAGTTACCCTCAGCGAATGACTTCAAACGTTGGGTCTTCGAAGACGTTTTACCTTCCATCCGTAAATATGGTGAGTACAAACTGAGAAATAAAAACGTAGAGCTTATGGAAACGATAAGTCGGTTAGAAAATGAAAATCGTCTGATAGAAAATGAAAATCGTCGTTTAAACAATACGATACAAAACATGAAACCTAAAGTAGCTTGTATGCCTCAAAAATCGAACCTAAGACACGTCTTTGCCGTCTTTAAACGATATTCTTATGCAGACGGTATTTATACATACTACTGTGTAAGAACTGAAGATCGGCATTTTTCTACGGTTTATAAAAAGAAAATCGATGAAGGTTATTTACTTTTGTTTTACAAAGATGAAGTGCCGAACAGTATAAACGTTTTGAACTGTGTAAAAGATATCATGAGATACCGCAATATATCCTATAAATCACGCAATAATGTTGTAATCACGCCGTATAATTTCATAGAATTAGTAGAAGAATTCTTCAAAGATTTGAGAAAATAAATAGTAAACATTTTCCCATCCTAATAAATTCTTATTTCTCGTAATTTATTTTATTTCTTTTCTTAACCGGTGCATTATTTTTTTCCTCATAGAGAGTGATGGATATCGTCCCGTATTACGAAGAGAAGATCGAAGATAACCTTCTACCCCAACCATTACGTTGTCTGATAGTAGGCTCCTCGGGCTGTGGAAAAACAAACTTGTTGTTGAATTTTATTTATAATCCGCGCGGTCTCGTGTTTAGAAATTTATATGTGTTCAGCAAGTCTATAGAACAGCCGGCTTATGTAGACTTACGTGAAAAGTACATCGATATGGAGAACAAGTTTAATAAGAAGATAGCTTACTTTTTTAGCAATTGCGAAGATTTACCCCCATTGGATGAATGTAAGAAAAACTCCCTCGTGGTGTTCGACGACTGTTTGATGGAAAAACAAGAAGCGATAAAAGACTACTTCATCAGAGGTAGACATAAAAAACTGTCCTGCGTCTACCTCAGTCAGAGCTACGGTAAAGTCGACATGCAAGTGATACGGAACAACGTCAACCTGCTATGCGTCTTTAAACAAAACAAACACTACACGAAACGTATTTATGACGATTTCGTAGGATCGGACATGACGATTGACGAATTCGAAAAGATGTGTCAAAAGTGTTGGAGCGAACCGTTCGGATTTTTGACAATAAACACCGCTAAGAAAGCGCACAACGGAAAATACATGTTCAAGTTGAAATACGAGTTGAACGATGTTATCGAACAATAATCGACGTGTATGCATCGTTTTTAATAATCGATTCATATACGTTATTTTATAAAAACCACGTGTATGCATCGTTTTTAATAAACGATTCATATACGTTATTTTATAAAAACCACGTGTATGCATCGTTTTTAATAAACGATTCATATACGTTATTTTATAAAAACCACGTGTATGCATCGTTTTTAATAAACGATTCATATACATAATATTTTATAAAAATAACGTGTATGCATCGTTTTTAGATTTTTATTCAAATTTATTTTTTTCTTTATTTTTGAAAAGCGAAACTCTGAACCCGAAACCTATATATAGATAATATAATGAAGAGGAAAAGCGATGATAAGGAGATCATCAGCACGCTGGTGAAAAAACAGAAGATGGCCGATAAGATGTGGCCGGACGATGCCGACGTACGAATGGCTAAAAAATATGAAAAGTTACAAGAAAAATGGCTAGAAGACAGTAAGAAAAATCAGATACGCGAAGCTGAGGAAAGGATAAAGCTTTTCAGTTCACACCCCGTGTTGTTAGTAAATGCCAAACCGAAAGAACAATTGTTAGCGCCTCCTCCTCACCGTGAAAACAAACCGATTACCGTCGCGGAGGCTAAGAGGTTGGATAAATTGGAAGATCGATTAAAGAGTGAATTCGACAAGTCTAGAAGAGTGGAAGTCGAAAAGGTGCGCGAACAAGAGAAGCAACACGAACCCGTAGTTAAAGCTATAAAAGAACAGACGGAAACTTTAAAGACAGAGAAAAAACCCCGTGTCATTTTGAGAAGACCCATCGCCACTGTCGGACAGTTCAGACCTAGAACGTCGAGCACACCCGGTAGACCTGTAGGTAAAGTGGACAAAACACTTGGTAGACCGGTAGATAAAGCGGATGAAACGATAACTCCAATCGAGGACCCAGACGTATTCGATGCGTCTACAGTTTTATCACCGGCGCAAACTTCGCAGGAATTACAGAATCGTTCTATCCGCGAATTCACTGAAAACGAGGAAATTGGTGATATCGCAAAGGAATACCTCTCGAACTGTAACGATATGAGTTTCGGCGTTTATTACGATTTCACGAATAGCAAACTCGCGATTGGATCACAAACCATATCCATCGAAAACAATGATATAATATTAGACAGAACTATGGATAGATATATCGGCACCGAGGGATTGTGGTCACTCTTGACCAAAGCGGAGATTCACGGTGTACAATCCACAGCCGCGGTCGGTACGACACCGAAGGAGAGACTCATAAGTATAGGCGCGTTCACTTCTCAGGACTTTGAAAAATATAAAGATATTTTAATCAAAACACACGCTCTACATCATAACAACGATCCCACCTCACCCAGACCCAAGGCGAGCGGTGGTTGGAAATGGAAGAATTTAATAAGTGACATATGGAAAGAACTCAAACAAAAGCCGTCTTCGTTCGGCAGTGGTCTACTCGTTGATACGAACAACCCCGTGGAATATAAATATATAGACGATTATGACGAGTTGTCGGAGAGAATAAAGTTTATACAAGCCGAGGAGGAAGCGGGAAATAATAATTTTAATAACGAAAAAATTGGGATTGTTAAATTTATAAATAACGAGATTGAAAAATTAATAACCCAACCGGAAGGTGCTAAACACATAAGACGATGTTTGTCAGCGTTAAAGGAAAATAATGTTAAAGGTGGTGAATTGTCGAATGGTACAGATTTTAATGTTCATGTGAATAAATTAGGTTTGGCATCGGATAGGAAGAAATATATGCGCATGTTCAGTAGGAGATGAATATTTTATTTATCTGACAATTTTAAAAGTATATTTTTTATTAAGTTTAAATCGTGTTTTTATTTTTTTTATTCGAAACTGAAAACTTAAAATCTCAATATAGATATGGAAAAGTATTACGAGAAAGCGTCTGATAAGATAGAGCGGTGTGAATTCAATACCGTCCAACCGGTGTCCAATTTAAATTTCAATTCACCGAATAAGTTTACGACATTCTATTTTGACCATGGAGACGCGTTTTATGACAGGAGGATATTTTATCACATACAGGGGGAAGTAGTGAAAAAAGCGGATGATGCGAAGTACGACGCGGCGGATCCTATCAAGTTGATCGATAATTTCCCGGCATTTTTGTTTAAGAGAATCGAATTAAAAAAACACAATCAATTGATAGACTGTGTTGATGAAGTCGGTATCACAAGTACAATTAAAGCTCTAACAACTTATAGTAAATCGGGTGAGAACACTTATTATACGATGGGATTCAAATCTAAATTCGAAAAAGGGGTGGGTAGGTTCGAAGCTTATGGCCCGTTGTCACATCTGGGTCTTGGGTTTTTCGACGCTCTGAGATATCCGATATTCAAAGGAGGTTTTGAAATAATTTTTACAAGAAACGAAGATGATGACGCGATATACCGTTGGAAGGAGGGTACTGGCACTAACGAAAAAACGGCGGCCGAGGCGAAGATAAAAATCACGAGTTTCGTGTTAAAAGTACCCTTAGTCGATTATGAAGGAATAAAAAAATTACCACTCATACAAGGACTAAAACGATTGAGTGATAAGGGTGATTTAACATACAGGTATTACCAGTGGCAGTGCATAGAAAAAAACTTTGTGTCGGGGTCTTCATATAGTTTCGACATATCCAACATATACCGGAATATATCCAACCCGCTGTTTATAATCATAGGTTTACAGACCAGCCGTAAAAACAATCAAGAGAAGGATCCGAGCCGATTCAACGCTGTAAACATAAAAAAACTACCATGTTATAATCAACGGACAACGGTATCCAAAGGAGGAGCAAAATTTGGTGAGGACGATGCCGATCTTGTAGACAAGTATCCGTTGTTGGTCGTTGACACGCATCGCCACCCGTTCTCCACTGATAATAAAAGAAACGATATTCAAATAAAATTGGACTTTACTAACGCCGTTGCCAGTCCGGTGGCGGATCAGGGGACGACCGCTTATGTGGTAGTGGTTTCGGATATAGGTTTCAGCTATGATTTGGAGAAGAATTCTATTAGAATGTTTTGAGATATACACGTAGTTTTGCAATATGATAATATAAAATAGTAATATTAAATCTTGCCTTAAAACTTGAAGATAATTTTTTTTTTTAAGTGCCGATGGGTACTAGTGAAAAGCCCTGTCACTGCGTCATAGACAGGGGCGTGATAGACTTTGATTATACAGGCGATTTGCGTGTGTTGTTGTTTAACCATTCGGATGATGATTTCATCGTTAAAAGAGGTGATCGAATCGCTCAGTTAATATTGGAGGTTTATAGAAACGATGTGCCGGTAGACGGTGGAATCGATATGCGGAATACGGAACGCGGAAGTAATGGATTCGGTTCGACCGGTGTGTAATGAATTTTTAATTACATACGATGATTTTAATTATTTAATTTATTTTTTATTTTTTTATTTTTTTACGTCTGAAATATATTTCTGCAAATCGGTTTAATAAAAAACTCGGTTGGAATTTAAATGATATACTATATAGATGAATAAAATGGAGTCTCATAACATGATTATTACTCTGGAAGGAAATATCGGTGCGGGTAAAACTACTTTTGCCACAGGCTTGTTTGATCGGTTTAAAAACCTAGGGTTTAAAACCGTCCACATACAAGAGCCAGTCGGCGCATGGCGGGATTTTCACGGTACGAATTTATTAGACCTCTTGTATAAAGATATCGATAGATGGGCCTTCACTTTTCAAGCTAACGCGTTAATGTATATGACGGAGTGCGATAAGAGAGCCGTTGAATATGCGAAGAAGGGTTATATTGTGATTAAAGAGCGCTCTGCGTTCACTGTAAGACATGTTTTTAATGAACATTACAAAAAGTTTATGACGCCCGCTGAGGTTCAAATTTTAACGGATCTAAGTAATAAGTATGTCGATCCGCGTAAGACTGCATTTGATGAGGGCGGTGTTAAAGATATTACCTTGTACTTGCGGACGAATCCAACAACATGTTTTGAACGTAAGTTAATAAGAAGGCGTCCGGAAGAAGTGGGTAAAAAGAACCTTGTGGATGAAGAGTATTTAAAAGAATTGCATGCGATTCACGAGGCTGCTATTTCCAAGTCGATCGGGGAGGTTATTACAGCTGATGGAACTAAATTTGACCCTAATGATCCGAAGTCAGTTAGAATTTTAGGGAGTGACGAGTTTGTGTTTGATGCTTTAATGGACATTGGTGAGTTGGATGTTTTGGATAATATCGGTGATACTATAGGAATTAAAGTTAATCTAGAGGATTGTTGGACGTTTGAGGGATATAAAATTACCCGTAAGAAATGTTAATTATGTTTTAAAGCGTTATAAATTGATTTTATTTTTTTTTTTGTCAAGGTCTGTTAGGATAAAAATGCTTGCTAAAGGGCCCTATGTGAGGTTAAATAGGGTGCTTAAAGTTAGGGTTGTTGGGTTTAAATAGGGCGCTTTAAGGTTTGGTCCCACCAAAATCGCTCAGATTTGGTTGGGACACAAATCATGTCCCAACTATATAGGCCAGATTTTTCTTGTAACGATCATTAACATGCATTTGTAAATTAAAAACATCAAACTGTTCAAATTAATTGTATTTATATTTTAAGTTTGAAAATCGAGAAATGACGGGAAATTGGGTTGAATATGCCCGCTAAAGGACGCTATGTGAGGTTAAATAGGGCGCTTAAAGTTGGGTTAGGGCGCTTAAAGTTGGGTTTAAATAGGGAGCCTTAGGTTAGGTTTGAAAATTGAGAACTGACAATACGAATGACTTTGCTCGCGGTCGAGATTGAGTGACTTTGCTCGCGGTCAAAAGATGAGGTCACCTTGTGATAATGATAGATAGCTTCGCGGGTCATCTCGTGATAATGAGAGCGTTCAGCGTTTCTCTTGTTTTATAAACTACACTAACTCACAATATTTTAACTGTTTAAAAAGAACCATATTTATGTTTAAGCTATAAACTATAAACGTGAAATCCTAGTATGGGATAGAAGTAGTCCTGGAATAAGACGTCCTAGAATAGGATGGAAGGCGTCCTGGAATAGGATAACACAACCATCCTGGAATAGGATCGAAGGTGTCCTGGGATAGGACGTCCTGAAATGGGATAGAAGTAGTCCTGGAATAAGACGTCCTAGAGTGGGATGGAAGGCGTCTTGGAATAGGATAACACAACCATCCTGGAATAGGATCGAAGGTGTCCTGGAATGGGACGTCCTGAAATGGGATCGAAGATGTCCTGGAATAGGATCGCACCCCTCGCACCCCTCATAGGCTGTCAATTCCTGTATTTATACTACTCTAAGTTTTTACGGTAACTTGGGTGGTATAATACAGAAGTTCTGGTCCTATTCTATCACCCTACGTGTACGTAATGTTGGCACACAAAGCGACTATTTTAATCACCCGTATTTCCAAAACCTAAGTTTTTACGGTAACTTGGGTGGTATAGTACTAAAGTTCTGGTCCTATTCTTTCATCCTATGTGTACGTCATGTTGGCACACTACCGTATTTATTTTATTTTTCATGTCATACTTTGACAAATCGCTGTCCGCACATCTCAATGCGACTACTTTAATCAGCCATATTTCCAAAACCTACGTTTTTACGGTAACTTGGGTGGTATAATACAGAAGTTCTGGTCCTATTCTATCACCCTACGTGTACGTCATGTATCCACAATTCCGTATTTATTTTTATATTTCATGTCAAACTTAGACAAATCGCTGTCCGCACATCTCATTGCGACTACTTTAATCAGCCATATTTCCAAAACCTAAGTTTTTACGGTAACCTGGGTGGTATAATACAGAAGTTCTGGTCCTATTCTATCACCCTATATGTACGCAATGTTGGCACACCTCCGTATTTATTATTATATTTCATGTCATACTTAGACAAATCGTTGTCCGCACATCGCATAGCGACTAATTTAATCACCCATATATCCAAAACCTAAGATTTTAAGGTAACTTGGGTGGATAGTACAGAAGTTCTGGTCCTATTCTATCTCCCTATGTGTACGTCATGTATCCACAATTCCGTATTTATTTTTATATTTCATGTCAAACTTAGACAAATCGTTGTCCGCACATCGCATAGCGACTAATTTAATCACCCATATTTCCAAAACCTAAGTTTTTACGGTAACTTGGGTGGTATAGTACTAAAGTTCTGGACCTATTCTATCATCCTATGTGTACGTCATGTTGGCACACCTCCGTATTTTTTTTATATTTCGTGTCAAACTTCGACAAATCGTTGTCCGCACATCGCATAGCGACTAATTTAATCACCCATATTTCCAAAACCTAAGTTTTTACGGTAACTTGGGTGGTATAATACAGAAGTTCTGGTCCTATTCTATCAACCTATGTGTACGTCATGTATCCACAATTCCGTATTTATTTTTATATTTCATGTCAAACTTAGACAAATCGCTGTCCGCACATCTCAATGCGACTAATTTAATCACCCATATTTCCAAAACCTAAGTTTTTACGGTAACTTGGGTGGTATAATACAGAAGTTCTGGTCCTATTCTATCACCCTATGTGTACGTAATGTTGGCACACCTCCGTATTTATTATTATATTTCATGTCAAACTTAGACAAATCGTTGTCCGCACATCGCATAGCGACTAATTTAATCACCCATATTTCCAAAACCTACGTTTTTAAGGTAACATGGGTGGTATAATACTAAATTTCAGGACCTATTCTTTCATCCTATGTGTACGTCATGTTGGCACACTTCCGTATTTATTTTATTTTTTATGTCATACTTTGACAAATCGCTGTCCGCACATCTCAATGCGACTACTTTAATCAGCCATATTTCCAAAACCTAAGTTTTTACGGTAACTTGGGTGGTATAATACAGAAGTTCTGGTCCTATTTCATCACCCTACGTGTACGTCATGCTGACACACTGCCGTATTTATTTTATATTTTATGTCAAACTTAGGTGGATCACTGTCCACACATCCAAAGCGACTAATTTAATCACCCATATTTCCAAAACCTAAGTTTTTACGGTAACTTGGATGGTATTATACAGAAGTTCTGGTCCTATTCTATCACCCTATATGTACGTAATGTTGGCACACCTCCGTATTTATTATTATATTTCATGTCATACTTAGACAAATCGTTGTCCGCACATCGCATAGCGACTAATTTAATCACCCATATATCCAAAACCTAAGATTTTAAGGTAACTTGGGTGGTATAGTACAGAAGTTCTGGTCCTATTCTATCACCCTATGTGTACGTCATGTAACCACAATTCCGTATTTATTTTTATATTTCATGTCAATCTTAGACAAATCGTTGTCCGCACATCGCATAGCGACTAATTTAATCACCCATATATCCAAAACCTAAGTTTTTACGGTAACTTGGGTGGTATAGTACTAAAGTTCTGGACCTATTCTATCATCCTATGTGTACGTCATGTTGGCACACCTCCGTATTTTTTTTATATTTCGAGTCAAACTTCGACAAATCGTTGTCCGCACATCGCATAGCGACTAATTTAATCAGCCATATTTCCAAAACCTAAGTTTTTACGGTAACTTGGGTGGTATAATACAGAAGTTCTGGTCCTATTCTATCACCCTATGTGTACGTCATGTATCCACAATTCCGTATTTATTTTTATATTTCATGTCAAACTTAGACAAATCGTTGTCCGCACATCGCATAGCGACTAATTTAATCACCCATATTTCTAAAACCTAAGTTTTTAAGGTAACTTGGGTGGTATAATACTAAATTTCAGGACCTATTCTATCATCCTATGTGTACGTCATGTTTGCACACTTCCGTATTTATTTTATTTTTCATGTCATACTTTGACAAATCGCTGTCCGCACATCTCAATGCGACTACTTTAATCAGCCATATTTCCAAAATCTAAGATTTTACGGTAACTCGGGTGGTATAATACAGAAGTTCTGGTCCTATTTCATCACCCTACGTGTACGTCATGCTGACACACTGCCGTATTTATTTTATATTTTATGTCAAACTTAGGTGGATCACTGTCCACACATCCAAAGCGACTATTTTAATCACCCGTATATCCAAAACCTAAGTTTTTAAGGTAACTTGGGTGGTATAGTACTAAAGTTCTGGACCCATTCTATCATCCTATGTGTACGTCATGTTGGAACACTTCCGTATTTTTTTTATATTTCGTGTCAAACTTCGACAAATCGCTGTCCGCCCATCGCAAAGCGACTACCTTAATCAGCCATATTTCCAAAACCTAAGTTTTTACGGTAACTTGGGTGGTATAATAGAGAAGTTCTGGTCCTATTCTATCACCCTATGTGTACGTCATGTACCCACAATTCCGTATTTATTTTTATATTTCATGTCAAACTTAGACAAATCGTTGTCCGCACTACGCATAGCGACTAATTTAATCAGCCATATTTCCAAAACCTAAGTTTTTACGGTAACTTGGGTGGTATAATACAGAAGTTCTGGTCCTATTCTATCACCCTATGTGTACGTAATGTTGGCACACCTCCGTATTTATTATTATATTTCATGTCAAACTTAGACAAATCGTTGTCCGCACATCGCATAGCGACTAATTTAATCACCCATATTTCCAAAACCTACGTTTTTAAGGTAACATGGGTGGTATAATACTAAATTTCAGGACCTATTCTTTCATCCTATGTGTACGTCATGTTGGCACACTTCCGTATTTATTTTATTTTTTATGTCATACTTTGACAAATCGCTGTCCGCACATCTCAATGCGACTACTTTAATCAGCCATATTTCCAAAACCTAAGTTTTTACGGTAACTTGGGTGGTATAATACAGAAGTTCTGGTCCTATTTCATCACCCTACGTGTACGTCATGCTGACACACTGCCGTATTTATTTTATATTTTATGTCAAACTTAGGTGGATCACTGTCCACACATCCAAAGCGACTAATTTAATCACCCATATTTCCAAAACCTAAGTTTTTACGGTAACTTGGATGGTATTATACAGAAGTTCTGGTCCTATTCTATCACCCTATATGTACGTAATGTTGGCACACCTCCGTATTTATTATTATATTTCATGTCATACTTAGACAAATCGTTGTCCGCACATCGCATAGCGACTAATTTAATCACCCATATATCCAAAACCTAAGATTTTAAGGTAACTTGGGTGGTATAGTACAGAAGTTCTGGTCCTATTCTATCACCCTATGTGTACGTCATGTAACCACAATTCCGTATTTATTTTTATATTTCATGTCAAACTTAGACAAATCGTTGTCCGCACATCGCATAGCGACTAATTTAATCACCCATATATCCAAAACCTAAGTTTTTACGGTAACTTGGGTGGTATAGTACTAAAGTTCTGGACCTATTCTATCATCCTATGTGTACGTCATGTTGGCACACCTCCGTATTTTTTTTATATTTCGAGTCAAACTTCGACAAATCGTTGTCCGCACATCGCATAGCGACTAATTTAATCAGCCATATTTCCAAAACCTAAGTTTTTACGGTAACTTGGGTGGTATAATACAGAAGTTCTGGTCCTATTCTATCACCCTATGTGTACGTCATGTATCCACATTTCCGTATTTATTTTTATATTTCATGTCAAACTTAGACAAATCGTTGTCCGCACATCGCATAGCGACTAATTTAATCACCCATATTTCTAAAACCTAAGTTTTTAAGGTAACTTGGGTGGTATAATACTAAATTTCAGGACCTATTCTATCATCCTATGTGTACGTCATGTTTGCACACTTCCGTATTTATTTTATTTTTCATGTCATACTTTGACAAATCGCTGTCCGCACATCTCAATGCGACTACTTTAATCAGCCATATTTCCAAAATCTAAGATTTTACGGTAACTCGGGTGGTATAATACAGAAGTTCTGGTCCTATTTCATCACCCTACGTGTACGTCATGCTGACACACTGCCGTATTTATTTTATATTTTATGTCAAACTTAGGTGGATCACTGTCCACACATCGCATAGCGACTATTTTAATCACCCGTATATCCAAAACCTAAGTTTTTAAGGTAACTTGGGTGGTATAGTACTAAAGTTCTGGACCCATTCTATCATCCTATGTGTACGTCATGTTGGAACACTTCCGTATTTTTTTTATATTTCGTGTCAAACTTCGACAAATCGCTGTCCGCCCATCGCAAAGCGACTACCTTAATCAGCCATATTTCCAAAACCTAAGTTTTTACGGTAACTTGGGTGGTATAATAGAGAAGTTCTGGTCCTATTCTATCACCCTATGTGTACGTCATGTATCCACAATTCCGTATTTATTTTTATATTTCATGTCAAACTTAGACAAATCGTTGTCCGCACATCGCATAGCGACTAATTTAATCACCCATATTTCCAAAACCTAAGTTTTTACGGTAACTTGGGTGGTATAATCCAGAAGTTCTGGTCCTATTCTATCACCCTATGTGTACGTCATGTATCCACAATTCCGTATTTATTTTTATATTTCATGTCAAACTTAGACAAATCGTTGTCCGCACATCGCATAGCGACTAATTTAATCACCCATATTTCCAAAACCTAAGTTTTTAAGGTAACTTGGGTGGTATAATACTAAATTTCAGGATCTATTCTATCATCCTATGTGTACGTCATGTTGGCACACTTCCGTATTTATTTTATTTTTCATGTCATACTTTGACAAATCGCTGTCCGCACATCTCAGTGCGACTACTTTAATCAGCCATATTTCCAAAACCTAAGTTTTTACGGTAACTTGGGTGGTATAATACAGAAGTTCTGGTCCTATTCTATCACCCTATGTGTACGTCATGTTGGCACACCTCCGTATTTATTATTATATTTCATGTCATACTTAGACAAATCGTTGTCCGCACATCGCATAGCGACTAATTTAATCACCCATATTTCCAAAACCTAAGTTTTTAAGGTAACTTGGGTGGTATAATACAGAAGTTCTGGTCCTATTCTATCACCCTATGTGTACGTCATGTATCCACAATTCCGTATTTATTTTTATATTTCATGTCAAACTTAGACAAATCGTTGTCCGCACATCGCATAGCGACTAATTTAATCACCCATATTTCCAAAACCTAAGTTTTTAAGGTAACTTGGTTGGTATAATACTAAATTTCAGGACCTATTCTATCATCCTATGTGTACGTCATGTTGGCACACTTCCGTATTTATTTTATTTTTCATGTCATACTTTGACAAATCGCTGTCCGCACATCTCAATGCGACTACTTTAATCAGCCATATTTCCAAAACCTAAGTTTTTACGGTAACTTGGGTGGTATAATACAGAAGTTTTGGTCCTATTCTATCACCCTATGTGTACGTCATGTATACACAATTCCGTATTTATTTTTATATTTCATGTCAAACTTAGACAAATCGTTGTCCGCACATCGCATAGCGACTAATTTAATCACCCATATTTCCAAAACCTAAGTTTTTAAGGTAACTTGGGTGGTATAATACTAAATTTCAGGACCTATTCTATCATCCTATGTGTACGTCATGTTAGCACACTTCCGTATTTATTTTATTTTTCATGTCATACTTTGACAAATCGCTGTCCGCACATCTCAATGCGACTACTTTAATCAGCCATATTTCCAAAACCTAAGTTTTTACGGTAACTTGGGTGGTATAATACAGAAGTTCTGGTCCTATTTCATCACCCTACGTGTACGACATGCTGACACACTGCCGTATTTATTTTATATTTTATGTCAAACTTAGGTGGATCGCTGTCCACACATCCAAAGCGACTATTTTAATCACCCGTATTTCCAAAACCTAAGTTTTGACGGTAACCTGAGTGGTATAATAATATAGTTCTATTCCTATTCTATCACCCAATGTGTACGTCATGTATCCAAAATTCCGTATTTATTTTTATATTTCATGTCAAACGTAGACAAATCGTTGTCCGCACATCGCATAGCGACTAATTTAATCACCCATATTTCCAAAACCTAAGTTTTTAAGGTAACTTGGGTGGTATAGTACTAAAGTTCTGGTCCTATTCTTTCATCCTACGTGTACGTCATGCTGACACACTGCCGTATTTATTTTATATTTTATGTCAAACTTAGGTGGATCGCTGTCCACACATCCAAAGCGACTATTTTAATCACCCGTATTTCCAAAACCTAAGTTTTTAAGGTAAGTTGGGTGGTATAGTACTAAAGTTCTGGACCTATTCTATCATCCTATGTGTACGTCATGTTGGCACACCTCCGTATTTTTTTATATTTCGTGTCAAACTTCGACAAATCTCTCTCCGCACATCTCAATGCGACTACTTTAATCAGCCATATTTCCAAAACCTAAGTTTTTACGGTAACTTGGGTGGTATAATACAGAAGTTCTGGACCTATTCTATCATCCTATGTGTACGTAATGTTGGCACACCTCCGTATTTATTATTATATTTCATGTCATACTTAGACAAATCGTTGTCCGCACATCGCATAGCGACTAATTTAATCACCCATATTTCTAAAACCTAAGTTTTTACGGTAACTTGGGTGGTATAATACAGAAGTTCTGGTCCTATTCTATCACCCTATGTGTACGTCATTTATCCACAATTCCGTATTTATTTTTATATTTCATGTCAAACTTAGACAAATCGCTGTCCGCACATCTCAATGCGACTACTTTAATCAGCCATATTTCCAAAACCTAAGTTTTTACGGTAACTTGGGTGGTATAATACAGAAGTTCTGGTCCTATTCTATCACCCTACGTGTACATAATGTTGGCACACCTCCGTATTTATAATTATATTTTATGTCATACTTAGACAAATTTTTGTCCGCACATCGCATAGCGACTAATTTAATCACCCATATTTCCAAAACCTAAGTTTTTAAGGTAACTTGGGTGGTATAGTACTAAAGTTCTGGTCCTATTCTTTCATCCTACGTGTACGTCATGCTGACACACTGCCGTATTTATTTTATATTTTATGTCAAACTTAGGTGGATCGCTGTCCACACATCCAAAGCGACTATTTTAATCACCCGTATTTCCAAAACCTAAGTTTTTAAGGTAAGTTGGGTGGTATAGTACTAAAGTTCTGGACCTATTCTATCATCCTATGTGTACGTCATGTTGGCACACCTCCGTATTTTTTTTATATTTCGTGTCAAACTTCGACAAATCTCTCTCCGCACATCTCAATGCGACTACTTTAATCAGCCATATTTCCAAAACCTAAGTTTTTACGGTAACTTGGGTGGTATAATACAGAAGTTCTGGACCTATTCTATCATCCTATGTGTACGTAATGTTGGCACACCTCCGTATTTATTATTATATTTCATGTCATACTTAGACAAATCGTTGTCCGCACATCGCATAGCGACTAATTTAATCACCCATATTTCTAAAACCTAAGTTTTTACGGTAACTTGGGTGGTATAATACAGAAGTTCTGGTCCTATTCTATCACCCTATGTGTACGTCATGTATCCACAATTCCGTTTTTATTTTTATATTTCATGTCAAACTTAGACAAATCGCTGTCCGCACATCTCAATGCGACTACTTTAATCAGCCATATTTCCAAAACCTAAGTTTTTACGGTAACTTGGGTGGTATAATACAGAAGTTCTGGTCCTATTCTATCACCCTACGTGTACATAATGTTGGCACACCTCCGTATTTATAATTATATTTCATGTCATACTTAGACAAATTTTTGTCCGCACATCGCATAGCGACTAATTTAATCACCCATATTTCCAAAACCTAAGTTTTTAAGGTAACTTGGGTGGTATAGTACTAAAGTTCTGGTCCTATTCTTTCATCCTACGTGTACGTCATGCTGACACACTGCCGTATTTATTTTATATTTTATGTCAAACTTAGGTGGATCGCTGTCCACACATCCAAAGCGACTATTTTAATCACCCGTATTTCCAAAACCTAAGTTTTTAAGGTAACTTGGGTGGTATAGTACTAAAGTTCTGGACCTATTCTATCATCCTATGTGTACGTCATGTATCCACAATTCCGTATTTATTTTTATATTTCATGTCAAACTTAGACAAATCGTTGTCCGCACATCGCATAGCGACTATTTTAATCACCCGTATTTCCAAAACCTAAGTTTTTAAGGTAACTTGGGTGGTATAATACTAAATTTCAGGACCTATTCTATCATCCTATGTGTACGTCATGTTAGCACACTTCCGTATTTATTTTATTTTTCATGTCATACTTTGACAAATCGCTGTCCGCACATCTCAAGGCGACTACTTTAATCAGCCATATTTCCAAAACCTAAGTTTTTACGGTAACTTGGGTGGTATAATACTGAAGTTCTGGTCCTATTTCATCACCCTACGTGTACGTCATGCTGACACACTGCCGTATTTATTTTATATTTTATGTCAAACTTAGGTGGATCGCTGTCCACACCTCCAAAGCGACTATTTTAATCACCCGTATTTCCAAAACCTAAGTTTTGACGGTAACCTGAGTGGTATAATAATATAGTTCTAATCCTATTCTATCACCCAATGTGTACGTCAAGTATCCAAAATTCCGTATTTATTTTTATATTTCATGTCAAACTTAGACAAATCGTAGTCCGCACATCGCATAGCGACTAATTTAATCACCCATATTTCCAAAACCTAAGTTTTTAAGGTAACTTGGGTGGTATAGTACTAAAGTTCTTGTCCTATTCTTTCATCCTACGTGTACGTCATGCAGACACACTGCCGTATTTATTTTATATTTTATGTCAAACTTAGGTGGATCGCTGTCCACACATCCAAAGCGACTATTTTAATCACCCGTATTTCCAAAACCTAAGTTTTTAAGGTACTTTGGGTGGTATAGTACTAAAGTTCTGGACCTATTCAATCATCCTATGTGTACGTCATGTTGGCACACCTCCGTATTTTTTTTATATTTCGTGTCAAACTTCGACAAATCTCTGTCCGCACATCTCAATGCGACTATTTTAATCAGCAATATTTCCAAAACCTAAGGTTTTACGGTAACTTGGGTAGTATAATACAGCAGTTCTGGACCTATTCTATCATCCTATGTGTACGTAATGTTGGCACACCTCCGTATTTATTATTATATTTCATGTCATACTTAGACAAATCGTTGTCCGCACATCGCATAGCGACTAATTTAATCACCCATATTTCCAAAACCTAAGTTTTTAAGGTAACTTGGGTGGTATAGTACTAAAGTTCTGGACCTATTCTATCATCCTACGTGTACGTCATGCTGGCACACCTCCGTATTTTTTTTATATTTCGTGTCAAACTTCGACAAATCTCTGTTCGCACATCTCAATGCGACTACTTTAATCAGCCATATTTCCAAAACCTAAGTTTTTACGGTAACTTGGGTGGTATAGTACTAAAGTTCTGGACCTATTCTATCATCCTACGTGTACGTCATGCTGGCACACCTCCGTATTTTTTTTATATTTCGTGTCAAACTTCGACAAATCTCTGTTCGCACATCTCAATGCGACTACTTTAATCACTCATATTTCCAAAACCTAAGTTTTTATGGTATCTTGGGTGGTATAATACAGAAGTTCTGGTCCTATTCTATCACCCTATGTGTACGTCATGTATCCACAATTCCGTATTTATTTTTATATTTCATGTCAATCTTAGACAAATCGCTGTCCGCACATCTCAATGCGACTACTTTAATCAGCCATATTTCCAATACCTAAGTTTTTACGGTAACTTGGGTGGTATAGTACAGAAGTTCTTGTCCTATTCTATCACCCTACGTGTACGTAATGTTGGCACACCTCCGTTTTTATTATTATATTTCATGTCATACTTAGACAAATCGTTGTCCGCACATCGCATAGCGACTAATTTAATCACCCATATTTCCAAAACCTAAGTTTTTACGGTAACTTGGGTGGTATAGTACTAAATTTCTGGTCCTATTCTTTCATCCTACGTGTACGTAATGTTGGCACACCTCCGTATTTATTATTATATTTCATGTCATACTTAGACAAATCGTTGTCCGCACATCGCATAGCGACTAATTTAATCACCCATATATCCAAATCCTAAGATTTTAAGGTAACTTGGGTGGTATAGTACTAAAGTTCTGGACCTATTCTATCATCCTATGTGTACGTCATGTTGGCAAACCTCCGTATTTTTTTTATATTTCGTGTAAAAATTCGACAAATCTCTGTCCGCACATCTCAATGCGACTACTTTAATCAGCCATATTTCCAAAACCTAAGTTTTTACGGTAACTTGGGTGGTATAATACAGAAGTTCTGGTCCTATTCTATCACCCTATGTGTACGTCATGTATCCACAATTCCGTATTTATTTTTATATTTCATGTCATACTTAGACAAATCGTTGTCCGCACATCGCATAGCGACTAATTTAATCACCCATATTTCCAAAACCTAAGTTTTTAAGGTAGCTTGGGTGGTATAATACTAAATTTCAGGACCTATTCTATCATCCTATGTGTACGTCATGTTGGCACACTTCCGTATTTATTTTATTTCTCATGTCATACTTTGACAAATCGCTGTCCGCACATCTCAATGCGACTAATGTAATCAGCCATATTTCCAAAACCTAAGTTTTTACGGTAACTTGGGTGGTATAATACAGAAGTTCTGGTCCTATTTCATCACCCTACGTGTACGTCATGCTGACACACTGCCGTATTTATTTTATATTTTATGTCAAACTTAGGTGTATCACTGTCCACACATCCAAAGCGACTATTTTAATCACCCGTATTTCCAAAACCTAAGTTTTTAAGGTAACTTGGGTGGTATAGTACTAGAGTTCTGGACCTATTCTATCATCCTATGTGTACGTCATGTTGGCACACCTCCGTATTTTTTTATATTTCGTGTCAAACTTCGACAAATCTCTGTCCGCACATCTCAATGCGACTAACTTAATCAGCCATATTTCCAAAACCTAAGTTTTTACGGTAACTTGGTTGGTATAATACAGAAGTTCTGGTCCTATTCTATCACCCTACCTGTACGTAATGTTGTTACACCTCCGTATTTATTTTTATATTTCATGTCAAACTTAGACAAATCGTTGTCCGCACATCGCATAGCGACTAATTTAATCACCCATATTTCCAAAACCTAAGTTTTTACGGTAACTTGGGTGGTATAGTACTAAAGTTCTGGAGCTATTCTATCATCCTATGTGTACGTCATGTTGGCACACCTCCGTAATTTTTTTATATTTCGTGTCAAACTTCGACAAATCTCTGTCCGCACATCTCAATGCGACTACTTTAATCAGCCATATTTCCAAAACCTAAGTTTTTACGGTAACTTGGGTGGTATAATACAGAAGTTCTGGTCCTATTCTATCACCCTATGTGTACGTCATGTATCCACAATTCCGTATTTATTTTTATATTTCATGTCAAACTTAGACAAATCGTTGTCCGCACATCGCATAGCGACTAATTTAATCACCCATATTTCCAAAACCTAAGTTTTTAAGGTAACTTGGGTGGTATAGTACTAAAGTTCTGGTCCTATTCTTTCATCCTACGTGTACGTCATGCTGACAAACTGCCGTATTTATTTTATATTTTATGTCAAACTTAGGTGGATCGCTGTCCACACATCCAAAGCGACTATTTTAATCACCCGTATTTCCAAAACCTAAGTTTTTAAGGTAACTTGGGTGGTATAGTACTAAAGTTCTGGACCTATTCTATCATCCTATGTGTACGTCATGTTGGCACACTGCCGTATTTATTTTATTTTTCATGTCATACTTTGACAAATCGCTGTCCGCACATCTCAATGCGACTACTTTAATCAGCCATATTTCCAAAACCTAAGTTTTTACGGTAACTTGGGTGGTATAATACAGAAGTTCTGGTCCTATTCTATCACCCTATGTGTACGTCATGTATCCACAATTCCGTATTTATTTTTATATTTCATGTCAAACTTAGACAAATCGATGTCCGCACATCGCATAGCGACTAATTTAATCACCCATATTTCCAAAACCTAAGTTTTTAAGGTAACTTGGGTGGTATAATACAGAAGTTCTGGTCCTATTCTATCACCCTATGTGTACGTCATGTATCCACAATTCCGTATTTATTTTTATATTTCATGTCAAACTTAGACAAATCGTTGTCCGCACATCGCATAGCGACTAATTTAATCACCCGTATTTCCAAAACCTAAGTTTTTAAGGTACCTTGGGTGGTATAGTACTAAAGTTCTGGACCTATTCTATCATCCTATGTGTACGTAATGTTGGCACACCTCCGTATTTTTTTTTATTTCGTGTCAAACTTCGACAAATCTCTGTCCGCACATCTCAATGCGACTACTTTAATCAGCCATATTTCCAAAACCTAAGTTTTACGGTAACTTGGGTGGTATAATACAGAGGTTTACGTCCTATTCTATCACCCTACGTGTACGTAATGTTGGCACACCTCCGTATTTATTATTATTTTTCATGTCATACTTAGACAAATCGTTGTCCGCACATCGCATAGCGACTAATTTAATCACCCATATTTCCTAAGTTTTTACGGTAACTTGGGTGGTATAGTACAGAAGTTCTGGTCCTATTCTATCACCCTATGTGTACGTCATGTATCCACAATTCCGTATTTATTTTTATATTTCATGTCAAACTTAGACAAATCGTTGTCCGCACATCGCATAGCGACTAATTTATTCACCCATATTTCCAAAACCTAAGTTTTTAAGGTAACTTGGGTGGTATAATACAGAAGTTCTGGTCCTATTCTATCACCCTATGTGTACGTCATGTATCCACAATTCCGTATTTATTTTTATATTTCATGTCAAACTTAGACAAATCGTTGTCCGCACATCGCATAGCGACTAATTTAATCACCCGTATTTCCAAAACCTAAGTTTTTAAGGTAACTTGGGTGGTATAGTACTAAAGTTCTGGACCTATTCTATCATCCTATGTGTACGTAATGTTGGCACACCTCCGTATTTTTTTTTATTTCGTGTCAAACTTCGACAAATCTCTGTCCGCACATCTCAATGCGACTACTTTAATCAGCCATATTTCCAAAACCTAAGTTTTTACGGTAACTTGGGTGGTATAATACAGAAGTTCTGGTCCTATTCTATCACCCTACGTGTACGTAATGTTGGCTCACCTCCGTATTTATTATTATATTTCATGTCATACTTAGACAAATCGTTGTCCGCACATCGCATAGCGACTAATTTAATCACCCATATTTCCAAAACCTAAGTTTTTAAGGTAACTTGGGTGGTATAATACTAAATTTCAGGACCTATTCTATCATCCTATGTGTACGTCATGTTGGCACACTTCCGTATTTATTTTATTTTTCATGTCATACTTTGACAAATCGCTGTCCGCACATCTCAATGCGACTACTTTAATCAGCCATATTTCCAAAACCTAAGTTTTTACGGTAACTTGGGTGGTATAATACAGAAGTTCTGGTCCTATTCTATCACCCTATGTGTACGTAATGTTGGCACACCTCCGTATTTATTATTATATTTCATGTTATACTTAGACAAATCATTGTCCGCACATCGCATAGCGACTAATTTAATCACCCATATTTCCAAAACCTAAGTTTTTGCGGTAACTTGGGTGGTATAATACAGAAGTTCTGGTCCTATTCTATCACCCTACGTGTACGTAATGTTGGCACACCTCCGTATTTATTATTATATTTCATGTCATACTTAGACAAATCGTTGTCCGCATATCGCATAGCGACTAATTTAATCACCCATATTTCCAAAACCTAAGTTTTTAAGGTAACTTGGGTGGTATAGTACTAAAGTTCTGGTCCTATTCTTTCATCCTACGTGTACGTCATGCTGACACACTGCCGTATTTTTTTTTCATGTCATACTTTGACAAATCGCTGTCCGCACATCTATATGCGACTACTTTAATCAGCCATATTTCCAAAACCTAAGTTTTTACGGTAACTTGGGTGGTATAATACAGAAGTTCTGGTCCTATTCTATCACCCTACGTGTACGTAATGTTGGCACACCTCCGTATTTATTATTATATTTCATGTCATACTTAGACAAATCATTGTCCGCACATCGCATAGCGACTAATTTAATCACCCATATTTCCAAAACCTAAGTTTTTACGGTAACTTGGGTGGTATAATACAGAAGTTCTGGTCCTATTCTATCACCCTACGTGTACGTAATGTTGGCACACCTCCGTATTTATTTTTATATTTCATGTCAAACTTAGACAAATCATTGTCCGCACATCGCATAGCGACTAATTTAATCACCCATATTTCCAAAACCTAAGTTTTTAAGGTAACTTGGGTGGTATAATACAGAAGTTCTGGTCCTATTCTATCACCCTATGTGTACGTCATGTATCCACAATTCCGTATTTATTTTTATATTTCATGTCAAAATTAGACAAATCGTTGTCCGCACATCGCATAGCGACTAATTTAATCACCCGTATTTCCAAAACCTTAGTTTTTAAGGTAACTTGGGTGGTATAGTACTAAAGTTCTGGACCTATTCTATCATCCTATGTGTACGTCATGTTGGCACACCTCCGTATTTTTTTTATATTTCGTGTCAAACTTTGACAAATCTATGTCCGCACATCTCAATGCGACTACTTTAATCAGCCAAATTTCCAAAACCTAAGTTTTTACGGTAACTTGGGTGGTATAGTACTAAAATTCTGGACCTATTCTATCATCCTATGTGTACGTAATGTTGGCACACCTCCGTATTTATTATTATATTTCATGTCATACTTAGACAAATCGTTGTCCGCACATCGCATAGCGACTAATTTAATCACCCGTATTTCCAAAACCTAAGTTTTTAAGGTAACTTGGGTGGTATAGTACTAAAGTTCTGGACCTATTCTATCATCCTATGTGTACGTCATGTTGGCACACCTCCGTATTTTTTTTATATTTCGTGTAAAACTTCGACAAATCTCTGTCCGCACATCTCAATGCGACTACTTTAATCAGCCATATTTCCAAAACCTAAGTTTTTACGGTAACTTGGGTGGTATAGTACTCAAGTTCTGGACCTATTCTATCATCCTATGTGTACGTAATGTTGGCACACCTCCGTATTTATTATTATATTTCATGTCATACTTAGACAAATCGTTGTCCGCACATCGCATAGCGACTAATTTAATCACCCATATTTCCAAAACCTATGTTTTTACGGTAACTTGGGTGGTATAATACAGAAGTTCTGGTCCTAATCTATCACGCTATGTGTACGTCATGTATCCACAATTCCGTATTTATTTTTATATTTTATGTCAAACTTAGACAAATCGTTGTCCGCACATCGCATAGCGACTAATTTAATCACCCATATTTCCAAAACCTAAGTTTTTAAGGTAACTTGGGTGGTATAATACTAAATTTCAGGACCTATTCTATCATCCTATGTGTACGTCATGTTGGCACACTTCCGTATTTATTTTATTTTTCATGTCATACTTTGACAAATCGCTGTCCGCACATCTCAATGCGACTACTTTAATCAGCCATATTTCCAAAACCTAAGTTTTACGGTAACTTGGGTGGTATAATACAGAAGTTCTGGTCCTATTCTATCACCCTACGTGTACGTAATGTTGGCACACCTCCGTATTTATTATTATATTTCATGTCATACTTAGACAAATCGTTGTCCGCACATCGCATAGCGACTAATTTAATCACCCATATTTCCAAAACCTAAGTTTTTACGGTAACTTGGGTGGTATAATACAGAAGTTCTGGTCCTATTCTATCACCCTATGTGTACGTCATGTATCCACAATTCCGTATTTATTTTTATATTTCATGTCAAACTTCGACAAATCTCTGTCCGCACATCTCAATGCGACTACTTTAATCAGCCATATTGCCAAAACCTAAGTTTATACAGTAACTTGGGTGGTATAATACAGAAGTTCTGGTCCTATTCTATCACCCTACGTGTACGTAATGTTGGCACACCTCCGTATTTATTATTATATTTCATGTCATACTTAGACAAATCGTTGTCCGCACATCGCATAGCGACTAATTTAATCACCCGTATTTCCAAAACCTAAGTTTTTAAGGTAACTTGGGTGGTATAGTACTAAAGTTCTGGACCTATTCTATCATCCTATGTGTACGTCATGTTGGCACACCTCCGTATTTTTTTTTATATTTCGTGTAAAACTTCGACAAATCTCTGCCCGCACATCTCAATGCGACTACTTTAATCAGCCATATTTCCAAAACCTAAGTTTTTACGGTAACTTGGGTGGTATAGTACTCAAGTTCTGGACCTATTCTATCATCCTATGTGTACGTAATGTTGGCACACCTCCGTATTTATTATTATATTTCATGTCATACTTAGACAAATCGTTGTCCGCACATCGCATAGCGACTAATTTAATCACCCATATTTCCAAAACCTAAGTTTTTAAGGTAACTTGGGTGGTATAGTACTAAAGTTCTGGTCCTATTCTTTCATCCTACGTGTACGTAATGTTGGCACACCTCCGTATTTATTTTTATATTTCATGTCAAACTTAGACAAATCGTTGTCCGCACATCGCATAGCGACTAATTTAATCAGCCATATTTCCAAAACCTATGTTTTTACGGTAACTTGGGTGGTATAATACAGAAGTTCTGGTCCTAATCTATCACCCTATGTGTACGTCATGTATCCACAATTCCGTATTTATTTTTATATTTTATGTCAAACTTAGACAAATCGTTGTCCGCACATCGCATAGCGACTAATTTAATCACCCATATTTCCAAAACCTAAGTTTTTAAGGTAACTTGGGTGGTATAATACTAAATTTCAGGACCTATTCTATCATCCTATGTGTACGTCATGTTGGCACACTTCCGTATTTATTTTATTTTTCATGTCATACTTTGACAAATCGCTGTCCGCACATCTCAATGCGACTACTTTAATCAGCCATATTTCCAAAACCTAAGTTTTACGGTAACTTGGGTGGTATAATACAGAAGTTCTGGTCCTATTCTATCACCCTACGTGTACGTAATGTTGGCACACCTCCGTATTTATTATTATATTTCATGTCATACTTAGACAAATCGTTGTCCGCACATCGCATAGCGACTAATTTAATCACCCATATTTCCAAAACCTAAGTTTTTACGGTAACTTGGGTGGTATAATACAGAAGTTCTGGTCCTATTCTATCACCCTATGTGTACGTCATGTATCCACAATTCCGTATTTATTTTTATATTTCATGTCAAACTTCGACAAATCTCTGTCCGCACATCTCAATGCGACTACTTTAATCAGCCATATTGCCAAAACCTAAGTTTATACAGTAACTTGGGTGGTATAATACAGAAGTTCTGGTCCTATTCTATCACCCTACGTGTACGTAATGTTGGCACACCTCCGTATTTATTATTATATTTCATGTCATACTTAGACAAATCGTGATCCGCACATCGCATAGCGACTAATTTAATCACCCATATTTCCAAAACCTAAGTTTTTAAGGTAACTTGGGTGGTATAGTACTAAAGTTCTGGTCCTATTCTTTCATCCTACGTGTATGTCATGCTGACACACTGCCGTATTTATTTTATTTTTCATGTCATACTTTGACAAATCGCTGTCCGCACATCTCAATGCGACTACTTTAATCAGCCATATTTCCAAAACCTAAGTTTTTAAGGTAACTTGGGTGGTATAATACAGAAGTTCTGGTCCTATTCTATCACCCTATGTGTACGTCATGCATCCACAATTCCGTATTTATTTTTATATTTCATGTCAAACTTAGACTAATCGTTGTCCGCACATCGCATAGCGACTAATTTAATCACCCATATTTCCAAAACCTAAGTTTTTAAGGTAACTTGGGTGGTATAATACTAAATTTCCGGACCTATTCTATCATCCTATGTGTACGTCATGTTGGCACACTTCCGTATTTATTTTATTTTTCATGTCATACTTTGACAAATCGCTGTCCGCACATCTCAATGCGACTACTTTAATCAGCCATATTTCCAAAACCTAAGTTTTTACGGTAACTTAGGTGGTATAATACAGAATTTCTGGTCCTATTCTATCACCCTACGTGTACGTAATGTTGGCACACCTCCGTATTTATTATTATATTTCATGTCATACTTAGACAAATCGTTGTCCGCACATCGCATAGCTAGTAATTTAATCACCCATATTTCCAAAACCTAAGTTTTTACGGTAACTAGGGTGGTATAATACAGAAGTTCTGGTCCTATTCTATCACCCTATATGTACGTAATGTTGGCACACCTCCGTATTTATTATTATATTTCATGTCATACTTAGACAAATCGTTGTCCGCACATCGCATAGCGACTTTTTAATCACCCATATATCCAAAACCTAAGATTTTAAGGTAACTTGGGTGGTATAGTACAGAAGTTCTGGTCCTATTCTATCACCCTATGTGTACGTCATGTATCCACAATTCCGTATTTATTTTTATATTTCATGTCAAACTTAGACAAATCGTTGTCCGCACATCGCATAGCGACTAATTTAATCACCCATAATTCCAAAACCTAAGTTTTTAAGGTAACTTGGGTGGTATAATACTAAATTTCAGGACCTATTCTATCATCCTATGTGTACGTCATGTTGGCACACTTCCGTATTTATTTTATTTTTTATGTCATACTTTGACAAATTGCTGTCCGCACATCTCAATGCGACTACTTTAATCACCCATATTTCCAAAACCTAAGTTTTTACGGTAACTTAGGTGGTATAATACATAAGTTCTGGTCCTATTCTATCACCCTACGTGTACGTAATGTTGGCACACCTCCGTATTTATTATTATATTTCATGTCATACTTAGACAAATCGTTGTCCGCACATCGCATAGCGACTAATTTAATCACCCATATTTCCAAAACCTAAGTTTTTACGGTAACTTGGGTGGAATAATACAGAAGTTCTGGTCCTATTCTATCACCCTATATGTACGTAATGTTGGCACACCTCCGTATTTATTATTATATTTCATGTCATACTTAGACAAATCGTTGTCCGCACATCGCATAGCGACTAATTTAATCACCCATATATCCAAAACCTAAGATTTTAAGGTAACTTGGGTGGTATAGTACAGAAGTTCTGGTCCTATTCTATCACCCTATGTGTACGTCATGTATCCACAATTCCGTATTTATTTTTATATTTCATGTCAAACTTAGACAAATCGTTGTCCGCACATCGCATAGCGACTACTTTAATCAGCCATATTTCCAAAACCTAAGTTTTTACGGTAACTTGGGTGGTATAGTACTAAAGTTCTGGACCTATTCTATCATCCTATGTGTACGTCATATTGGCACACCTCCGTATTTTTTTTATATTTCATGTCATACTTAGACAAATCGTTGTCCGCACATCTCAATGCGACTACTTTAATTAGCCATATTTCCAAAACCTAAGTTTTTACGGTAACTTGGGTGGTATAATACAGAAGTTCTGGTCCTATTTTATCACCCTATGTGTACGTTATGTATCCACAATTCCGTATTTATTTTTATATTTCATGTCAAAATTAGACAAATCGCTGTCCGCACATCTCAATGCGACTACTTTAATCAGCCATATTTCCAAAACCTATGTTTTTACGGTAACTTGGGTGGTATAGTACTAAAGTTCTGGACCTATTCTATCATCCTATGTGTACGTCATGTTGGCACACCTTCGTATTTTTTTATATTTCGTGTCAAACTTCGACAAATCTCTGTCCGCACATCTCAATGCGACTACTTTAATCAGCCATATTTCCAAAACCTAAGTTTTTACGGTAACTTGGGTGGTATAATACAGAAGTTCTGGTCCTATTCTATCACCCTACGTGTACGTAATGTTAGCACACCTCCGTATTTATTATTATATTTCATGTCATACTTTGACAAATCGTTGTCCGCACATCGCATAGCGACTAATTTAATCACCCATATTTCCAAAACCTAGGTTTTTAAGGTAACTTGGGTGGTATAGTACTAAAGTTCTGGTCCTATTCTTTCATCCTACGTGTACGTCATGCTGACACACTGCCGTATTTATTTTATTTTTCATGTCATACTTTGACAAATCGCTGTCCGCACATCTCAATGCGACTACTTTAATCAGCCATATTTCCAAACTAAGTTTTTACGGTAACTTGGGTGGTATAATACAGAAGTTCTGGTCCTATTCTTTCACCCTATGTGTACGTTATGCATCCACAATTCCGTATTTATTTTTATATTTCATGTCAAACTTAGACAAATCGTTGTCCGCACATCGCATAGCGACTAATTTAATCACCCATATTTCCAAAACCTAAGTTTTTAAGGTAACTTGGGTGGTATAATACTAAATTTCCGGACCTATTCTATCATCCTATGTGTACGTCATGTTGGCACACCTCCGTATTTATTTTATTTTTCATGTCATACTTTGACAAATCGCTGTCCGCACATCTCAATGCGACTACTTTAATCAGCCATATTTCCAAAACCTAAGTTTTTACGGTAACTTAGGTGGTATAATACAGAATTTCTGGTCCTATTCTATCACCCTACGTGTACGTAATGTTGGCACACCTCCGTATTTATTATTATATTTCATGTCATACTTAGACAAATCGTTGTCCGCACATCGCATAGCGACTAATTTAATCACCCATATTTCCAAAACCTAAGTTTTTACGGTAACTAGGGTGGTATAATACAGAAGTTCTGGTCCTATTCTATCACCCTATATGTACGTAATGTTGGCACACCTCCGTATTTATTATTATATTTCATGTCATACTTAGACAAATCGTTGTCCGCACATCGCATAGCGACTTTTTTAATCACCCATATATCCAAAACCTAAGATTTTAAGGTAACTTGGGTGGTATAGTACAGAAGTTCTGGTCCTATTCTATCACCCTATGTGTACGTCATGTATTCACAATTCCGTATTTATTTTTATATTTCACGTCAAACTTAGACAAATCGTTGTCCGCACATCGCATAGCGACTAATTTAATCACCCATAATTCCAAAACCTAAGTTTTTAAGGTAACTTGGGTGGTATAATACTAAATTTCAGGACCTATTCTATCATCCTATGTGTACGTCATGTTGGCACACTTCCGTATTTATTTTATTTTTCATGTCATACTTTGACAAATCGCTGTCCGCACATCTCAATGCGACTACTTTAATCAGCCATATTTCCAAAACCTAAGTTTTTACGGTAACTTAGGTGGTATAATACAGAAGTTCTGGTCCTATTCTATCACCCTACGTGTACGTAATGCTGGCACACCTCCGTATTTATTATTATATTTCATGTCATACTTAGACAAATCGTTGTCCGCACATCGCATAGCGACTAATTTAATCACCCATATTTCCAAAACCTAAGTTTTTACGGTAACTTGGGTGGTATAATACAGAAGTTCTGGTCCTATTCTATCACCCTATATGTACGTAATGTTGGCAAACCTCCGTATTTATTATTATATTTCATGTCATACTTAGACAAATCGTTGTCCGCACATCGCATAGCGAATAATTTAATCACCCATATATCCAAAACCTAAGATTTTAAGGTAACTTGGGTGGTATAGTACAGAAGTTCTGGTCCTATTCTATCACCCTATGTGTACGTCATGTATCCACAATTCCGTATTTATTTTTATATTTCATGTCAAACTTAGACAAATCGTTGTCCGCACATCGCATAGCGACTAATTTAATCACCCATATTTCCAAAACCTAAGTTTTTACGGTAACTTGGGTGGTATAGTACTAAAGTTCTGGACCTATTCTATCATCCTAATTGTACGTCATATTGGCACACCTCCGTATTTTTTTTATATTTCATGTCGTACTTAGACAAATCGTTGTCCGCACATCTCAATGCGACTACTTTAATCAGCCATATTTCCAAAACCTAAGTTTTTACGGTAACTTGGGTGGTATAATACAGAAGTTCTGGTCCTATTCTATCACCCTATGTGTACGTTATGTATCCACAATACCGTATTTATTTTTATATTTCATGTCAAACTTAACAAATCGCTGTCCGCACATCTCAATGCGACTACTTTAATCAGCCATATTTCCAAAACCTAAGTTTTTACGGTAACTTGGGTGGTATAGTACTAAAGTTCTGGACCTATTTTATCATCCTATGTGTACGTCATGTTGGCACACCTTCGTATTTTTTTATATTTCGTGTCAAACTTCGACAAATCTCTGTCCGCACATCTCAATGCGACTACTTTAATCAGCCATATTTCCAAAACCTAAGTTTTTACGGTAACTTGGGTGGTATAATACAGAAGTTCTGGTCCTATTCTATCACCCTACGTGTACGTAATGTTGGCACACCTCCGTATTTATTATTATATTTCATGTCATACTTTGACAAATCGTTGTCCGCACATCGCATAGCGACTAATTTGATCACCCATATTTCCAAAACCTAAGTTTTTAAGGTAACTTGGGTGGTATAGTACTAAAGTTCTGGTCCTATTCTTTCATCCTACGTGTACGTCATGCTGACACACTGCCGTATTTATTTTATTTTTCATGTCATACTTTGACAAATCGCTGTCCGCACATGTCAATGCGACTACTTTAATCAGCCATATTTCCAAACTAAGTTTTTACGGTAACTTGGGTGGTATAATACAGAAGTTCTGGTCCTATTCTATCACCCTATGTGTACGTCATGTATCCACAATTCCGTATTTATTTTTATATTTCATGTCAAACTTAGACAAATCGTTGTCCGCACATCGCATAGCGACTAATTTAATCACCCATATTTCCAAAACCTAAGTTTTTAAGGTAACTTGGGTGGTATAATACTAAATTTCAGGACCTATTCTATCACCCTATGTGTACGTCATGTTGGCACACTTCCGTATTTATTATTATATTTCATGTCATACTTAGACAAATCGTTGTCCGCACATCGCATAGCGACTAATTTAATCACCCATCTTTCCAAAACCTAAGTTTTTACGGTAACTTGGGTGGTATAATACAGAAGTTCTGGTCCTATTCTATCATCCTATGTGTACGTAATGTTGGCACACCTCCGTATTTATTATTATATTTCATGTCATACTTAGACAAATCGTTGTCCGCACATCGCATAGCGACTAATTTAATCACCCATATATCCAAAACCTAAGATTTTAAAGTAACTTGGGTGGTATAGTACAGAAGTTCTGGTCCTATTCTATCACCCTATGTGTACGTAATGTTGGCACACCTCCGTATTTATTATTATATTTCATGTCATACTTTGACAAATCGTTGTCCGCACATCGCATAGCGACTAATTTGATCACCCATATTTCCAAAACCTAAGTTTTTAAGGTAACTTGGGTGGTATAGTACTAAAGTTCTGGTCCTATTCTTTCATCCTACGTGTACGTCATGCTGACACACTGCCGTATTTATTTTATTTTTCATGTCATACTTTGACAAATCGCTGTCCGCACATCTCAATGCGACTACTTTAATCAGCCATATTTCCAAACTAAGTTTTTACGGAAACTTGGGTGGTATAATACAGAAGTTCTGGTCCTATTCTATCACCCTATGTGTACGTCATGTATCCACAATTCCGTATTTATTTTTATATTTCATGTCAAACTTAGACAAATCGTTGTCCGCACATCGCATAGCGACTAATTTAATCACCCATATATCCAAAACCTAAGTTTTTAAGGTAACTTGGGTGGTATAATACTAAAGTTCTGGTCCTATTCTTTCATCCTACGTGTACGTCATGCTGACACACTGCCGTATTTATTATTATATTTCATGTCATACTTAGACAAATCGTTGTCCGCACATCGCATAGCGACTAATTTAATCACCCATATTTCCAAAACCTAAGTTTTTACGGTAACTTGGGTGGTATAATACTAAATTTCAGGACCTATTCTATCATCCTATGTGTACGTCATGTTGGCACACTTCCGTATTTATTTAATTTTTCATGTCATACTTAGACAAATCGTTGTCCGCACATCGCATAGCGACTAATTTAATCACCCATATTTCCAAAACCTAAGTTGTTACGGTAACTTGGGTGGTATAATATGTTATAATACTAAATTTCAGGACCTATTCTATCATCCTATGTGTACGTCATGTATCCACAATTCCGTATTTATTTTTATATTTCATGTCAAACTTAGACAAATCGTTGTCCGCACATCGCATAGCGACTATATTAATCACCCATATTTCCAAAACCTAAGTTTTTTCGGTAACTTGGGTGGTATAGTACTAAAGTTCTGGACCTATTCTATCATACTATGTGTACGTCATGTTGGAACACTTCCATATTTTTTTTATATTTCGTGTCAAACTTCGACAAATCGCTGTCCGCCCATCGCAAAGCGACTACTTTAATCAGCCATATTTCCAAAACCTAAGTTTTTACGGTAACTTGGGTGGTATAATACAGAAGTTCTGGTCCTATTCTATCACCCTATGTGTACGTCTTGTTGGCACACTCGCGTATTTATTTTATATTTTATGTCAAACTTAGGTGGATCACTGTCCACACATCCAAAGCGACTATTTTAATCACCCGTATTTCCAAAACCTAAGTTTTTAAGGTAACTTGGGTGGTATAGTACTAAAGTTCTGGACCTATTCTATCATCCTATGTGTACGTCATGTTGGCACACCTCTGTATTTTTTTTATATTTCGTGTCAAACTTCGACAAATCTCTGTCCGCACATCTCAATGCGACTACTTTAATCAGCCATATTTCCAAAACCTAAGTTTTCACGGTAACTTGGGTGGTATAATACAGAAGTTCTGGTCCTATTCTATCACCCTACGTGTACATAATGTTGGCACACCTCCGTATTTATTATTATATTTCATGTCATACTTAGACAAATCGTTGTCCGCACATCGCATAGCGACTAATTTAATCACCCATATTTCCAAAACCTAAGTTGTTACGGTAACTTGGGTGGTATAATATGGTATAATACTAAATTTCAGGACCTATTCTATCATCCTATGTGTACGTCATGTATCCACAATTCCGTATTTATTTTTATATTTCATGTCAAACTTAGACAAATCGTTGTCCGCACATCGCATAGCGACTATATTAATCACCCATATTTCCAAAACCTAAGTTTTTACGGTAACTTGGGTGGTATAGTACTAAAGTTCTGGACCTATTCTATCATACTATGTGTACGTCATGTTGGAACACTTCCGTATTTTTTTTATATTTCGTGTCAAACTTCGACAAATCGCTGTCCGCCCATCGCAAAGCGACTACTTTAATCAGCCATATTTCCAAAACCTAAGTTTTTACGGTAACTTGGGTGGTATAATACAGAAGTTCTGGACCTATTCTATCACCCTATGTGTACGTCTTGTTGGCACACTCGCGTATTTATTTTATATTTTATGTCAAACTTAGGTGGATCACTGTCCACACATCCAAAGCGACTATTTTAATCACCCGTATTTCCAAAACCTAAGTTTTTAAGGTAACTTGGGTGGTATAGTACTAAAGTTCTGGACCTATTCTATCATCCTATGTGTACGTCATGTTGGCACACCTCTGTATTTTTTTTATATTTCGTGTCAAACTTCGACAAATCTCTGTCCGCACATCTCAATGCGACTACTTTAATCAGCCATATTTCCAAAACCTAAGTTTTTACGGTAACTTGGGTGGTATAATACAGAAGTTCTGGTCCTATTCTATCACCCTACGTGTACATAATGTTGGCACACCTCCGTATTTATTATTATATTTCATGTCAAACTTAGGTGGATCGCTGTCCACACATCCAAAGCGACTATTTTAATCACCCGTATTTCCAAAACCTAAGTTTTGACGGTAACCTGAGTGGTATAATAATATCGTTCTAATCCTATTCTATCACCCAATGTGTACGTCATGTTTCCAAAATTCCGTATTTATTTTTATATTTCATGTCAAACTTAGACAAATCGTTGTCCGCACATCGCATAGCGACTAATTTAATCACCCATATTTCCAAAACCTAAGTTTTTACGGTAACTTGGGTGGTATAATACAGAAGTTCTGGTCCTATTCTATCACCCTATGTGTACGTCATGTATCCATAATTCCGTATTTATTTTTATATTTCATGTCAAACTTAGACAAATCGTTGTCCGCACATCGCATAGCGACTAATTTAATCACCCATATTTCCAAAACCTAAGTTTTTACGGTAACTTGGGTGGTATAATACAGAAGTTCTGGTCCTATTCTATCATCCTATGTGTACGTCATGTTGGCACACTTCCGTATTTATTTTTATATTTCATGTCAAACTTAGACAAATCGTTGTCCGCACATCGCATAGCGAAATACGGGCGATTAAAATAGTCGCTTTGGATGTGTGGACAGCGATCCACCTAAGTTTGACATAGAATATAAAATAAATACGGCAGTGTGTCAGCATGACGTACACATAGGATGATAGAATAGGTCCAGAACTTTAGTACTATACCACCCAAGTTACCGTAAAAACTTAGGTTTTGGACATATGGGTGATTAAATTAGTCGCTATGCGATGTGCGGACAACGATTTGTCTAAGTTTGACATGAAATATAAAAATAAATACGGAATTGTGGATACATGACGTACACCTAGGGTGATAGAATAGGACCAGAACTTCTGTACTATACCACCCAAGTTACCTTAAAATCTTAGGTTTTGGATATATGGGTGATTAAATTAGTCGCTATGCGATGTGCGGACAACGATTTGTCTAAGTATGACATGAAATATAATAATAAATACGGAGGTGTGCCAACATTACGTACATATAGGGTGATAGAATAGGACCAGAACTTCTGTATTATACCACCCAAGTTACCGTAAAAACTTAGGTTTTGGAAATATGGCTGATTAAAGTAGTCGCTTTGAGATGTGCGGACAGAGATTTGTCGAAATTTGACACGAAATATAAAAAAAATACGGAGGTGTGCCAACATGACGTACACATAGGATGATAGAATAGGTCCAGAACTTTAGTACTATACCACCCGAGTTACCTTAAAAACTTAGGTTTTGGAAATACAGGTGATTAAAATAGTCGCATTGAGATGTGCGGACAGCGATTTGTCAAAGTATGACATGAAATATAAAAATAAATACGGAATTGTGGATACATGACATCCACATAGGGTGATAAAATAGGACCAGAAGTTTAGTATTATACCACCCAAGTTACCTTAAAAACTTAGGTTTTGGAAATATGGGTGATTAAATTAGTCGCTATGCGATGTGCGGAAAACGATTTGTCTAAGTATGACATGAAATATAATAATAAATACAAAGGTGTGCCAACATTACGTACACGTAGGGTGATAGAATAGGACCAGAACCTCTGTATTATACCACCCAAGTTACCGTAAAAACTTAGGTTTTAGAAATATGGCTGATGAAAGTAGTCGCATTGAGATGTGCGGACAGAGATTTGTCGAAGTTTGACACGAAATATAAAAAAAATACGAAGGTGTGCCAACATGACGTACACATAGGATGATAGAATAGGTCCAGAACTTTAGTACTATACCACCCAAGTTACCGTAAAAACTTAGGTTTTGGAAATATGGCTGATTAAAGTAGTCGCATTGAGATGTGCGGACAGCGATTTGTCAAAGTATGACATGAAAAATAAAATAAATACGGAAGTGTGTCAACATGACGTACACATAGGATGATAGAATACGTCCTGAAATTTAGTATTAAACCACCCAAGTTACCTTAAAAACTTAGGTTTTGGAAATATGGGTGATTAAATTAGTCGCTATGCGATGTGCGGACAACGATTTGTCTAAGTTTGACATGAAATATAAAAATAAATACGGAATTGTGGATACATGACGTACACATAGGGTGATAGAATAGGACCAGAACTTCTGTATTATACCACCCAAGTTACAGTAAAAACTTAGGTTTTGGAAATATGGGTGATTAAATTAGTCGCTATGCGATGTGCGGACAACGATTTGTCGAAGTTTGACACGAAATATAAAAAAAATACGGAGGTGTGCCAACATGACGTACACATAGGATGATAGAATAGGTCCAGAACTTTAGTACTATACCACCCAAGTTACCGTAAAAACTTAGGTTTTGGAAATATGGGTGATTAAATTAGTCGCTATGCGATGTGCGGACAACGATTTGTCTAAGTTTGACATGAAATATAAAAATAAATACGGAGGTGTGCCAACATTACGTACACGTAGGGTGATAGAATAGGACCAGAACTTCTGTATTATACCACCCAAGTTACCGTAAAAACTTAGGTTTTGGAAATATGGCTGATTAAAGTAGTCGCATTGAGATGTGCGGACAGAGATTTATCGAAGTTTGACACGAAATATAAAAAAAAAATACGGAGGTGTGCCAACATGACGTACACGTAGGATGATAGAATAGGTCCAGAACTTTAGTACTATACCACCCAAGTTACCGTAAAAACTTAGGTTATGGAAATATGGGTGATTAAATTAGTCGTTATGCGATGTGCGGACAACGATTTGTCTAAGTTTGACATGAAATATAAAAATAAATACGGAATTGTGGATACATGACGTACACATTGGGTGATAGAATAGGATTAGAACTATATTATTAAACCACTCAGGTTACCGTCAAAACTTAAGTTTTGGAAATACGGGTGATTAAAATAGTCGCATTGAGATGTGCGGACAGCGATTTGTCTAAGTTTGACATAAAATATAAAATAAATACGGAAGTGTGTCAGCATGACGTACACGTAAGATGAAAGAATAGGACCAGAACTTTAGTACTATACCACCCAAGTTACCTTAAAAACTTAGGTTTTGGAAATACGGGTGATTAAAATAGTCGCTTTGGATGTGTGGACAGCGATCCACCTAAGTTTGACATAAAATATAAAATAAATACGGCAGTGTGTCAGCATGACGTACACGTAGGATGAAAGAATAGGACCAGAACTTTAGTACTATACCACCCAAGTTACCTTAAAAACTTAGGTTTTGGAAATATGGGTGATTAAATTAGTCGCTATGCGATGTGCGGACAACGATTTGTCTAAGTATGACATGAAATATAATAATAAATACGGAGGTGTGCCAATATTACGTACACGTCGGGTGATAGAATAGGACCAGAACTTCTGTATTATACCACCCAAGTAACCGTAAAAACTTAGGTTTTGGAAATATGGCTGATTAAAGTAGTCGCATTGAGATGTGCGGACAGCGATTTGTCTAAGTTTGACATAAAATATAAAATAAATACGGAAGTGTGTCAGCATGACGTACACGTAAGATGAAAGAATAGGACCAGAACTTTAGTACTATACCACCCAAGTTACCTTAAAAACTTAGGTTTTGGAAATATGGGTGATTAAATTAGTCGCTATGCGATGTGCGGACAACGATTTGTCTAAGTTTGACATGAAATATAAAAATAAATACGGAGGTGTGCCAACATTACGTACACGTAGGGTGATAGAATAGGACCAGAACTTCTGTATTATACCACCCAAGTTACCGTAAAAACTTAGGTTTTGGAAATATGGCTGATTAAAGTAGTCGCATTGAGATGTGCGGACAGAGATTTGTCGAAGTTTGACACGAAATATAAAAAAAATACGGAGGTGTGCCAACATGACGTACACGTAGGATGATAGAATAGGTCCAGAACTTTAGTACTATACCACCCAAGTTACCGTAAAAACTTAGGTTTTGGAAATATGGGTGATTAAATTAGTCGCTATGCGATGTGCGGACAACGATTTGTCTAAGTTTGACATGAAATATAAAAATAAATACGGAATTGTGGATACATGACGTACACATTGGGTGATAGAATAGGATTAGAACTATATTATTAAACCACTCAGGTTACCGTCAAAACTTAAGTTTTGGAAATACGGGTGATTAAAATAGTCGCATTGAGATGTGCGGACAGCGATTTGTCTAAGTTTGACATAAAATATAAACTAAATACGGAAGTGTGTCAGCATGACGTACACGTAAGATGAAAGAATAGGACCAGAACTTTAGTACTATACCACCCAAGTTACCTTAAAAACTTAGGTTTTGGAAATATGGGTGATTAAATTAGTCGCTATGCGATGTGCGGACAACGATTTGTCTAAGTATGACATGAAATATAATAATAAATACGGAGGTGTGCCAACATTACGTACACGTAGGGTGATAGAATAGAACCAGAACTTCTGTATTATACCACCCAAGTTACCGTAAAAACCTAGGTTTTGGAATTATGGCTGATTAAAGTAGTCGCATTGAGATGTGCGGACAGAGATTTGTCGAAGTTTGACACGAAATATAAAAAAAATACGGAGGTTTGCCAACATGACGTACACATAGGATGATAGAATAGGTCCAGAACTTTAGTACTATACCACCCAAGTTACCTTAAAAAATTAGGTTTTGGAAATACGGGTGATTAAAATAGTCGCTTTGGATGTGTGGACAGCGATCCACCTAAGTTTGACATAAAATATAAAATAAATACGGCAGTGTGTCAGCATGACGTACACGTAGGATGAAAGAATAGGACCAGAACTTTAGTACTATACCACCCAAGTTACCTTAAAAACTTAGGTTTTGGAAATATGGGTGATTAAATTAGTCGCTATGCGATGTGCGGACAACGATTTGTCGAAGTTTGACACGAAATATAAAAAAATACGGAGGTGTGCCAACATGACGTACACATAGGATGATAGAATAGGTCCAGAACTTTAGTACTATACCACCCGAGTTACCTTAAAAACTTAGGTTTTGGAAATACGGGTGATTAAAATAGTCGCATTGAGATGTGCGGACAGCGATTTGTCAAAGTATGACATGAAATATAAAAATAAATACGGAATTGTGGATACATGACATCCACATAGGGTGATAAAATAGGACCAGAAATTTAGTATTATACCACCCAAGTTACCTTAAAAACTTAGGTTTTGGAAATATGGGTGATTAAATTAGTCGCTATGCGATGTGCGGACAACGATTTGTCTAAGTATGACATGAAATATAATAATAAATACAAAGGTGTGCCAACATTACGTACACGTAGGGTGATAGAATAGGACCAGAACCTCTGTATTATACCACCCAAGTTACCGTAAAAACTTAGGTTTTAGAAATATGGCTGATGAAAGTAGTCGCATTGAGATGTGCGGACAGAGATTTGTCGAAGTTTGACACGAAATATAAAAAAAATACGAAGGTGTGCCAACATGACGTACACATAGGATGATAGAATAGGTCCAGAACTTTAGTACTATACCACCCAAGTTACCGTAAAAACTTAGGTTTTGGAAATATGGCTGATTAAAGTAGTCGCATTGAGATGTGCGGACAGCGATTTGTCAAAGTATGACATGAAAAATAAAATAAATACGGAAGTGTGTCAACATGACGTACACATAGGATGATAGAATAGGTCCTGAAATTTAGTATTAAACCACCCAAGTTACCTTAAAAACTTAGGTTTTGGAAATATGGGTGATTAAATTAGTCGCTATGCGATGTGCGGACAACGATTTGTCTAAGTTTGACATGAAATATAAAAATAAATACGGAATTGTGGATACATGACGTACACATAGGGTGATAGAATAGGACCAGAACTTCTGTATTATACCACCCAAGTTACCGTAAAAACTTAGGTTTTGGAAATATGGGTGATTAAATTAGTCGCTATGCGATGTGCGGACAACGATTTGTCGAAGTTTGACACGAAATATAAAAAAAATACGGAGGTGTGCCAACATGACGTACACATAGGATGATAGAATAGGTCCAGAACTTTAGTACTATACTACCCAAGTTACCGTAAAAACTTAGGTTTTGGAAATATGGGTGATTAAATTAGTCGCTATGCGATGTGCGGACAACGATTTGTCTAAGTTTGACATGAAATATAAAAATAAATACGGAGGTGTGCCAACATTACGTACACGTAGGGTGATAGAATAGGACCAGAACTTCTGTATTATACCACCCAAGTTACCGTAAAAACTTAGGTTTTGGAAATATGGCTGATTAAAGTAGTCGCATTGAGATGTGCGGACAGAGATTTGTCGAAGTTTGACACGAAATATAAAAAAAATACGGAGGTGTGCCAACATGACGTACACGTAGGATGATAGAATAGGTCCAGAACTTTAGTACTATACCACCCAAGTTACCGTAAAAACTTAGGTTTTGGAAATATGGGTGATTAAATTAGTCGCTATGCGATGTGCGGACAACGATTTGTCTAAGTTTGACATGAAATATAAAAATAAATACGGAATTGTGGATACATGACGTACACATTGGGTGATAGAATAGGATTAGAACTATATTATTAAACCACTCAGGTTACCGTCAAAACTTAAGTTTTGGAAATACGGGTGATTAAAATAGTCGCATTGAGATGTGCGGACAGCGATTTGTCTAAGTTTGACATAAAATATAAAATAAATACGGAAGTGTGTCAGCATGACGTACACGTAAGATGAAAGAATAGGACCAGAACTTTAGTACTATACCACCCAAGTTACCTTAACAACTTAGGTTTTGGAAATATGGGTGATTAAATTAGTCGCTATGCGATGTGCGGACAACGATTTGTCTAAGTATGACATGAAATATAATAATAAATACGGAGGTGTGCCAACATTACGTACACGTAGGGTGATAGAATAGAACCAGAACTTCTGTATTATACCACCCAAGTTACCGTAAAAACCTAGGTTTTGGAATTATGGCTGATTAAAGTAGTCGCATTGAGATGTGCGGACAGAGATTTGTCGAAGTTTGACACGAAATATAAAAAAAATACGGAGGTTTGCCAACATGACGTACACATAGGATGATAGAATAGGTCCAGAACTTTAGTACTATACCACCCAAGTTACCTTAAAAACTTAGGTTTTGGAAATACGGGTGATTAAAATAGTCGCTTTGGATGTGTGGACAGCGATCCACCTAAGTTTGACATAAAATATAAAATAAATACGGCAGTGTGTCAGCATGACGTACACGTAGGATGAAAGAATAGGACCAGAACTTTAGTACTATACCACCCAAGTTACCTTAAAAACTTAGGTTTTGGAAATATGGGTGATTAAATTAGTCGCTATGCGATGTGCGGACAACGATTTGTCTAAGTATGACATGAAATATAATAATAAATACGGAGGTGTGCCAACATTACGTACACGTCGGGTGATAGAATAGGACCAGAACTTCTGTATTATACCACCCAAGTTACCGTAAAAACTTAGGTTTTGGAAATATGGCTGATTAAAGTAGTCGCATTGAGATGTGCGGACAGAGATTTTTCGAAGTTTGACACGAAATATAAAAAAAATACGGAGGTGTGCCAACATGACGTACACATAGGATGATAGAATAGGTCCAGAACTTTAGTACTATACCACCCAAGTTACCGTAAAAACTTAGGTTTTGGAAATATGGCTGACTAAAGTAGTCGCATTGAGATGTGCGGACAGCGATTTGTCTAAGTTTGACATAAAATATAAAATAAATACGGAAGTGTGTCAGCATGACGTACACGTAAGATGAAAGAATAGGACCAGAACTTTAGTACTATACCACCCAAGTTACCTTAAAAACTTAGGTTTTGGAAATATGGGTGATTAAATTAGTCGCTATGCGATGTGCGGACAACGATTTGTCTAAGTTTGACATGAAATATAAAAATAAATACGGAGGTGTGCCAACATTACGTACACGTAGGGTGATAGAATAGGACCAGAACTTCTGTATTATACCACCCAAGTTACCGTAAAAACTTAGGTTTTGGAAATATGGCTGATTAAAGTAGTCGCATTGAGATGTGCGGACAGAGATTTGTCGAAGTTTGACACGAAATATAAAAAAATACGGATGTGTGCCAACATGACGTACACGTAGGATGATAGAATAGGTCCAGAACTTTAGTACTATACCACCCAAGTTACCGTAAAAACTTAGGTTTTGGAAATATGGGTGATTAAATTAGTCGCTATGCGATGTGCGGACAACGATTTGTCTAAGTTTGACATGAAATATAAAAATAAATACGGAATTGTGGATACATGACGTACACATTGGGTGATAGAATAGGATTAGAACTATATTATTAAACCACTCAGGTTACCGTCAAAACTTAAGTTTTGGAAATACGGGTGATTAAAATAGTCGCATTGAGATGTGCGGACAGCGATTTGTCTAAGTTTGACATAAAATATAAAATAAATACGGAAGTGTGTCAGCATGACGTACACGTAAGATGAAAGAATAGGACCAGAACTTTAGTACTATACCACCCAAGTTACCTTAAAAACTTAGGTTTTGGAAATATGGGTGATTAATTTAGTCGCTATGCGATGTGCGGACAACGATTTGTCTAAGTATGACATGAAATATAATAATAAATACGGAGGTGTGCCAACATTACGTACACGTAGGGTGATAGAATAGAACCAGAACTTCTGTATTATACCACCCAAGTTACCGTAAAAACCTAGGTTTTGGAATTATGGCTGATTAAAGTAGTCGCATTGAGATGTGCGGACAGAGATTTGTCGAAGTTTGACACGAAATATAAAAAAAATACGGAGGTTTGCCAACATGACGTACACATAGGATGATAGAATAGGTCCAGAACTTTAGTACTATACCACCCAAGTTACCTTAAAAAATTAGGTTTTGGAAATACGGGTGATTAAAATAGTCGCTTTGGATGTGTGGACAGCGATCCACCTAAGTTTGACATAAAATATAAAATAAATACGGCAGTGTGTCAGCATGACGTACACGTAGGATGAAAGAATAGGACCAGAACTTTAGTACTATACCACCCAAGTTACCTTAAAAACTTAGGTTTTGGAAATATGGGTGATTAAATTAGTCGCTCTGCGATGTGCGGACAACGATTTGTCTAAGTATGACATGAAATATAATAATAAATACGGAGGTGTGCCAACATTACGTACACGTCGGGTGATAGAATAGGACCAGAACTTCTGTATTATACCACCCAAGTTACCGTAAAAACTTAGGTTTTGGAAATATGGCTGATTAAAGTAGTCGCATTGAGATGTGCGGACAGAGATTTTTCGAAGTTTGACACGAAATATAAAAAAAATACGGAGGTGTGCCAACATGACGTACACATAGGATGATAGAATAGGTCCAGAACTTTAGTACTATACCACCCAAGTTACCGTAAAAACTTAGGTTTTGGAAATATGGCTGATTAAAGTAGTCGCATTGAGATGTGCGGACAGCGATTTGTCTAAGTTTGACATAAAATATAAAATAAATACGGAAGTGTGTCAGCATGACGTACACGTAAGATGAAAGAATAGGACCAGAACTTTAGTACTATACCACCCAAGTTACCTTAAAAACTTAGGTTTTGGAGATATGGGTGATTAAATTAGTCGCTATGCGATGTGCGGACAACGATTTGTCTAAGGATGACATGAAATATAATAATAAATATGGAGGTGTGCCAACATTACGTACACGTAGGGTGATAGAATAGGACCAGAACTTCTGTATTATACCACCCAAGTTACCGTAAAAACTTAGGTTTTGGAAATATGGCTGATTAAAGTAGTCGCATTGAGATGTGCGGACAGAGATTTGTCGAAGTTTGACACGAAATATAAAAAAAATACGGAGGTGTGCCAACATGACGTACACATAGGATGATAGAATAGGTCCAGAACTTTAGTACTATACCACCCAAGTTACCGTAAAAACTTAGGTTTTGGAAAAATGGCTGATTAAAGTAGTCGCATTGAGATGTGCGGACAGCGATTTGTCAAAGTATGACATGAAAAATAAAATAAATACGGAAGTGCGCCAACATGACGTACACATAGGATGATAGAATAGGTCCAGAACTTTAGTACTATACCACACAAGTTACCGTAAAAACTGAGGTTTTGGAAATATGGCTGATTAAAGTAGTCGCATTGAGATGTGCGGACAGCGATTTGTCTAAGTTTGACATGAAATATAAAAATAAATACGGAATTGTGGATACATGACGTACACATAGGGTGATAGAATAGGACCAGAACTTCTGTATTATACCACCCAAGTTACCGTAAAAACTTAGGTTTTGGAAATATGGGTGATTAAATTAGTCGCTATGCGATGTGCGGACAACGATTTGTCGAAGTTTGACACGAAATATAAAAAAAAAACGGAGGTGTGCCAACATGAAGTACAAATAGGATGATAGAATAGGTCCAGAACTTTAGTACTGTACCACCCAAGTTACCGTAAAAACTTAGGTTTTGGAAATATGGGTGATTAAATTAGTCGCTATGCGATGTGCGGACAACGATTTGTCTAAGTTTGACATGAAATATAAAAATAAATACGGAGGTGTGCCAACATTACGTACACGTAGGGTGATAGAATAGGACCAGAACTTCTGTATTATACCACCCAAGTTACCGTAAAAACTTAGGTTTTGGAAATATGGCTGATTAAAGTAGTCGCATTGAGATGTGCGGACAGAGATTTGTCGAAGTTTGACACTAAATATAAAAAAAATACGGAGGTGTGCCAACATGACGTACACGTAGGATGATAGAATAGGTCCAGAACTTTAGTACTATACCACCCAAGTTACCGTAAAAACTTAGGTTTTGGAAATATGGCTGATTAAAGTAGTCGCATTGAGATGTGCAGACAGCGATTTGTCTAAGTTTGACATGAAATATAAAAATAAATACGGAGGTGTGCCAACATTACGTACACGTAGGGTGATAGAATAGGACCAGAACTTCTGTATTATACCACCCAAGTTACCGTAAAAACTTAGGTTTTGGAAATATGGCTGATTAAAGTAGTCGCATTGAGATGTGCGGACAGAGATTTGTCGAAGTTTGACACTAAATATAAAAAAAATACGGAGGTGTGCCAACATGACGTACACGTAGGATGATAGAATAGGTCCAGAACTTTAGTACTATACCACCCAAGTTACCGTAAAAACTTAGGTTTTGGAAATATGGCTGATTAAAGTAGTCGCATTGAGATGTGCGGACAGCGATTTGTTTAAGTTTGACATGAAATATAAAAATAAATACGGAATTGTGGATACATGACTTACACATAGGGTGATAGAATAGGACCAGAACTTCTGTATTATACCACCCAAGTTACCGTAAAAACTTAGGTTTTGGAAATATGGGTGATTAAATTAGTCGCTATGCGATGTGCGGACAACGATTTGTCTAAGTTTGACATGAAATATAAAAATAAATACGGAATTTTGGATACATGACGTACACATTGGGTGATAGAATAGGATTAGAACTATATTATTAAACCACTCAGGTTACCGTCAAAACTTAAGTTTTGGAAATACGGGTGATTAAAATAGTCGCATTGAGATGTGCGGACAGCGATTTGTCTAAGTATGACATGAAATATAATAATAAATACGGAGGTGTGCCAACATTACGTACACGTAGGGTGATAGAATAGGACCAGAACTTCTGTATAATACCACCCAAGTTACCGCAAATACTTAGGTTTTGGATTTATGGCTGATTAAAGTAGTCGCATTGAGATGTGCGGACAGAGATTTGTCGAAGTTTGACACGAAATATAAAAAAATACGGAGGTGTGCCAACATGACGTACACATAGGATGATAGAATAGGTCCAGAACTTTAGTACTATACCACCCAAGTTACCTTAAAAACTTAGGTTTTGGAAATACGGGTGATTAAAATAGTCGCTTTGGATGTGTGGACAGCGATCCACCTAAGTTTGACATAAAATATAAAATAAATACGGCAGTGTGTCAGCATGACGTACACGTAGGATGAAAGAATAGGACCAGAACTTTAGTACTATACCACCCAAGTTACCTTAAAAACTTAGGTTTTGGAAATATGGGTGATTAAATTAGTCGCTATGCGATGTGCGGACAACGATTTGTCTAAGTATGACATGAAATATAATAATAAATACGGAGGTGTGCCAACATTACGTACACGTCGGGTGATAGAATAGGACCAGAACTTCTGTATTATACCACCCAAGTTACCGTAAAAACTTAGGTTTTGGAAATATGGCTAATTAAAGTAGTCGCATTGAGATGTGCGGACAGAGATTTGTCGAAGTTTGACACGAAATATAAAAAAATACGGAGGTGTGCCAACTTGACGTACACATAGGATGATAGAATAGGTCCAGAACTTTAGTACTATACCACCCAAGTTACCGTAAAAACTTAGGTTTTGGAAATATGGCTGATTAAAGTAGTCGCATTGAGATGTGCAGACAGCGATTTGTCTAAGTTTGACATAAAATATAAAATAAATACGGAAGTGTGTCAGCATGACGTACACGTAAGATGAAAGAATAGGACCAGAACTTTAGTACTATACCACCCAAGTTACCTTAAAAACTTAGGTTTTGGAAATATGGGTGATTAAATTAGTCGCTATGCGATGTGCGGACAACGATTTGTCTAAGTATGACATGAAATATAATAATAAATACGGAGGTGTGCCAACATTACGTACACGTAGGGTGATAGAATAGGACCAGAACTTCTGTATTATACCACCCAAGTTACCGTAAAAACTTAGGTTTTGGAAATATGGCTGATTAAAGTAGTCGCATTGAGATGTGCGGACACAGATTTGTCGAAGTTTGACACGAAATATAAAAAAAATACGGAGGTGTGCCAACATGTAGTACACATAGGATGATAGAATAGGTTCAGAACTTTAGTACTATACCACCCAAGTTACCTTAAAAACTTAGGTTTTGGAAATACGGGTGATTAAAATAGTCGCTTTGGATGTGTGGACAGCGATCCACCTAAGTTTGACATAAAATATAAAATAAATACGGCAGTGTGTCAGCATGACGTACACGTAGGATGAAAGAATAGGACCAGAACTTTAGTACTATACCACACAAGTTACCTTAAAAACTTAGGTTTTGGAAATATGGGTGATTAAATTAGTCGCTAAGCGATGTGCGGACAACGATTTGTCTAAGAATGACATGAAATATAATAATAAACACGGAGGTGTGCCAACATTACGTACACGTAGGGTGATAGAATAGGACCAGAACTTCTGTATTATACCACCCAAGTTACCGTAAAAACTTAGGTTTTGGAAATATGGCTAATTAAAGTAGTCGCATTGAGATGTGCGGACAGAGATTTGTCGAAGTTTGACACGAAATATAAAAAAATACGGAGGTGTGCCAACATGACGTACACATAGGATGATAGAATAGGTCCAGAACTTTAGTACTATACCACCCAAGTTACCGTAAAAACTTAGGTTTCGGAAATATGGCTGATTAAAGTAGTCGCATTGAGATGTGCGGACAGCGATTTGTCAAAATATGACATGAAAAATAAAATAAATACGGAAGTGTGCCAACATGACGTACACATAGGATGATAGAATAGGTCCTGAAATTTAGTATTATACCACCCAAGTTACCTTAAAAACTTAGGTTTTGGAAATTTGGGTGATTAAATTAGTCGCTATGCGATGTGCGGACAACGATTTGTCTAAGTTTGACATGAAATATAAAAAAAATACGGAATTGTGGATACATGACGTACACATAGGGTGATAGAATAGGACCAGAACTTCTGTATTATACCACCCAAGTTACCGTAAAAACTTAGGTTTTGGAAATATGGCTGATTAAAGTAGTCGCATTGAGATGTGCGGACAGAGATTTGTCGAAGTTTGACATGAAATATAAAAATGAATACGGAATTGTGGATAGATGACGTACACGTAGGGTGATAGAATAGGACCAGAACTTCTGTATTATACCACCCAAGTTACCGTAAAAACTTAGGTTTTGGAAATATTGCTGATTAAAGTAGTCGCATTGAGATGTGCGGACAGCGATTTGTCAAAGTATGACATGAAAAATAAAATAAATACGGAAGTGTGCCAACATGACGTACACATAGGATGATAGAATAGGTCCTGAAATTTAGTATTATACCACCCAAGTTACCTTAAAAACTTAGGTTTTGGAAATATGGGTGATTAAATTAGTCGCTATGCGATGTGCGGACAACGATTTGTCTAAGTATGACATGAAATATAAAAATAAATACGGAATTGTGGATACATGACGTACACATAGGGTGATAGAATAGGACCAGAACTTCTGTATTATACCACCCAAGTTACCGTAAAAACTTAGGTTTTGGAAATATGGCTGATTAAAGTAGTCGCATTGAGATGTGCGGACAGCGATTTGTCAAAGTATGACATGAAAAATAAAATAAATACGAAAGTGTTCCAACATGACGTACACATAGTATGATAGAATAGGTCCAGAACTTTAGTACTATACCACCCAAGTTACCTTAAAAACTTAGGTTTTGGAAATATGGAATCGCTGTCCGCACATCTCAATGCGACTACTTTAATCAGCCATATTTCCAAAACCTAAGTTTTTACGGTAACTTGGGTGGTATAATACAGAAGTTCTGGTCCTATTCTATCACCCTATATGTATGTAATGTTGGCACACCTCCGTATTTATTATTATATTTCATGTCATACTTAGACAAATCGTTGTCCGCACATCGCAAAGCGACTAATTTAATCACCCATATATCCAAAACCTAAGATTTTAAGGTAACTTGGGTGGTATAGTACAGAAGTTCTGGTCCTATTTTATCACCCTATGTGTACGTCATGTATCCACAATTCCGTATTTATTTTTATATTTCATGTCAAACTTAGACAAATCGTTGTCCGCACATCGCATAGCGACTAATTTAATCACCCATATTTCCAAAACCTAAGTTTTTACGGTAACTTGGGTGGTATAGTACTAAAGTTCTGGAATAAATACGGAAGTGTTCCAACATGACGTACACATAGTATGATAGAATAGGTCCAGAACTTCTGTATTATACCACCCAAGTTACCGTAAAAACTTAGGTTTTGGAAATATGGCTGTTTAAAGTAGTCGCATTGAGATGTGCGGACAGCGATTTGTCGAAGTTTGACACGAAATATAAAAAAAATACGGAGGTGTGCCAATATGACGTACACATAGGATGATAGAATAAAACCAGAATTTGGTACTATACCACCCAAGTTACCTTAAAAACTTAGGTTTTGGAATTATGGGTGATTAAATTAGTCGCTATGCGATGTGCGGACAACGATTTGTCAAAGTATGACATGAAATATAATAATAAATACGGAGGTGTGCCAACATTACGTCCACGTAGGGTGATAGAATAGGACCAGAACTTCTGTATTATACCACCCAAGTTACCGTAAAAACTTAGGTTTTGGAAATATGGCTGATTAAAGTAGTCGCTATGCGATGTGCGGACAACGATTTGTCGAAGTTTGACACGAAATATAAAAACAATACAGAGGTGTGCCAACATGACGTACACATAGGATGATAGAATAGGTCCAGAACTTCTGTATTATACCACCCAAGTTACCGTAAATACTTAGGTTTTGGAAATATGGGTGATTAAACTAGTCGCTATGCGATGTGCGGACAACGATTTGTCTAAGTATGACATGAAATATAATAATAAATACGGAGGTGTGCCAACATTACGTACACGTAGGGTGATAAAATAGGACCAGAACTTCTGTATTATACCACCCAAGTTACCGTAAAAACTTAGGTTTTGGAAATATGGCTGATTAAAGTAGTCGCTATGCGATGTGCGGACAACGATTTGTCTAAGTCTGACATGAAATATAAAAATAAATACGGAATTTTGGATACATAACGTACACATAGGGTGATAGAATAGGACCAGAACTATAGTATTATACCACTCAGGTTATCCACAAAAACTTAGAATTTGGAAATATGAGTAATTAAAATAGTCGCTTTGGATGTGTGGACAGCGATCCGCCTAAGTTTGACATGAAATATAAAATAAATACGCGAGTGTGCCAACAAGACGTAAACATAGGGTGATAGAATAGGACCAGAACTTCTGTATTATACCACCCAAGTTACCGTAAAAACTTGGGTTTTGGAAATATGGCTGATTAAAGTAGTCGCTTTGCGATGGGCGGACAGCGATTTGTCTAAGTTTGACATGAAATATAAAATAAATACGGAAGTGTTCCAACATGACGTACACATAGTATGATAGAATAGGTCCAGAACTTTAGTACTATACCACCCAAGTTACCTTAAAAACTTAGGTTTTGGAAATATGGAATCGCTGTCAGCACATCTCAATGCGACTACTTTAATCAGCCATATTTCATAAACCTAAGTTTTTACGGTAACTTGGGTGGTATAGTACAGAAGTTCTGGTCCTATTCTATCACCCTACGTGTACGTAATGTTGGCACACCTCAGTATTTATTATTATATTTCATGTCATACTTAGACAAATCGTTGTCCGCACATCGCATAGCGACTAATTTAATCACCCATATTTCCAAAACCTAAGTTTTTAAGGTAACTTGGGTGGTATAGTACTAAAGTTCTGGTCCTATTCTTTCATCCTATGTGTACGTCATGTATCCACAATTCCGTATTTATTTTTATATTTCATGTCATACTTTGACAAATCGCTGTCCGCACATCTCAATGCGACTATTTTAATCACCCGTATTTCCAAAACCTAAGTTTTTAAGGTAACTTGGGTGGTATAGTAATAAAGCTCTGGACCTATTCTATCATCCTATGTGTACGTCATGTTGGCACACCTCCGTATTTTTTTTATATTTCGTGTCAAACTTCGACAAATCTCTGTCCGCACATCTCAATGCGACTACTTTAATCAGCCATATTTCCAAAACCTAAGTTTTTACGGTAACTTGGGTGGTATAAACCAGAAGTTCTGGTCCTATTCTATCACCCTACGTGTACGTAATGTTGGCACACCTCCGTATTTATTATTATATTTCATGTCATACTTAGACAAATCGTTGTCCGCACATCGCATAGCGACTAATTTAATCACCCATATTTCCAAAACCTAAGTTTTTAAGGTAACTTGGGTGGTATAGTACTAAAGTTCTGGTCCTATTCTTTCATCCTACGTGTACGTCATGCTGACACACTGCCGTATTTATTCTATATTTTATGTCAAACTTAGGTGGATCGCTGTCCACACATCCAAAGCGACTATTTTAATCACCCGTATTTCCAAAACCTAAGTTTTGACGGTTACCTGAGTGGTATAATAATATAGTTCTAATCCTATTCTATCACCCAATGTGTACGTCATGTATCCAAAATTCCGTATTTATTTTTATATTTCATGTCAAACTTAGACAAATCGTTGTCCGCACATCCAAAGCGACTATTTTAATCACCCATATTTCCAAAACCTAAGTTTTTACGGTAACTTGGGTGGTATAAACCAGAAGTTCTGGTCCTATTCTATCACCCTACGTGTACGTAATGTTGGCACACCTCCATATTTATTATTATATTTCATGTCATACTTAGACAAATCGTTGTCCGCACATCGCATAGCGACTAATTTAATCACCCATATTTCCAAAATCTAAGTTTTTACGGTAACTTGGGTGGTATAATACAGAAGTTCTGGTCCTATTCTATCACCCTATATGTACGTAATGTTGGCACACCTCCGTATTTATTTTTATATTTCATGTCAAACTTAGACAAATCGTTGTCCGCACATCGCAAAGCGACTAATTTAATCACACATATTTCCAAAACCTAAGTTTTTTAGGTAACTTGGGTGGTATAGTACTAAAGTTCTGGACCTATTCTATCATCCTACGTGTACGTCATGTTGGCACACCTCCGTATTTTTTTATATTTCGTGTCAAACTTCGACAAATCTCTGTCCGCACATCTCAATGCGACTACTTTAATCAGCCATATTTCCAAAACCTAAGTTTTTACGGTAACTTGGGTGGTATAATACAGAAGTTCTGGTCCTATTCTATCACCCTATGTGTACGTCATGTATCCACAATTCCGTATTTATTTTTCTATTTCATGTCAAACTTAGACAAATCGTTGTCCGCACATCGCATAGCGACTAATTTAATCACCCATATTTCCAAAACCTAAGTTCTTACGGTAACTTGGGTGGTATAATACAGAAGTTCTGGTCCTATTCTATCACCCTACGTGTATGTCATGCTGACACACTGCCGTATTTATTTTATATTTTATGTCAAACTTAGGTGGATCACTGTCCACACATCCAAAGCGACTATTTTAATTACCCGTATTTCCAAAACCTAAGTTTTTAAGGTAACTTGGGTGGTATAGTACTAAAGTTCTAGACCTATTCTATCATCCTATGTGTACGTCATGTTGGCACACCTCCGTATTTATTATTATATTTCATGTCATACTTAGACAAATCGTTGTCCGCACATCGCATAGCGACTAATTTAATCACCCATATTTCCAAAACCTAAGTTTTTAAGGTAACTTGGGTGGTATAGTACTAAAGTTCTGGTCCTATTCTTTCATCCTACGTGTACGTCATGCTGACACACTGCCGTATTTATTTTATATTTTATGTCAAACTTAGGTGAATCGCTGTCCACACATCCAAAGCGACTATTTTAATCACCCGTATTTCCAAAACATAAGTTTTTAAGGTAACTTGGGTGGTATAGTACTAAAGTTCTCGACCTATTCTATCATCCTATGTGTACGTCATGTTGGCACACTTCCGTATTTATTTTATTTTTCATGTCATACTTTGACAAATCGCTGTCCGCACATCTCAATGCGACTATTTTAATCATCCATATTTCCAAAACATAAGTTTTTAAGGTAACTTGGGTGGTATAGTACTAAAGTTCTCGACCTATTCTATCATCCTATGTGTACGTCATGTTGGCACACTTCCGTATTTATTTTATTTTTCATGTCATACTTTGACAAATCGCTGTCCGCACATCTCAATGCGACTATTTTAATCATCCATATTTCCAAAACCTAAGTTTTTACGGTAACTTGGGTGGTATAAGACAGAAGTTCTGGTCCTATTCTATCACCCTATGTGTACGTCATGTATCCACAATTCCGTATTTATTTTTATATTTCATGTCAAACTTAGACAAATCGTTGTCCGCACATCGCATAGCGACTAATTTAATCACCCATATTTCCAAAACCTAAGTTTTTAAGGTAACTTGGGTGGTATAATACTAAATTTCAGGACCTATTCTTTCATCCTATGTGTACGTCATGCTGACACACTGCCGTATTTATTTTATATTTTATGTCAAACTTAGACAAATCGTTGTCCGCACATCGCATAGCGACTAATTTAATCACCCATATTTCCAAAACCTAAGTTTTTAAGGTAACTTGGGTGGTATAATACAGAAGTTCTGGTCCTATTCTATCACCCTATGTGTACGTCATGTATCCACAATTCCGTATTTATTTTTATATTTCATGTCAAACTTAGACAAATCGTTGTCCGCACATCGCATAGCGACTAATTTAATCACCCATATTTCCAAAACCTAAGTTTTTAAGGTAACTTGGGTGGTATAATACTAAATTTCAGGACCTATTCTATCATCCTATGTGTACGTCATGTTGGCACACTTCCGTATTTATTTTATTTTTCATGTCATACTTTGACAAATCGCTGTCCGCACATCTCAATGCGACTACTTTAATCAGCCATATTTCCAAAACCTAAGTTTTTACGGTAACTTGGGTGGTATAATACAGAAGTTCTGGTCCTATTCTATCACCCTATATGTACGTAATGTTGGCACACCTCCGTATTTAATATTATATTTCATGTCATACTTATACAAATCGTTGTCCGCACATCGCATAGCGACTAATTTAATCACCCATATTTCCAAAACCTAAGTTTTTACGGTAACTTGGGTGGTATAATACAGAAGTTCTGGTCCTATTCTATCACCCTATATGTACATAATGTTGGCACACATCCGTATTTATTTTTATATTTCATGTCAAACTTAGACAAATCGTTGTCCGCACATCGCATAGCGACTAATTTAATCACCCATATTTCCAAAACCTAAGTTTTTAAGGTAACTTGGGTGGTATAGTACTAAAGTTCTGGACCTATTCTATCATCCTACGTGTACGTCATGTTGGCACACCTCCGTTTTTTTTTATATTTCGTGTCAAACTTCGACAAATCTCTGTCCGCACATCTCAATGCGACTACTTTAATCAGCTATATTTCCAAAACCTAAGTTTTTACGGTAACTTGGGTGGTATAATACAGAAGTTCTGGTCCTATTCTATCACCCTATGTGTACGTCATGTATCCACAATTCCGTATTTATTTTTCTATTTCATGTCAAACTTAGACAAATCGTTGTCCGCACATCGCATAGCGACTAATTTAATCACCCATATTTCCAAAACCTAAGTTTTTACGGTAACTTGGGTGGTATAATACAGAAGTTCTGGTCCTATTCTATCACCCTACGTGTATGTCATGCTGACACACTGCCGTATTAATTTTATATTTTATGTCAAACTTATGTGGATCACTGTCCACACATCCAAAGCGACTATTTTAATCACCCGTATTTCCAAAACCTAAGTTTTTAAGGTAACTTGGGTAGTATAGTACTAAAGTTCTGGACCTATTCTATCATCCTATGTGTACGTCATGTTGGCACACCTCCGTATTTATTATTATATTTCATGTCATACTTAGACAAATCGTTGTCCGCACATCGCATAGCGACTAATTTATTCACCCATATTTCCAAAACCTAAGTTTTTAAGGTAACTTGGGTGGTATAGTACTAAAGTTCTGGTCCTATTCTTTCATCCTACGTGTACGTCATGCTGACTCACTGCCGTATTTATTTTATATTTTATGTCAAACTTTGGTGGATCGCTGTCCACACATCCAAAGCGACTATTTTAATCACCCGTATTTCCAAAACCTAAGTTTTTAAGGTAACTTGGGTGGTATAGTACTAAAGTTCTGGACCTATTCTATCATCCTATGTGTACGTCATGTTGGCACACCTCCGTATTTTTTTTATTTTTCATGTCATACTTTGACAAATCTCTGTCCGCACATCTCAATGCGACTACTTTAATCAGCCATATTTCCAAAACCTAAGTTTTTACGGTAACTTGGGTGGTATAATACAGAAGTTCTGGTCCAATTCTATCACCCTACGTGTACGTAATGTTGGCACACCTCCGTATTTATTATTATGTTTCATGTCATACTTATACAAATCGTTGTCCGCACATCGCATAGCGACTAATTTAATCACCCATATTTCCAAAACATAAGTTTTTAAGGTAACTTGGGTGGTATAGTACTAAAGTTCTGGACCTATTCTATCATCCTATGTGTACGTCATTTTGGCACACTTCCGTATTTATTTTATTTTTCATGTCATACTTTGACAATTCGCTGTCCGCACATCTCAATGCGACTACTTTAATCAGCCATATTTCCAAAACCTAAGTTTTTACGGTAACTTGGGTGGTATAATACAGAAGTTCTGGTCCTATTCTATCACCCTATGTGTACGTCATGTATCCACAATTCCGTATTTATTTTTATATTTCATGTCAAACTTAGACAAATCGTTGTCCGCACATCGCATAGCGACTAATTTAATCACCCCTATTTCCTAAACCTAAGTTTTTAAGGTAACTTGGGTGGTATAATACTAAATTTCAGGACCTATTCTATCATCCTATGTATACGTCATGTTGGCACACTTCCGTATTTATTTTATTTTTCATGTCATACTTTGACAAATCGCTGTCCGCACATCTCAATGCGACTACTTTAATCAGCCATATTTCCAAAACCTAAGTTTTTACGGTAACTTGGGTGGTATAATATAGAAGTTCTGGTCCTATTTCATCACCCTACGTGTACGTCATGCTGACACACTGCCGTATTTATTTTATATTTTATGTCAAACTTAGGTGGATCACTGTCCACACATCCAAAGCGACTATTTTAATCACCCGTATTTCCAAAACCTAAGTTTTTAAGGTAACTTGGGTGGTATAGTACTAAAGTTCTGGTCCTATTCTATCATCCTATGTGTACGTTATGTTGGCACACCTCCGTATTTTTTTTATATTTCGTGTCAAACTTCGACAAATCGTTGTCCACACATCGCATAGCGACTAATTTAATCACCCATATTTCCAAAACCTAAGTTTTTACGGTAACTTGGGTGGTATAATACAGAAGTTCTGGTCCTATTCTATCACCCTATGTGTACGTCATGTATCCACAATTCCGTATTTATTTTTATATTTCATGTCAAACTTAGACAAATCGTTGTCCGCACATCGCATAGCGACTACTTTAATCACCCATATTTCCAAAACCTAAGTTTTTACGGTAACTTGGGTGGTATAATACAGAAGTTCTGGTCCTATTTCATCACCCTACGTGTACGTCAAGCTGACACACTGCCGTATTTATTTTATATTTTATGTCAAACTTAGGTGGATCACTGTCCACACATCCAAAGCAACTAATTTAATCACCCATATTTCCAAAACCTAAGTTTTTAAGGTAGCTTGGGTGGTATAATACTAAATTTCAGGACCTATTCTATCATCCTATGTGTACGTCATGTTGGCACACTTCCGTATATATTTTATTTTTCATGTCATACTTTGACAAATCGCTGTCCGCACATCTCAATGCGACTAATTTAATCAGCCATATTTCCAAAACCTAAGTTTTTACGGTAACTTGGGTGGTATAATTCAAAAGTTCTGGTCCTATTCTATCACCCTATGTGTACGTCATGTATCCACAATTCCGTATTTATTTTTATATTTCATGTCAAACTTAGACAAATCGTTGTCCGCACATCGCAAAGCGACTAATTTAATCACCCATATTTCCAAAACCTAAGTTTTTAAGGTAACTTGGGTGGTATAATACTAAATTTCAGGACCTATTCTATCATCCTATGTGTACGTCATGTTGGCACACTTCCGTATTTATTTTATTTTTCATGTCATACTTTGACAAATCGCTGTCCGCACATCTCAATGCGACTACTTTAATCAGCCATATTTCCAAAACCTAAGTTTTTACGGTAACTTGGGTGGTATAATACAGAAGTTCTGGTCCTATTCTATCACCCTATGTGTACGTCATGTATCCACAATTCCGTATTTATTTTTATATTTCATGTCAAACTTAGACAAATCGTTGTCCGCACATCGCATAGCGACTAATTTAATCACCCATATTTCCAAAACCTAAGTTTTTAAGGTAACTTGGGTGGTATAATACTAAATTTCAGGACCTATTCTATCATCCTATATGTACGTCATGTTGGCACACTTCCGTATTTATTTTATTTTTCATGTCATACTTTGACAAATCGCTGTCCGCACATCTCAATGCGACTACTTTAATCAGCCATATTTCCAAAACCTAGGTTTTTACGGTAACTTGGGTGGTATAATACAGAAGTTCTGGTCCTATTCTATCACCCTACGTGTACGTCATGTATCCAAAATTCCGTATTTATTTTTATATTTCATGTCAAACTTAGACAAATCGTTGTCCGCACATCGCATAGCGACTAATTTAATCACCCATATTTCCAAAACCTAAGTTTTTAAGGTAACTTGGGTGGTATAATACTAAATTTCAGGACCTATTCTATCATCCTATATGTACGTCATGTTGGCACACTTCCGTATTTATTTTATTTTTCATGTCATACTTTGACAAATCGCTGTCCGCACATCTCAATGCGACTACTTTAATCAGCCATATTTCCAAAACCTAAGTTTTTACGGTAACTTGGGTGGTATAGTACTAAATTTCTGGACCTATTCTATCATATTATGTGTACGTCATGTTGGCACACCTCCGCATTTTTTTTATATTTCGTGTCAAACTTAGACAAATCGTTGTCCGCACATCGCATAGCGACTAATTTAATCACCCATATTTCCGAAACCTAAGTTTTTACAGTAACTTGGGTGGTATAATACAGAAGTTCTGGTCCTATTCTATCACCCTATGTGTACGTCATGTATCCAAAATTCCGTATTTATTTTTATATTTCATGTCAAACTTAGACAAATCGCTGTCCGCTCATCTCAATGCGACTACTTTAATCACCCATATTTCCAAAACCTAAGTTTTTATGGTAACTTGGGTGGTATAATACTAAATTTCAGGACCTATTCTATCATCCTATGTGTACGTCATGTTGGCACACCTCCGTATTTATTTTATTTTTCATGTCATACTTTGACAAATCGCTGTCCGCACATCTCAATGCGACTAATTTAATCAGCCATATTTCCAAAACCTAAGTTTTTACGGTAACTTGGGTGGTATAATACAGAAGTTCTGGTCCTATTTCATCACCCTACGTGTACGTCATGCTGACACACTCCCGTATTTATTTTATATTTTATGTCAAACTTAGGTGGATCACTGTCCACACATCCAAAGCGACTATTTTAATCACCCGTATTTCCAAAACTTAAGTTTTTAAGGTAACTTGGGTGGTATAGTACTAAAGTTCTGGACCTATTCTATCATCCTATGTGTACGTCATGTTGGCACACCTCCGTATCTTTTTTATATTTCGTGTCAAACTTCGACAAATCTCTGTCCGCACATCTCAATGCGACTACTTTAATCAGCCATATTTCCAAAACCTAAGTTTTTACGGTAACTTGGGTGGTATAATACAGATGTTCTGGTCCTATTCTATCACCCTACGTGTACGTAATGTTGGCACACCTCCGTATTTATTATTATATTTCATGTCATACTTAGACAAATCGTTGTCCGCACATCGCATAGCGACTAATTTAATGACCCATATTTCCAAAACCTAAGTTTTTAAGGTAACTTGGGTGGTATAGTACTAAAGTTCTGGTCCTATTCTTTAATCCTACGTGTACGTCATGCTGACACACTCCCGTATTTATTTTATATTTTATGTCAAACTTAGGTGAATCGCTGTCCACACATCCAAAGCGACTATTTTAATCACCCGTATTTCCAAAACCTAAGTTTTTAAGGTAACTTGGGTGGTATAGTACTAAAGTTCTGGACCTATTCTATCATCCTATGTGTACGTCATGTTGGCACACCTCCGTATTTTTTTTATATTACGTGTCAAACTTCGACAAATCTCTGTCCGCACATCTCAATGCGACTAATTTAATCACCCATATTTCCAAAACCTAAGTTTTTACGGTAACTTGGGTGGTATAATACAGAAGTTCTGGTCCTATTCTATCACCCTATGTGTACGTCATGTATCCACAATTCCGTATTTATTTTTATATTTCATGTCAAACTTAGACAAATCGTTGTCCGCACATCGCATAGCGACTAATTTAATCACCCATATTTCCGAAACCTAAGTTTTTACGGTAACTTGGGTGGTATAATACTAAATTTCAGGACCTATTCTTTCATCCTATGTGTACGTCATGTTGGCACACTTCCGTATTTATTTTATTTTTCATGTCATACTTTGACAAATCGCTGTCCGCACATCTCAATGCGACTACTTTAATCAGCCTTATTTCCAAAACCTAAGTTTTACGGTAGCTTGGGTGGTATAATACAGAAGTTCTGGTCCTATTCTATCACCCTATGTGTACGTCATGTATCCACAATTCCGTATTTATTTTTATATTTCATGTCAAACTTAGACAAATCGTTGTCCGCACATCTCAATGCGACTACTTTAATCAGCCATATTTCCAAAACCTAAGTTTTTACGGTAACTTGGGTGGTATAGTACTAAATTTCTGGACCTATTCTATCATATTATGTGTACGTCATGTTGGCACACCTCCGCATTTTTTTTTTATATTTCGTGTCAAACTTAGACAAATCGTTGTCCGCACATCGCATAGCGACTAATTTAATCACCCATATTTCCGAAACCTAAGTTTTTACGGTAACTTGGGTGGTATAATACAGAAGTTCTGGTCCTATTCTATCACCCTATGTGTACGTCATGTATCCAAAATTCCGTATTTATTTTTATATTTCATGTCAAACTTAGACAAATCGCTGTCCGCTCATCTCAATGCGACTACTTTAATCACCCATATTTCCAAAACCTAAGTTTTTATGGTAACTTGGGTGGTATAATACTAAATTTCAGGACCTATTCTATCATCCTATGTGTACGTCATGTTGGCACACCTCCGTATTTATTTTATTTTTCATGTCATACTTTGACAAATCGCTGTCCGCACATCTCAATGCGAGTAATTTAATCAGCCATATTTCCAAAACCTAAGTTTTTACGGTAACTTGGGTGGTATAATACAGAAGTTCTGGTCCTATTTCATCACCCTACGTGTACGTCATGCTGACACACTCCAGTATTTATTTTATATTTTATGTCAAACTTAGGTGGATCACTGTCCACACATCCAAAGCGACTATTTTAATCACCCGTATTTCCAAAACTTAAGTTTTTAAGGTAACTTGGGTGGTATAGTACTAAAGTTCTGGACCTATTCTATCATCCTATGTGTACGTCATGTTGGCACACCTCCGTATTTTTTTTATATTTCGTGTCAAACTTCGACAAATCTCTGTCCGCACATCTCAATACGACTACTTTAATCAGCCATATTTCCAAAACCTAAGTTTTTACGGTAACTTGGGTGGTATAATACAGATGTTCTGGTCCTATTCTATCACCCTACGTGTACGTAATGTTGGCACACCTCCGTATTTATTATTATATTTCATGTCATACTTAGACAAATCGTTGTCCGCACATCGCATAGCGACTAATTTAATGACCCATATTTCCAAAACCTAAGTTTTTAAGGTAACTTGGGTGGTATAGTACTAAAGTTCTGGTCCTATTCTTTCATCCTACGTGTACGTCATGCTGACACACTCCCGTATTTATTTTATATTTTATGTCAAACTTAGGTGAATCGCTGTCCACACATCCAAAGCGACTATTTTAATCACTTATATTTCCGAAACCTAAGTTTTTACGGTAACTTGGGTGGTATAATACAGAAGTTCTGGTCCTATTCTATCACCCTATGTGTACGTTGTGTATCCACAATTCCGTATTTATTTTTTATTTCATGTCAAACTTAGACAAATCGCTGTCCGCACATCTCAATGCGACTACTTTAATCAGCCATATTTCCAAAACCTAAGTTTTTACGGTAACTTGGGTGGTATATTACAGAAGTTCTGGTCCTATTCTATCACCCTACGTGTACGTAATGTTGGCACACCTCCGTATTTATTATTATATTTCATGTCATACTTAGACAAATCGTTGTCCGCACATCGCATAGCGACAAATTTAATCAGCCATATTTCCAAAACCTAAGTTTTTACGGTAACTTGGGTGGTATAGTACTAAAGTTCTGGACCTATTCTATCATCCTATGTGTACGTCATGTTGGCACACCGCCGTATTTTTTTTATATTTCGTGTCAAACTTCGACAAATCTCTGTCCGCACATCTCAATGCGACTAATTTAATCACCCATATTTCCAAAACCTAAGTTTTTACGGTAACTTGGTTGGTATAATACATAAGTTCTGGTCCTATTCTATCACCCTATGTGTACGTCATGTATCCACAATTCCGTATTTATTTTTATAAATCATGTCAAACTTAGGCAAATCGCTGTCCGCACATCTCAATGCGACTACTTTAATCAGCCATATTTCCAAAACGTAAGTTTTTCCGGTAACTTGGGTGGTATGGTACGAAAGTTCTGGTCCTATTCTATCACCCTACGTGTACATAATGTTGGCACACCTCCGTATTTATTATTATATTTCATGTCATACTTAGACAAATCGTTGTCCGCACATCGCATAGCAACTAATTTAATCACCCATATTTCCAAAACCTAAGTTTTTACGGTAACTTGGGTGGTATAATACAGAAGTTCTGGTCCTATTCTATCACCCTAAGTGTACGTCATGTATCCACAATTCCGTATTTATTTTTATATTTCATGTCAAACTTAGACAAATCGTTGTCCGCACATCGCATAGCGACTAATTTAATCACCCATATTTCCAAAACCTAAGTTTTTACGGTAACTTGCTTGGTATAATACTAAATTTCAGGACCTGTTCTTTCATCCTATGTGTACGTCATGTTGGCACACTTCCGTATTTATTTTATTTTTCATGTCATACTTTGACAAATCGCTGTCCGCACATCTCAATGCGACTACTTTAATCAGCCATATTTTCAAAACCTAAGTTTTTACGGTAACTTGGGTGGTATAATACAGAAGTTCTGGTCCTATTCTATCACCCTATGTGTACGTCATGTATCCACAATTCCGTATTTATTTTTATATTTCATGTCAAACTTAGACAAATCGTTGTCCGCACATCGCATAGCGACTAATTTAATCACCCATATTTCCGAAACCTAAGTTTTTACGGTAACTTGGGTGGTATAATACTAAATTTCAGGACCTATTCTTTCATCCAATGTGTACGTCATGTTGGCACACTTCCGTTTTTATTTTATTTTTCATGTCATAATTTGACAAATCGCTGTCCGCACATCTCAATGCGACTACTTTAATCAGCCATATTTCCAAAACCTAAGTTTTACGGTAACTTGGGTGGTGTAGTACTAAAGTTCTGGACCTATTCTATCATATTATGTGTACGTCATGTTGGCACACCTCCGTATTTTTTTTATATTTCGTGTCAAACTTAGACAAATCGTTGTCCGCACATAGCATAGCGACTAATTTAATCACCCATATTTCCAAAACCTAAGTTTTTACGGTAACTTGGGTGGTATAATACAGAAGTTCTGGTCCTATTCTATCACCCTATGTGTACGTCATGTATCCAAAATTCCGTATTTATTTTTATATTTCATGTCAAACTTAGACAAATCGCTGTCCGCACATCTCAATGCGACTACTTTAATCACCCATATTTCCAAAACCTAAGTTTTTATGGTAACTTGGGTGGTATAATACTAAATTTCAGGACCTATTCTATCATCCTATGTGTACGTCATGTTGGCACATTTCCGTATTTATTTTATTTTTCATGTCATACTTTGACAAATCGCTGTCCGCACATCTCAATGCGACTACTTTAATCAGCCATATTTCCAAAACCTAAGTTTTTACGGTAACTTAGGTGGTATAATACAGAAGTTTTTGTCTTATTTCATCACCCTACGTGTACGTCATGCTGACACACTCCCGTATTTATTTTATATTTTATGTCAAACTTAGGTGGATCACTGTCCACACATCCAAAGCGACTATTTTAATCACCCGTATTTCCAAAACTTAAGTTTTTAAGGTAACTTGGGTGGTATAGTACTAAAGTTTTGGACCTATTCTATCATCCTATGTGTACGTCATGTTGGCACACCTCCGTATTTTTTTATATTTCGTGTCAAACTTTGACAAATCTCTGTCCGCACATCTCAATGCGACTACTTTAATCAGCCATATTTCCAAAACCTAAGTTTTTACGGTAACTTGGGTGGTATAATACAGATGTTCTGGTCCTATTCTATCACCCTACGTGTACGTAATGTTGGCACACCTCCATATTTATTATTATATTTCATGTCATACTTAGACAAATCGTTGTCCGCACATCGCATAGCGACTAATTTAATCACCCATATTTCCAAAACCTAAGTTTTTACGGTAACTTGGGTGGTATAATACAGACGTTCTGGTCCTATTCTATCACCCTATGTGTACGTTATGTATCCACAATTCCGTATTTATTTTTATATTTCATGTCAAACTTAGACAAATCGCTGTCCGCACATCTCAATGCGACTACTTTAATCAGCCATATTTCCAAAACCTAAGTTTTTACGGTAACTTGGGTGGTATAGTACTAAAGTTCTGGACCAATTCTATCATCCTATGTATACGTCATGTTGGCACACCTCCGTATTTCTTTTATATTTCGTGTCAAACTTCGACAAATCTCTGTCCGCACATCTCAATGCGACTAATTTAATCACCCATATTTCCAAAACCTAAGTTTTTACGGTAACTTGGTTGGAATAATACATAAGTTCTGGTCCTATTCTATCACCCTATGTGTACGTCATGTATCCACAATTCCGTATTTATTATTATATTTCATGTCATACTTAGACAAATCGTTGTCCGCACATCGCATAGCGACTAATTTAATCACACATATTTCCAAAACCTAAGTTTTTACTTTAACTTGGGTGGTATAATACAGAAGTTCTGGTCCTATTCTATCACCCTATATGTACGTAATGTTGGCACACTTCCGTATTTATTATTATATTTCATGTCCTGCTTAGACAAATCGTTGTCCGCACATCGCATAGCGACTAATTTAATCACCCATATTTCCAAAACCTAAGTTTTTAAGGTAACGTGGGTGGTATAGTACTAAAGTTCTGGTCCTATTCCTTCATCCTACGTGTACGTCATGCTGACACACTGCCGTATTTATTTTATATTACATGTCAAACTTAGGTGGATCGCTATCCACACATCCAAAGCGACAATTTTAATCACCCGTATTTCCAAAACCTAAGTTTTTACGGTAACTTGGGTGGTATAGTACTAAAGTTCTGGACCTATTCTATCATCCTATGTGTACGTCATGTTGGCACACCTCCGTATTTTTTTTTATATTTCGTGTCAAACTTCGACAAATCTCTGTCCGCACATCTCAATGCGACTACTTTAATCAGCCATATTTCCAAAACCTAAGTTTTTACGGTAACTTGGGTGGTATAATACAGAAGTTCTGGTCCTATTCTATCACCCTACGTGTACGTAATGTTGGCACACCTCCGTATATATTATTATATTTCATGTCATACTTAGACAAATCGTTGTCCGCACATCGCATAGCGACTAATTTAATCACCCATATTTCCAAAACCTAAGTTTTTAAGGTAACTTGGGTGGTATAATACAGAAGTTCTGGACCTATTCTATCATCCTATGTGTACGTCATGTTGGCACACCTCCGTATTTTTTTATATTTCGTGTCAAACTTCGACAAATCTCTGTCCGCACATCTCAATGCGACTACTTTAATCAGCCATATTTCCAAAACCTAAGTTTTTACGGTAACTTGGGTTTGTATAATACAGAATTTCTGGTCCTATTCTATCACCCTACGTGTACGTAATGTTGGCACACCTCCGTATTTATTATTATATTTCATGTCATACTTAGACAAATCGTTGTCCGCACATCGCATAGCGACTAATTTAATCACCCATATTTCCAAAACCTAAGTTTTTAAGGTAACTTGGGTGGTATAGTACTAAAGTTCTGGTCCTATTCTTTCATCCTATGTGTACGTCATGTTGGCACACTTCCGTATTTATTTTATTTTTCATGTCATACTTTGACAAATCGCTGTCCGCACATCTCAATGCGACTACTTTAATCAGCCATATTTCCAAAACCTAAGTTTTTACGGTAACTTGGGTGGTATAATACAGAAGTTCTGGTCCTATTTCATCACCCTACGTGTACGTCATGCTGACACACTGCCGTATTTATTTTATATTTTATGACAAACTTAGGTGGATCACTGTCCACACATCCAAAGCGACTATTTTAATCAACCGTATTTCCAAAACCTAAGTTTTTAAGGTAACTTGGGTGGTATAGTACTAAAGTTCTGGACCTATTCTATCATCCTATGTGTACGTCATGTTGGCACACCTCCGTATTTTTTTTATATTTCGTGTCAAACTTCGACAAATCTCTGTCCGCACATCTCAATGCAACTGCTTTAATCAGCCATATTTCCAAAACCTAAGTTTTTACGGTAACTTGGGTGGTATAATACAGAAGTTCTGGTCCTATTCTATCACCCTACGTGTACGTAATGTTGGCACACCTCCGTATTTATTATTATATTTCATGTCATACTTAGACAAATCGTTGTCCGCACATCGCATTGCGACTAATTTAATCACCCATATTTCCAAAACCTAAGTTTTTAAGGTAACTTGGGTGGTATAGTACTAAAGTTCTGGTCCTATTCTTTCATCCTACGTGTACGTCATGCTGACTAACTGCCGTATTTATTTTATATTTTATGTCAAACTTAGGTGGATCGCTGTCCACACATCCAAAGCGACTATTTTAATACCCGTATTTCCAAAACCTAAGTTTTTAAGGTAACTTGGGTGGTATAGTACTAAAGTTCTGGACCTATTCTATCATCCTATGTGTACGTCATGTTGGCACACCTCCGTATTTTTTTTATATTTCGTGTCAAACTTCGACAAATCTCTGTCCGCACATCTCAATGCGACTACTTTTTTCAGCCATATTTCCAAAACCTAAGTTTTTACGGTAACTTGGGTGGTATAATACAGAAGTTCTGGTCCTATTCTATCACCCTATATGTACGTAATGTTGGCACACTTCCGTATTTATTATTATATTTCATGTCCTGCTTAGACAAATCGTTGTCCGCACATCGCATAGCGACTAATTTAATCACCCATATTTCCAAAACCTAAGTTTTTAAGGTAACTTGGGTGGTATAGTACTAAAGTTCTGGTCCTATTCCTTCATCCTACGTGTACGTCATGCTGACACACTGCCGTATTTATTTTATATTTTATGTCAAACTTAGGTGGATCGCTGTCCACACATCCAAAGCGACAATTTTAATCACCCGTATTTCCAAAACCTAAGTTTTTACGGTAACTTGGGTGGTATAGTACTAAAGTTCTGGACCTATTCTATCATCCTATGTGTACGTCATGTTGGCACACCTCCGTATTTTTTTTTATATTTCGTGTCAAACTTCGACAAATCTCTGTCCGCACATCTCAATGCGACTACTTTAATCAGCCATATTTCCAAAACCTAAGTTTTTACGGTAACTTGGGTGGTATAATACAGAAGTTCTGGTCCTATTCTATCACCCTACGTGAACGTAATGTTGGCACACCTCCGTATATATTATCATATTTCATGTCATACTTAGACAAATCGTTGTCCGCACATCGCATAGCGACTAATTTAATCACCCATATTTCCAAAACCTAAGTTTTTAAGGTAACTTGGGTGGTATAATACAGAAGTTCTGGTCCTATTCTATCACCCTATGTGTACGTCATGTATCCACAATTCCGTATTTATTTTTATATTTCATGTCATACTTAGACAAATCGTTGTCCGCACATCGCATAGCGACTAATTTAATCACCCATATTTCCAAAACCTAAGTTTTTACGGTAACTTGGGTGGTATAGTACTAAAGTTCTGGACCTATTCTATCATCCTATGTGTACGTCATGTTGGCACACCTCCGTATTTTTTTTATATTTCGTGTCAAACTTCGACAAATCTCTGTCCGCACATCTCAATGCGACTACTTTAATCAGCCATATTTCCAAAACCCAAGTTTTTACGGTAACTTGGGTGGTATAATACAGAAGTTCTGGTCCTATTCTATCACCCTACGTGTACGTAATGTTGGCACACCTCCGTATATATTATTATATTTCATGTCATACTTAGACAAATCGTTGTCCGCAGATCGCATAGCGACTAATTTAATCACCCATATTTCCAAAACCTAAGTTTTTACGGCAACTTGGGTGGTATAATACAGAAGTTCTGGTCCTATTCTATCACCCAATGTGTACGTCATGTATCCACAATTCCGTATTTATTTTTATATTTCATGTCAAACTTAGACAAATCGCTGTCCGCACATCTCAATGCGACTACTTTAATCACCCATATTTCCAAAACCTAAGTTTTTACGGTAACTTGGGTGGTATAGTACTAAAGTTCTGGACCTATTATATCATCCTATGTGTACGTCATGTTGGCACACCTCCGTATTTTTTTTATATTTCGTGTCAAACTTCGACAAATCTCTGACCGCACATCTCAATGCGACTACTTTAATCAGCCATATTTCCAAAACCTAAGTTTTTACGGTAACATGGGTGGTATAATACAGAAGTTCTGGTCCTATTCTATCACCCTACGTGTACGTAATGTTGGCACACCTCCGTATTTATTATTATATTTCATGTCATACTTAGACAAATCGTTGTCCGCACATCGCATAGCGACAAATTTAATCACCCATATTTCCAAAACCTAAGTTTTTACGGTAACTTGGGTGGTATAATACAGAAGTTCTGGTCCTATTCTATCACCCTACGTGTACGTAATGTTGGCACACCTCCGTATTTATTTTTATATTTCATGTCAAACTTAGACAAATCGTTGTCCGCACATCGCATAGCGACTAATTTAATCACCCATATTTCCAAAACCTAAGTTTTTACGGTAACTTGGGTGGTATAATACAGAAGTTCTTGTCCTATTCTATCACCCTATGTGTACGTCATGTATCCACAATTCCGTATTTATTTTATATTTTATGTCAAACTTAGGTGGATCACTGTCCACACATCCAAAGCGACTATTTTAATCACCCGTATTTCCAAAACCTAAGTTTTTAAGGTAACTTGGGTGGTATAGTACTAAAGTTCTGGACCTATTCTATCATCCTATGTGTACGTCATGTTGGCACACCTCCGTATTTTTTTTATATTTCGTGTCAAACTTCGACAAATCTCTGTCCGCACATCTCAATGCGACTACTTTAATCAGCCATATTTCCAAAACCTAAGTTTTTACGGTAACTTGGGTGGTATAATACAGAAGTTCTGGTCCTATTCTATCACCCTACGTGTACGTAATGTTGGCACACCTCCGTATATATTATTATATTTCATGTCATACTTAGACAAATCGTTGTCCGCACATCGCATAGTGACTAATTTAATCACCCATATTTCCAAAACCTAAGTTTTTAAGGTAACTTGGGTGGTATAATACAGACGTTCTGGTCCTATTCTATCACCCTATGTGTACGTCATGTATCCACAATTCCGTATTTATTTTTATATTTCATGTCATACTTAGACAAATCGTTGTCCGCACATCGCATAGCGACTAATTTAATCACCCATATTTCCAAAACCTAAGTTTTTACGGTAACTTGGGTGGTATAGTACTAAAGTTCTGGACCTATTCTATCATCCTATGTGTATGTCATGTTGGCACACCTCCGTATTTTTTTTATATTTCGTGTCAAACTTCGACAAATCTCTGTCCGCACATCTCAATGCGACTACTTTAATCAGCCATATTTCCAAAACCTAAGTTTTTACGGTAGCTTGGGTGGTATAATACAGAAGTTCTGGTCCTATTCTATCACCCTACGTGTACGTAATGTTGGCACACCTCCATATTTATTATTATATTTTATGTCATACTTAGACAAATCGTTGTCCGCACATCGCATAGCGACTAATTTAATCACCCATATTTCCAAAACCTAAGTTTTTAAGGTAACTTGGGTGGTATAGTACTAAAGTTCTGGTCCTATTCTTTCATCCTATGTGTACGTCATGTTGGCACACTTCCGTATTTATTTTATTTTTCATGTCATACTTTGACAAATCGCTGTCCGCACATCTCAATGCGACTACTTTAATCAGCCATATTTCCAAAACCTAAGTTTTTACGGTAACTTGGGTGGTATAATACAGAAGTTCTGGTCCTATTCTATCACCCTATGTGTACGTCATGTATCCACAATTCCGTATTTATTTTATATTTTATGTCAAACTTAGGTGGATCACTGTCCACACATCCAAAGCGACTATTTTAATCACCCGTATTTCCAAAACCTAAGTTTTTAAGGTAACTTGGGTGGTATAGTACTAAAGTTCTGGACCTATTCTATCATCCTATGTGTACGTCATGTTGGCACACCTCCGTATTTTTTTTATATTTTATGTCAAACTTCGACAAATCTCTGTCCGCACATCTCAATGCGACTAATTTAATCAGCTATATTTCCAAAACCTAAGTTTTTACGGTAACTTGGGTGGTATAATACAGAAGTTCTGGTCCTATTCTATCACCCTACGTGTACGTAATGTTGGCACACCTCCGTATATATTATTATATTTCATGTCATACTTAGACAAATCGTTGTCCGCACATCGCATAGCGACTAATTTAATCACCCATATTTCCAAAACCTAAGTTTTTAAGGTAACTTGGGTGGTATAGTACTAAAGTTCTGGTCCTATTCTTTCATCCTATGTGTACGTCATGTTGGCACACTTCCGTATTTATTTTTATATTTCATGTCATACTTAGACAAATCGTTGTCCGCACATCGCATAGCGACTAATTTAATCACCCATATTTCCAAAACCTAAGTTTTTACGGTAACTTGGGTGGTATAGTACTAAAGTTCTGGACCTATTCTATCATCCTATGTGTATGTCATGTTGGCACACCTCCGTATTTTTTTTATATTTCGTGTCAAACTTCGACAAATCTCTGTCCGCACATCTCAATGCGACTACTTTAATCAGCCATATTTCCAAAACCTAAGTTTTTACGGTAACTTGGGTGGTATAATACAGAAGTTCTGGTCCTATTCTATCACCCTACGTGTACGTAATGTTGGCACACCTCCATATTTATTATTATATTTTATGTCATACTTAGACAAATCGTTGTCCGCACATCGCATAGCGACTAATTTAATCACCCATATTTCCAAAACCTAAGTTTTTAAGGTAACTTGGGTGGTATAGTACTAAAGTTCTGGTCCTATTCTTTCATCCTATGTGTACGTCATGTTGGCACACTTCCGTATTTATTTTATTTTTCATGTCATACTTTGACAAATCGCTGTCCGCACATCTCAATGCGACTACTTTAATCAGCCATATTTCCAAAACCTAAGTTTTTACGGTAACTTGGGTGGTATAATACAGAAGTTCTGGTCCTATTCTATCACCCTATGTGTACGTCATGTATCCACAATTCCGTATTTATTTTATATTTTATGTCAAACTTAGGTGGATCACTGTCCACACATCCAAAGCGACTATTTTAATCACCCGTATTTCCAAAACCTAAGTTTTTAAGGTAACTTGGGTGGTATAGTACTAAAGTTCTGGACCTATTCTATCATCCTATGTGTACGTCATGTTGGCACACCTCCGTATTTTTTTATATTTTATGTCAAACTTCGACAAATCTCTGTCCGCACATCTCAATGCGACTAATTTAATCAGCTATATTTCCAAAACCTAAGTTTTTACGGTAACTTGGGTGGTATAATACAGAAGTTCTGGTCCTATTCTATCACCCTACGTGTACGTAATGTTGGCACACCTCCGTATATATTATTATATTTCATGTCATACTTAGACAAATCGTTGTCCGCACATCGCATAGCGACTAATTTAATCACCCATATTTCCAAAACCTAAGTTTTTACGGTAACTTGGGTGGTATAATACAGAAGTTCTGGTCCTATTCTATCACCCAATGTGTACGTCATGTATCCACAATTCCGGATTTATTTTTATATTTCATGTCAAACTTAGACAAATCGCTGTCCGCACATCTCAATGCGACTACTTTAATCACCCATATTTCCAAAACCTAAGTTTTTACGGTAACTTGGGTGGTATAGTACTAAAGTTCTGGACCTATTCTATCATCCTATGTGTACGTCATGTTGGCACACCTCCGTATTTTTTTTATATTTCGTGTCAAACTTCGACAAATCTCTGACCGCACATCTCAATGCGACTACTTTAATCAGCCATATTTCCAAAACCTAAGTTTTTAAGGTAACTTGGGTGGTATAATACAGACGTTCTGGTCCTATTCTATCACCCTACGTGTACGTAATGTTGGCACACCTCCGTATTTATTATTATATTTCATGTCATACTTAGACAAATCGTTGTCCGCACATCGCATAGCGACAAATTTAATCACCCATATTTCCAAAACCTAAGTTTTTACGGTAACTTGGGTGGTATAATACAGAAGTTCTGGTCCTATTCTATCACCCTACGTGTAAGTAATGTTGGCACACCTCCGTATTTATTTTTATATTTCATGTCAAACTTAGACAAATCGTTGTCCGCACATCGCATAGCGACTAATTTAATCAGCCATATTTCCAAAACCTAAGTTTTTACGGTAACTTGGGTGGTATAATACAGAAGTTCTTGTCCTATTCTATCACCCTATGTGTACGTCATGTATCCACAATTCCGTATTTATTTTATATTTTATGTCAAACTTAGGTGGATCACTGTCCACACATCCAAAGCGACTATTTTAATCACCCGTATTTCCAAAACCTAAGTTTTTAAGGTAACTTGGGTGGTATAATACTAAATTTCAGGACCTATTCTATCATCCTATGTGTACGTCATGTTGGCACACCTCCGTATTTTTTTTATATTTCATATCAAACTTAGACAAATCGCTGTCCGCACATCTCAATGCGACTAATTTAATCACCCATATTTCCAAAACCTAAGTTTTTACGGTAACTTGGGTGGTATAATACAGAAGTTCTGGTCCTATTCTATCACCCTATGTGTACGTAATGTTGGCACACCTCTGTATAAATTATTATATTTCATGTCAAACTTAGACAAATCGTTGTCCGCACATCGCATAGCGACTAATTTAATCACCCATATTTCCAAAACCTAAGTTTTTAAGGTAACTTGGGTGGTATAATACTAAATTTCAGGACCTATTCTTTCATCCTATGTGTACGTCATGTTGGCACACTTCCGTATTTATTTTATTTTTCATGTCATACTTTGACAAATCGCTGTCCGCACATCTCAATGCGAATACTTTAATCAGCTATATTTCAAAAACCTAAGTTTTTACGGTAACTTGGGTGGTATAATACAGAAGTTCTGGTCCTATTTCATCACCCTACGTGTACGTCATGCTGACACACTGCCGTATTTATTTTATAATTTATGTCAAACTTAGGTGGATCACTGTCCACACATCCAAAGCGACTAATTTAATCACCCATATTTCCAAAACCTAAGTTTTCAAGGTAACTTGGGTGGTATAATACTAAATTTCAGGACCTATTCTATCATCTTATGTGTACGTCATGTTGGCACACTTCCGTATTTATTTTATTTTTCATGTCATACTTTGACAAATCGCTGTCCGCACATCTCAATGCGACTACTTTAATCAGCCATATTTCCAAAACCTAAGTTTTTACGGTAACTTGGGTGGTATAATACAGAAGTTCTGGTCCTATTCTATCACCCTACGTGTACGTAATGTTGGCACACCTCCGTATTTATAATTATATTTCATGTCATACTTAGACAAATCGTTGTCCGCACATCGCATAGCGACTGGTTTAATCACCCATATTTCCAAAACCTAAGTTTTTACGGTAACTTGGGTGGTATAATACAGAAGTTCTGGTCCTATTCTATCACCCTATATGTACGTAATGTTGGCACACCTCCGTATTTATTATTATATTTCATGTCATACTTAGACAAATCGTTGTCCGCACATCGCATAGCGACTAATTTAATCACCCATATATCCAAAACCTAAGATTTTAAGGTAACTTGGGTGGTATAGTACAGAAGTTCTGGTCCTATTCTATCACCCTATGTGTACGTCATGTATCCACAATTTTGTATTTATTTTTATATTTCATCTCAAACTTAGACAAATCGTTGTCCGCACATCGCATAGCGACTGGTTTAATCACCCATATTTCCAAAACCTAAGTTTTTACGGTAACTTGGGTGGTATAATACAGAAGTTCTGGACCTATTCTATCATCCTATGTGTACGTCATGTTGGCACACCTCCGTATTTTTTTTATATTTCGTGTCAAACTTCGACAAATCTCTGTCCGCACATCTCAATGCGACTACTTTAATCAGCCATATTTCCAAAACCCAAGTTTTTACGGTAACTTGGGTGGTATAATACAGAAGTTCTGGTCCTATTCTATCACCCTACGTGTACGTAATGTTGGCACACCTCCGTATTTATTATTATATTTCATGTCATACTTAGACAAATCGTTGTCCGCACATCGCATAGCGACTAATCTAATCACCCATATTTCCAAAACCTAAGTTTTTAAGGTAACTTGGGTGGTATAGTACTAAAGTTCTGGTCCTATTCTTTCATCCTATGTGTACGTCATGTTGGCACACTTCCGTATTTATTTTATTTTTCATGTCATACTTTGACAAATCGCTGTCCGCACATCTCAATGCGACTACTTTAATCAGCCATATTTCCAAAACCTAAGTTTTTACGGTAACTTGGGTGGTATAATAAAGAAGTTCACCCTACGTGTACGTAATGTTAGCACACCTCCGTATATATTATTATATTTCATGTCATACTTAGACAAATCGTTGTCCGCAGATCGCATAGCGACTAATTTAATCACCCATATTTCCAAAACCTAAGTTTTTACGGTAACTTGGGTGGTATAATACAGAAGTTCTGGTCCTATTCTATCACCCAATGTGTACGTCATGTATCCACAATTCCGTATTTATTTTTATATTTCATGTCAAACTTAGACAAATCGCTGTCCGCACATCTCAATGCGACTACTTTAATCACCCATATTTCCAAAACCTAAGTTTTTACGGTAACTTGGGTGGTATAGTACTAAAGTTCTGGACCTATTATATCATCCTATGTGTACGTCATGTTGGCACACCTCCGTATTTTTTTTATATTTCGTGTCAAACTTCGACAAATCTCTGACCGCACATCTCAATGCGACTACTTTAATCAGCCATATTTCCAAAACCTAAGTTTTTACGGTAACATGGGTGGTATAATACAGAAGTTCTGGTCCTATTCTATCACCCTACGTGTACGTAATGTTGGCACACCTCCGTATTTATTATTATATTTCATGTCATACTTAGACAAATCGTTGTCCGCACATCGCATAGCGACAAATTTAATCACCCATATTTCCAAAACCTAAGTTTTTACGGTAACTTGGGTGGTATAATACAGAAGTTCTGGTCCTATTCTATCACCCTACGTGTACGTAATGTTGGCACACCTCCGTATTTATTTTTATATTTCATGTCAAACTTAGACAAATCGTTGTCCGCACATCGCATAGCGACTAATTTAATCACCCATATTTCCAAAACCTAAGTTTTTACGGTAACTTGGGTGGTATAATACAGAAGTTCTTGTCCTATTCTATCACCCTATGTGTACGTCATGTATCCACAATTCCGTATTTATTTTATATTTTATGTCAAACTTAGGTGGATCACTGTCCACACATCCAAAGCGACTAATTTAATCACCCATATTTCCAAAACCTAAGTTTTTACGGTAACTTGGGTGGTATAGTACTAAAGTTCTGGACCTATTCTATCATCCTATGTGTATGTCATGTTGGCACACCTCCGTATTTTTTTTATATTTCGTGTCAAACTTCGACAAATCTCTGTCCGCACATCTCAATGCGACTACTTTAATCAGCCATATTTCCAAAACCTAAGTTTTTACGGTAACTTGGGTGGTATAATACAGAAGTTCTGGTCCTATTCTATCACCCTACGTGTACGTAATGTTGGCACACCTCCATATTTATTATTATATTTTATGTCATACTTAGACAAATCGTTGTCCGCACATCGCATAGCGACTAATTTAATCACCCATATTTCCAAAACCTAAGTTTTTAAGGTAACTTGGGTGGTATAGTACTAAAGTTCTGGTCCTATTCTTTCATCCTATGTGTACGTCATGTTGGCACACTTCCGTATTTATTTTATTTTTCATGTCATACTTTGACAAATCGCTGTCCGCACATCTCAATGCGACTACTTTAATCAGCCATATTTCCAAAACCTAAGTTTTTACGGTAACTTGGGTGGTATAATACAGAAGTTCTGGTCCTATTCTATCACCCTATGTGTACGTCATGTATCCACAATTCCGTATTTATTTTATATTTTATGTCAAACTTAGGTGGATCACTGTCCACACATCCAAAGCGACTATTTTAATCACCCGTATTTCCAAAACCTAAGTTTTTAAGGTAACTTGGGTGGTATAGTACTAAAGTTCTGGACCTATTCTATCATCCTATGTGTACGTCATGTTGGCACACCTCCGTATTTTTTTTATATTTTATGTCAAACTTCGACAAATCTCTGTCCGCACATCTCAATGCGACTAATTTAATAAGCTATATTTCCAAAACCTAAGTTTTTACGGTAACTTGGGTGGTATAATACTAAAGTTCTGGACCTATTCTATCATCCTATGTGTACGTCATGTTGGCACACCTCCGTATTTTTTTTATATTTCGTGTCAAACTTCGACAAATCTCTGACCGCACATCTCAATGCGACTACTTTAATCAGCCATATTTCCAAAACCTAAGTTTTTAAGGTAACTTGGGTGGTATAATACAGAAGTTCTGGTCCTATTCTATCACCCTACGTGTACGTAATGTTGGCACACCTCCGTATTTATTATTATATTTCATGTCATACTTAGACAAATCGTTGTCCGCACATCGCATAGCGACAAATTTAATCACCCATATTTCCAAAACCTAAGTTTTTACGGTAACTTGGGTGGTATAATACAGAAGTTCTGGTCCTATTCTATCACCCTACGTGAACGTAATGTTGGCACACCTCCGTATTTATTTTTATATTTCATGTCAAACTTAGACAAATCGTTGTCCGCACATCGCATAGCGACTAATTTAATCACCCATATTTCCAAAACCTAAGTTTTTACGGTAACTTGGGTGGTATAATACAGAAGTTCTTGTCCTATTCTATCACCCTATGTGTACGTCATGTATCCACAATTCCGTATTTATTTTATATTTTATGTCAAACTTAGGTGGATCACTGTCCACACATCCAAAGCGACTATTTTAATCACCCGTATTTCCAAAACCTAAGTTTTTAAGGTAACTTGGGTGGTATAATACTAAATTTCAGGACCTATTCTATCATCCTATGTGTACGTCATGTTGGCACACCTCCGTATTTTTTTTATATTTCATATCAAACTTAGACAAATCGCTGTCCGCACATCTCAATGCGACTACTTTAATCAGCCATATTTCCAAAACCTAAGTTTTTACGGTAACTTGGGTGGTATAATACAGAAGTTCTGGTCCTATTCTATCACCCTACGTGTAAGTAATGTTGGCACACCTCCGTATATATTATTATATTTCATGTCATACTTAGACAAATCGTTGTCCGCACATCGCATAGCGACTAATTTAATCACCCATATTTCCAAAACCTAAGTTTTTACGGTAACTTGGGTGGTATAATACTAAAGTTCTGGACCTATTCTATCATCCTATGTGTACGTCATGTTGGCACACCTCCGTATTTTTTTTATATTTCGTGTCAAACTTCGACAAATCTCTGACCGCACATCTCAATGCGACTACTTTAATCAGCCATATTTCCAAAACCTAAGTTTTTAAGGTAACTTGGGTGGTATAATACAGAAGTTCTGGTCCTATTCTATCACCCTACGTGTACGTAATGTTGGCACACCTCCGTATTTATTATTATATTTCATGTCATACTTAGACAAATCGTTGTCCGCACATCGCATAGCGACAAATTTAATCACCCATATTTCCAAAACCTAAGTTTTTACGGTAACTTGGGTGGTATAATACAGAAGTTCTGGTCCTATTCTATCACCCTACGTGTACGTAATGTTGGCACACCTCCGTATTTATTTTTATATTTCATGTCAAACTTAGACAAATCGTTGTCCGCACATCGCATAGCGACTAATTTAATCACCCATATTTCCAAAACCTAAGTTTTTACGGTAACTTGGGTGGTATAATACAGAAGTTCTTGTCCTATTCTATCACCCTATGTGTACGTCATGTATCCACAATTCCGTATTTATTTTATATTTTATGTCAAACTTAGGTGGATCACTGTCCACACATCCAAAGCGACTATTTTAATCACCCGTATTTCCAAAACCTAAGTTTTTAAGGTAACTTGGGTGGTATAATACTAAATTTCAGGACCTATTCTATCATCCTATGTGTACGTCATGTTGGCACACCTCCGTATTTTTTTTATATTTCATATCAAACTTAGACAAATCGCTGTCCGCACATCTCAATGCGACTAATTTAATCACCCATATTTCCAAAACCTAAGTTTTTACGGTAACTTGGGTGGTATAATACAGAAGTTCTGGTCCTATTCTATCACCCTATGTGTACGTAATGTTGGCACACCTCTGTATAAATTATTATATTTCATGTCAAACTTAGACAAATCTTTGTCCGCACATCGCATAGCGACTAATTTAATCACCCATATTTCCAAAACCTAAGTTTTTAAGGTAACTTGGGTGGTATAATACTAAATTTCAGGACCTATTCTTTCATCCTATGTGTACGTCATGTTGGCACACTTCCGTATTTATTTTATTTTTCATGTCATACTTTGACAAATCGCTGTCCGCACATCTCAATGCGACTACTTTAATCAGCTATATTTCAAAAACCTAAGTTTTTACGGTAACTTGGGTGGTATAATACAGAAGTTCTGGTCCTATTTCATCACCCTACGTGTACGTCATGCTGACACACTGCCGTATTTATTTTATAATTTATGTCAAACTTAGGTGGATCACTGTCCACACATCCAAAGCGACTAATTTAATCACCCATATTTCCAAAACCTAAGTTTTCAAGGTAACTTGGGTGGTATAATACTAAATTTCAGGACCTATTCTATCATCTTATGTGTACGTCATGTTGGCACACTTCCGTATTTATTTTATTTTTCATGTCATACTTTGACAAATCGCTGTCCGCACATCTCAATGCGACTACTTTAATCAGCCATATTTCCAAAACCTAAGTTTTTACGGTAACTTGGGTGGTATAATACAGAAGTTCTGGTCCTATTCTATCACCCTACGTGTACGTAATGTTGGCACACCTCCGTATTTATTATTATATTTCATGTCATACTTAGACAAATCGTTGTCCGCACATCGCATAGCGACTGGTTTAATCACCCATATTTCCAAAACCTAAGTTTTTACGGTAACTTGGGTGGTATAATACAGAAGTTCTGGTCCTATTCTATCACCCTATATGTACGTAATGTTGGCACACCTCCGTATTTATTATTATATTTCATGTCATACTTAGACAAATCGTTGTCCGCACATCGCATAGCGACTAATTTAATCACCCATATATCCAAAACCTAAGATTTTAAGGTAACTTGGGTGGTATAGTACAGAAGTTCTGGTCCTATTCTATCACCCTATGTGTACGTCATGTATCCACAATTTTGTATTTATTTTTATATTTCATCTCAAACTTAGACAAATCGTTGTCCGCACATCGCATAGCGACTAATTTAATCACCCATATTTCCAAAACCTAAGTTTTTACGGTAACTTGGGTGGTATAGTACTAAAGTTCTGGACCTATTCTATCATCCTATGTGTACGTCATGTTGGCACACTTCCGTATTTATTTTATTTTTCATGTCATACTTTGACAAATCGCTGTCCGCACATCTCAATGCGACTACTTTAATCAGCCATATTTCCAAAACCTAAGTTTTTACGGTAACTTGGGTGGTATAATACAGAAGTTCTGGTCCTATTCTATCACCCTATGTGTACGTCATGTATCCACAATTCCGTATTTATTTTTATATTTCATGTCAAACCTAGACAAATCGTTGTCCGCACATCGCATAGCGACTAATTTAATCACCCATATTTCCAAAACCTAAGTTTTTAAGGTAACTTGGGTGGTATAATACTAAATTTCAGGACCTATTCTATCATCCTATGTGTACGTCATGTTGGCACACTTCCGTATTTATTTTATTTTTCATGTCATACTTTGACAAATCGCTGTCCGCACATCTCAATGCGACTACTTTAATCAGCCATATTTCCAAAACCTAAGTTTTTACGGTAACTTGGGTGGTATAGTACTAAAGTTCTGGACCTATTCTATCATCCTATGTGTACGTCATGTTAGCACACCTCCGTATTTTTTTTATATTTCGTGTCAAATTTCGACAAAACTCTGTCCGCACATCTCAATGCGACTATTTTAATCAGCCATATTTCCAAAACCTAAGTCTTTACGGTAACTTGGGTGGTATAATACAGAAGTTCTGGTCCTATTCTATCACCCTACGTGTACGTAATGTTGGCACACCTCCGTATTTATTTTTATATTTCATGTCAAACTTCGACAAATCACTGTCCGCACATCTCAATGCGACTACTTTAATCAGCCATATTTCCAAAACTTTAGTTTTTACGGTAACTTGGGTGGTATAATACAGAAGTTTTGGTCCTATTCTATCACCCTATGTGTACGTAATGTTGGCACACCTCCGTATTTATTATTATATTTCATGTCATACTTAGACAAATCGTTGTCCGCACATCGCATAGCGACTGTTTTAATCACCCATATTTCCAAAACCTAAGTTTTTACGGTAACTTGGGTGGTATAATACAGAAGTTCTGGTCCTATTCTATCACCCTATATGTACGTAATGTTGGCACACCTCCGTATTTATTATTATATTTCAAGTCATACTTAGACAAATCGTTGTTCGCACATCGCATAGCGACTAATTTAATCACCCATATATCCAAAACCTAAGATTTTAAGGTAATTTGGGTGGTATAGTACAGAAGTTCTGGTCCTATTCTATCACCCTATGTGTACGTCATGTATCCACAATTCCGTATTTATTTTTATATTTCATGTCAAACTTAGACAAATCGTTGTCCGCACATCGCATAGCGACTAATTTAATCACCCATATTTCCAAAACCTAAGTTTTTACGGTAACTTGGGTGGTATAATACAGAAGTTCTGGTCCTATTCTATCACCCTATGTGTACGTCATGTATCCACAATTCCGTATTTATTTTTATATTTCGTGTCAAACTTCGACAAATCTCTGTCCGCACATCTCAATGCGACTACTTTAATCAGCCATATTTCCAAAACCTAAGTTTTTACGGTAACTTGGGTGGTATAATACAGAAGTTCTGGTCCTATTCTATCACCCTATGTGTACGTCATGTATCCACAATTCCGTATTTATTTTTATATTTCATGTCAAACTTAGACAAATCGCTGTCCGCACATCTCAATGCGACTACTTTAATCACCCATATTTCCAAAACCTAAGTTTTTACGGTAACTTGGGTGGTATAGTACTAAAGTTCTGGACCTATTCTATCATCCTATGTGTACGTCATGTTGGCACACCTCCGTATTTTTTTATATTTCGTGTCAAACTTCGACAAATCTCTGTCCGCACATCGCAATGCGACTAATTTAATCACCCATATTTCCAAAACCTAGGTTTTTACGGTAACTTGGTCGGTATAATACAGAAGTTCTGGTCCTATTCTATCACCCTATGTGTACGTCATGTATCCACAATTCCGTATTTATTTTTATATTTCATGTCAAACTTAGACAAATCGTTGTCCGCACATCGCATAGCGACTAATTTAATCACCCATATTTCCAAAACCTAAGTTTTTAAGGTAACTTGGGTGGTATAATACTAAATTTCAGGACCTATTCTATCATCCTATGTGTACGTCATGTTGGCACACTTCCGTATTTATTTTATTTTTCATGTCATACTTTGACAAATCGCTGTCCGCACATCTCAATGCGACTACTTTAATCAGCCATATTTCCAAAACCTAAGTTTTTACGGTAACTTGGGTGGTATAATACAGAAGTTCTGGTCCTATTTCATCACCCTACGTGTACGTCATGCTGACACACTGCCGTATTTATTTTATATTTTATGTCAAACTTAGGTGGATCACTGTCCACACATCCAAAGCGACTATTTTAATCACCCGTATTTCCAAAACCTAAGTTTTTAAGGTAACTTGGGTGGTATAGTACTAAAGTTCTGGACCTATTCTATCATCCTATGTGTACGTCATGTTGGCACACCTCCGTATTTTTTTTATATTTCGTGTCAAACTTCGACAAATCTCTGTCCGCACATCTCAATGCGACTACTTTAATCAGCCATATTTCCAAAACCTAAGTTTTTACGGTAACTTGGGTGGTATAATACAGAAGTTCTGGTCCTATTCTATCACCCTACGTGTACGTAATGTTGGCACACCTACGTATTTATTATTATATTTCATGTCATACTTAGACAAATCGTTGTCCGCACATCGCATAGCGACTAATTTAATCACCCATATTTCCAAAACCTAAGTTTTTAAGGTAACTTGGGTGGTATAGTACTAAAGTTCTGGTCCTATTCTTTCATCCTACGTGTACGTCATGCTGACACACTGCCGTATTTATTTTATATTTTATGTCAAACTTAGGTGGATCGCTGTCCACACATCCAAAGCGACTATTTTAATCACCCGTATTTCCAAAACCTAAGTTTTTAAGGTAACTTGGGTGGTACAGTACTAAAGTTCTGGACCTATTCTATCATCCTATGTGTACGTCATGTTGGCACACCTCCGTATTTTGTCTATATTTCGTGTCAAACTTCGACAAATCTCTGTCCGCACATCTCAATGCGACTACTTTAATCAGCCATATTTCCAAAACCTAAGTTTTTACGGTAACTTGGGTGGTATAATACAGAAGTTCTGGTCCTATTCTATCACCCTACGTGTACGTAATGTTGGCACACCTCCGTATTTATTATTATATTTCATGTCATACTTAGACAAATCGTTGTCCGCACATCGCATAGCGACAAATTTAATCAGCCATATTTCCAAAACCTAAGTTTTCAAGGTAACTTGGGTGGTATAATACTAAATTTCAGGACCTATTCTATCATCTTATGTGTACGTCATGTTGGCACACTTCCGTATTTATTTTATTTTTCATGTCATACTTTGACAAATCGCTGTCCGCACATCTCAATGCGACTACTTTAATCAGCCATATTTCCAAAACCTAAGTTTTTACGGTAACTTGGGTGGTATAATACAGAAGTTCTGGTCCTATTCTATCACCCTACGTGTACGTAATGTTGGCACACCTCCGTATTTATTATTATATTTCATGTCATACTTAGACAAATCGTTGTCCGCACATCGCATAGCGACTGGTTTAATCACCCATATTTCCAAAACCTAAGTTTTTACGGTAACTTGGGTGGTATAATACAGAAGTTCTGGTCCTATTCTATCACCCTATATGTACGTAATGTTGGCACACCTCCGTATTTATTATTATATTTCATGTCATACTTAGACAAATCGTTGTCCGCACATCGCATAGCGACTAATTTAATCACCCATATATCCAAAACCTAAGATTTTAAGGTAACTTGGGTGGTATAGTACAGAAGTTCTGGTCCTATTCTATCACCCTATGTGTACGTCATGTATCCACAATTTTGTATTTATTTTTATATTTCATCTCAAACTTAGACAAATCGTTGTCCGCACATCGCATAGCGACTAATTTAATCACCCATATTTCCAAAACCTAAGTTTTTACGGTAACTTGGGTGGTATAGTACTAAAGTTCTGGACCTATTCTATCATCCTATGTGTACGTCATGTTGGCACACTTCCGTATTTATTTTATTTTTCATGTCATACTTTGACAAATCGCTGTCCGCACATCTCAATGCGACTACTTTAATCAGCCATATTTCCAAAACCTAAGTTTTTACGGTAACTTGGGTGGTATAATACAGAAGTTCTGGTCCTATTCTATCACCCTATGTGTACGTCATGTATCCACAATTCCGTATTTATTTTTATATTTCATGTCAAACCTAGACAAATCGTTGTCCGCACATCGCATAGCGACTAATTTAATCACCCATATTTCCAAAACCTAAGTTTTTAAGGTAACTTGGGTGGTATAATACTAAATTTCAGGACCTATTCTATCATCCTATGTGTACGTCATGTTGGCACACTTCCGTATTTATTTTATTTTTCATGTCATACTTTGACAAATCGCTGTCCGCACATCTCAATGCGACTACTTTAATCAGCCATATTTCCAAAACCTAAGTTTTTACGGTAACTTGGGTGGTATAGTACTAAAGTTCTGGACCTATTCTATCATCCTATGTGTACGTCATGTTAGCACACCTCCGTATTTTTTTTATATTTCGTGTCAAATTTCGACAAAACTCTGTCCGCACATCTCAATGCGACTATTTTAATCAGCCATATTTCCAAAACCTAAGTCTTTACGGTAACTTGGGTGGTATAATACAGAAGTTCTGGTCCTATTCTATCACCCTACGTGTACGTAATGTTGGCACACCTCCGTATTTATTTTTATATTTCATGTCAAACTTCGACAAATCACTGTCCGCACATCTCAATGCGACTACTTTAATCAGCCATATTTCCAAAACTTTAGTTTTTACGGTAACTTGGGTGGTATAATACAGAAGTTTTGGTCCTATTCTATCACCCTATGTGTACGTAATGTTGGCACACCTCCGTATTTATTATTATATTTCATGTCATACTTAGACAAATCGTTGTCCGCACATCGCATAGCGACTGTTTTAATCACCCATATTTCCAAAACCTAAGTTTTTACGGTAACTTGGGTGGTATAATACAGAAGTTCTGGTCCTATTCTATCACCCTATATGTACGTAATGTTGGCACACCTCCGTATTTATTATTATATTTCATGTCATACTTAGACAAATCGTTGTTCGCACATCGCATAGCGACTAATTTAATCACCCATATATCCAAAACCTAAGATTTTAAGGTAATTTGGGTGGTATAGTACAGAAGTTCTGGTCCTATTCTATCACCCTATGTGTACGTCATGTATCCACAATTCCGTATTTATTTTTATATTTCATGTCAAACTTAGACAAATCGTTGTCCGCACATCGCATAGCGACTAATTTAATCACCCATATTTCCAAAACCTAAGTTTTTACGGTAACTTGGGTGGTATAATACAGAAGTTCTGGTCCTATTCTATCACCCTATGTGTACGTCATGTATCCACAATTCCGTATTTATTTTTATATTTCGTGTCAAACTTCGACAAATCTCTGTCCGCACATCTCAATGCGACTACTTTAATCAGCCATATTTCCAAAACCTAAGTTTTTTTTGGTAACTTGGGTGGTATAATACAGAAGTTCTGGTCCTATTCTATCACCCTATGTGTACGTCATGTATCCACAATTCCGTATTTATTTTTATATTTCATGTCAAACTTAGACAAATCGCTGTCCGCACATCTCAATGCGACTACTTTAATCACCCATATTTCCAAAACCTAAGTTTTTACGGTAACTTGGGTGGTATAGTACTAAAGTTCTGGACCTATTCTATCATCCTATGTGTACGTCATGTTGGCACACCTCCGTATTTTTTTATATTTCGTGTCAAACTTCGACAAATCTCTGTCCGCACATCGCAATGCGACTAATTTAATCACCCATATTTCCAAAACCTAGGTTTTTACGGTAACTTGGTCGGTATAATACAGAAGTTCTGGTCCTATTCTATCACCCTATGTGTACGTCATGTATCCACAATTCCGTATTTATTTTTATATTTCATGTCAAACTTAGACAAATCGTTGTCCGCACATCGCATAGCGACTAATTTAATCACCCATATTTCCAAAACCTAAGTTTTTAAGGTAACTTGGGTGGTATAATACTAAATTTCAGGACCTATTCTATCATCCTATGTGTACGTCATGTTGGCACACTTCCGTATTTATTTTATTTTTCATGTCATACTTTGACAAATCGCTGTCCGCACATCTCAATGCGACTACTTTAATCAGCCATATTTCCAAAACCTAAGTTTTTACGGTAACTTGGGTGGTATAATACAGAAGTTCTGGTCCTATTTCATCACCCTACGTGTACGTCATGCTGACACACTGCCGTATTTATTTTATATTTTATGTCAAACTTAGGTGGATCACTGTCCACACATCCAAAGCGACTATTTTAATCACCCGTATTTCCAAAACCTAAGTTTTTAAGGTAACTTGGGTGGTATAGTACTAAAGTTCTGGACCTATTCTATCATCCTATGTGTACGTCATGTTGGCACACCTCCGTATTTTTTTTATATTTCGTGTCAAACTTCGACAAATCTCTGTCCGCACATCTCAATGCGACTACTTTAATCAGCCATATTTCCAAAACCTAAGTTTTTACGGTAACTTGGGTGGTATAATACAGAAGTTCTGGTCCTATTCTATCACCCTACGTGTACGTAATGTTGGCACACCTACGTATTTATTATTATATTTCATGTCATACTTAGACAAATCGTTGTCCGCACATCGCATAGCGACTAATTTAATCACCCATATTTCCAAAACCTAAGTTTTTAAGGTAACTTGGGTGGTATAGTACTAAAGTTCTGGTCCTATTCTTTCATCCTACGTGTACGTCATGCTGACACACTGCCGTATTTATTTTATATTTTATGTCAAACTTAGGTGGATCGCTGTCCACACATCCAAAGCGACTATTTTAATCACCCGTATTTCCAAAACCTAAGTTTTTAAGGTAACTTGGGTGGTATAGTACTAAAGTTCTGGACCTATTCTATCATCCTATGTGTACGTCATGTTGGCACACCTCCGTATTTTGTTTATATTTCGTGTCAAACTTCGACAAATCTCTGTCCGCACATCTCAATGCGACTACTTTAATCAGCCATATTTCCAAAACCTAAGTTTTTACGGTAACTTGGGTGGTATAATACAGAAGTTCTGGTCCTATTCTATCACCCTACGTGTACGTAATGTTGGCACACCTCCGTATTTATTATTATATTTCATGTCAAACTTAGACAAATCGTTGTCCGCACATCGCATAGCGACAAATTTAATCAGCCATATTTCCAAAACCTAAGTTTTTACGGTAACTTGGGTGGTATAGTACCAAAGTTCTGGACCTATTCTATCATCCTATGTGTACGTCATGTTGGCACACTGCTGTATTTTTTTTATATTTCGTGTCAAACTTCGACAAATCTCTGTCCGCACATCTCAATGCGACTACTTTAATCAGCCATATTTCCAAAACCTAAGTTTTTACGGTAACTTGGGTGGTATAATACAGAAGTTCTGGTCCTATTCTATCACCCTACGTGTACGTAATGTTGGCACACCTACGTATTTATTATTATATTTTATGTCATACTTAGACAAATCGTTGTCCGCACATCGCATAGCGACTAATTTAATCACCCATATTTCCAAAACCTAAGTTTTTAAGGTAACTTGGGTGGTATAGTACTAAAGTTCTGGTCCTATTCTTTCATCCTACGTGTACGTCATGCTGACACACTGCCGTATTTATTTTATATTTTATGTCAAACTTAGGTGGATCACTGTCCACACATCCAAAGCGACTATTTTAATCACCCGTATTTCCAAAACCTAAGTTTTTAAGGTAACTTGGGTGGTATAGTACTAAAGTTCTGGACCTATTCTATCATCCTATGTGTACGTCATGTTGGCACACCTCCGTATTTTGTTTATATTTCGTGTCAAACTTCGACAAATCTCTGTCCGCACATCTCAATGCGACTACTTTAATCAGCCATATTTCCAAAACCTAAGTTTTTACGGTAACTTGGGTGGTATAATACAGAAGTTCTGGTCCTATTCTATCACCCTACGTGTACGTAATGTTGGCACACCTCCGTATTTATTATTATATTTCATGTCATACTTAGACAAATCGTTGTCCGCACATCGCATAGCGACAAATTTAATCAGCCATATTTCCAAAACCTAAGTTTTTACGGTAACTTGGGTGGTATAGTACCAAAGTTCTGGACCTATTCTATCATCCTATGTGTACGTCATGTTGGCACACTGCTGTATTTTTTTTATATTTCGTGTCAAACTTCGACAAATCTCTGTCCGCACATCTCAATGCGACTAATTTAATCACCCATATTTCCAAAACCTAAGTTTTTACGGTAACTTGGGTGGTATAATACAGAAGTTCTGGTCCTATTCTATCACCCTACGTGTACGTAATGTTGGCACACCTCCGTATTTATTATTATATTTCATGTCATACTTAGACAAATCGTTGTCCGCACATCGCATAGCGACTGATTTAATCACCCATATTTCCAAAACCTAAGTTTTTACGGTAACTTGGGTGGTATAATACAGAAGTTCTGGTCCTATTCTATCACCCTATATGTACGTAATGTTGGCACACCTCCGTATTTATTATTATATTTCATGTCATACTTAGACAAATCGTTGTTCGCACATCGCATAGCGACTAATTTAATCACCCATATATCCAAAACCTAAGATTTTAAGGTAATTTGGGTGGTATAGTACAGAAGTTCTGGTCCTATTCTATCACCCTATGTGTACGTCATGTATCCACAATTCCGTATTTATTTTTATATTTCATGTCAAACTTAGACAAATCGTTGTCCGCACATCGCATAGCGACTAATTTAATCACCCATATTTCCAAAACCTAAGTTTTTAATGTAACTTGGGTGGTATAGTACTAAAGTTCTGGACCTATTCTATCATCCTATGTGTACGTCATGTTGGCACACCTCCGTATTTTTTTTATATTTCGTGTCAAACTTCGACAAAACTCTGTCCGCACATCTCAATGCGACTACTTTAATCAGCCATATTTCCAAAACCTAAGTTTTTACGGTAACTTGGGTGGTATAGTACTAAAGTTCTGGACCTATTCTATCATCCTATGTGTACGTCATGTTGGCACACCTCCGTATTTTTTTATATTTCGTGTCAAACTTAGACAAATCGTTGTCCGCACATCGCATAGCGACTAATTTAATCACCCATATTTCCAAAACCTAAGTTTTTACGGTAACTTGGGTGGTATAATACAGAAGTTCTGGTCCTATTCTATCACCCTATGTGTACGTCATGTATCCACAATTCCGTATTTATTTTTATATTTCATGTCAAACTTAGACAAATCGCTGTCCGCACATCTCAATGCGACTACTTTAATCACCCATATTTCCAAAACCTAAGTTTTTACGGTAACTTGGGTGGTATAGTACTAAAGTTCTGGACCTATTCTATCATCCTATGTGTACGTCATGTTGGCACACCTCCGTATTTTTTTATATTTCGTGTCAAACTTCGACAAATCTCTGTCCGCACATCGCAATGCGACTAATTTAATCACCCATATTTCCAAAACCTAAGTTTTTACGGTAACTTGGTCGGTATAATACAGAAGTTCTGGTCCTATTCTATCACCCTATGTGTACGTCATGTATCCACAATTCCGTATTTATTTTTATATTTCATGTCAAACTTAGACAAATCGTTGTCCGCACATCGCATAGCGACTAATTTAATCACCCATATTTCCAAAACCTAAGTTTTTAAGGTAACTTGGGTGGTATAATACTAAATTTCAGGACCTATTCTATCATCCTATGTGTACGTCATGTTGGCACACTTCCGTATTTATTTTATTTTTCATGTCATACTTTGACAAATCGCTGTCCGCACATCTCAATGCGACTACTTTAATCAGCCATATTTCCAAAACCTAAGTTTTTACGGTAACTTGGGTGGTATAATACAGAAGTTCTGGTCCTATTTCATCACCCTACGTGTACGTCATGCTGACACACTGCCGTATTTATTTTATATTTTATGTCAAACTTAGGTGGATCACTGTCCACACATCCAAAGCGACTATTTTAATCACCCGTATTTCCAAAACCTAAGTTTTTAAGGTAACTTGGGTGGTATAGTACTAAAGTTCTGAACCTATTCTATCATCCTATGTGTACGTCATGTTGGCACACCTCCGTATTTTTTTTATATTTCGTGTCAAACTTCGACAAATCTCTGTCCGCACATCTCAATGCGACTACTTTAATCAGCCATATTTCCAAAACCTAAGTTTTTACGGTAACTTGGGTGGTATAATACAGAAGTTCTGGTCCTATTCTATCACCCTACGTGTACGTAATGTTGGCACACCTACGTATTTATTATTATATTTCATGTCATTCTTAGACAAATCGTTGTCCGCACATCGCATAGCGACTAATTTAATCACCCATATTTCCAAAACCTAAGTTTTTAAGGTAACTTGGGTGGTATAGTACTAAAGTTCTGGTCCTATTCTTTCATCCTACGTGTACGTCATGCTGACACACTGCCGTATTTATTTTATATTTTATGTCAAACTTAGGTGGATCGCTGTCCACACATCCAAAGCGACTATTTTAATCACCCGTATTTCCAAAACCTAAGTTTTTAAGGTAACTTGGGTGGTATAGTACTAAAGTTCTGGACCTATTCTATCATCCTATGTGTACGTCATGTTGGCACACCTCCGTATTTTGTTTATATTTCGTGTCAAACTTCGACAAATCTCTGTCCGCACATCTCAATGCGACTACTTTAATCAGCCATATTTCCAAAACCTAAGTTTTTACGGTAACTTGGGTGGTATAATACAGAAGTTCTGGTCCTATTCTATCACCCTACGTGTACGTAATGTTGGCACACCTCCGTATTTATTATTATATTTCATGTCATACTTAGACAAATCGTTGTCCGCACATCGCATAGCGACAAATTTAATCAGCCATATTTCCAAAACCTAAGTTTTTACGGTAACTTGGGTGGTATAGTACCAAAGTTTTGGACCTATTCTATCATCCTATGTGTACGTCATGTTGGCACACTGCTGTATTTTTTTTATATTTCGTGTCAAACTTCGACAAATCTCTGTCCGCACATCTCAATGCGACTAATTTAATCACCCATATTTCCAAAACCTAAGTTTTTACGGTAACTTGGGTGGTATAATACAGAAGTTCTGGTCCTATTCTATCACCCTATGTGTACGTCATGTATCCACAATTCCGTATTTATTTTTATATTTCATGTCATACTTTGACAAATCGCTGTCCGCACATCTCAATGCGACTATTTTAATCACCCGTATTTCCAAAACCTAAGTTTTTAAGGTAACTTGGGTGGTATAGTACTAAAGCTCTGGACCTATTCTATCATCCTATGTGTACGTCATGTTGGCACACCTCCGTATTTTTTTTATATTTCGTGTCAAACTTCGACAAATCTCTGTCCGCACATCTCAATGCGACTACTTTAATCAGCCATATTTCCAAAACCTAAGTTTTTACGGTAACTTGGGTGGTATAATACAGAAGTTCTGGTCCTATTCTATCACCCTACGTGTACGTAATGTTGGCACACCTCCGTATTTATTATTATATTTCATGTCATACTTAGACAAATCGTTGTCCGCACATCTCAATGCGACTACTTTAATCAGCCATATTTCCAAAACCTAAGTTTTTACGGTAACTTGGGTGGTATAATACAGAAGTTCTGGTCCTATTCTATCACCCTACGTGTACGTAATGTTGGCACACCTACGTATTTATTATTATATTTCATGTCATACTTAGACAAATCGTTGTCCGCACATCGCATAGCGACTAATTTAATCACCCATATTTCCAAAACCTAAGTTTTTAAGGTAACTTGGGTGGTATAGTACTAAAGTTCTGGTCCTATTCTTTCATCCTACGTGTACGTCATGCTGACACACTGCCGTATTTATTTTATATTTTATGTCAAACTTAGGTGGATCGCTGTCCACACATCCAAAGCGACTATTTTAATCACCCGTATTTCCAAAACCTAAGTTTTTAAGGTAACTTGGGTGGTATAGTACTAAAGTTCTGGTCCTATTCTTTCATCCTACGTGTACGTCATGCTGACACACTGCCGTATTTATTTTATATTTTATGTCAAACTTAGGTGGATCGCTGTCCACACATCCAAAGCGACTATTTTAATCACCCGTATTTCCAAAACCTAAGTTTTTAAGGTAACTTGGGTGGTATAGTACTAAAGTTCTGGACCTATTCTATCATCCTATGTGTACGTCATGTTGGCACACCTCCGTATTTTTTTTATATTTCGTGTCAAACTTCGACAAATCTCTGTCCGCACATCTCAATGCGACTACTTTAATCAGCCATATTTCCAAAACCTAAGTTTTTACGGTAACTTGGGTGGTATAATACAGAAGTTCTGGTCCTATTCTATCACCCTACGTGTACGTAATGTTGGCACACCTCCGTATTTATTATTATATTTCATGTCATACTTAGACAAATCGTTGTCCGCACATCGCATAGCGACAAATTTAATCAGCCATATTTCCAAAACCTAAGTTTTTACGGTAACTTGGGTGGTATAGTACCAAAGTTCTGGACCTATTCTATCATCCTATTTGTACGTCATGTTGGCACACTGCTGTATTTTTTTTATATTTCGTGTCAAACTTCGACAAATCTCTGTCCGCACATCTCAATGCGACTAATTTAATCACCCATATTTCCAAAACCTAAGTTTTTACGGTAACTTGGGTGGTATAATACAGAAGTTCTGGTCCTATTCTATCACCCTATGTGTACGTCATGTATCCACCATTCCGTATTTATTTTTATATTTCATGTCATACTTTGACAAATCGCTGTCCGCACATCTCAATGCGACTATTTTAATCACCCGTATTTCCAAAACCTAAGTTTTTAAGGTAACTTGGGTGGTATAGTACTAAAGCTCTGGACCTATTCTATCATCCTATGTGTACGTCATGTTGGCACACCTCCGTATTTTTTTTATATTTCGTGTCAAACTTCGACAAATCTCTGTCCGCACATCTCAATGCGACTACTTTAATCAGCCATATTTCCAAAACCTAAGTTTTTACGGTAACTTGGGTGGTATAATACAGAAGTTCTGGTCCTATTCTATCACCCTACGTGTACGTAATGTTGGCACACCTCCGTATTTATTATTATATTTCATGTCATACTTAGACAAATCGTTGTCCGCACATCTCAATGCGACTACTTTAATCAGCCATATTTCCAAAACCTAAGTTTTTACGGTAACTTGGGTGGTATAATACAGAAGTTCTGGTCCTATTCTATCACCCTACGTGTACGTAATGTTGGCACACCTACGTATTTATTATTATATTTCATGTCATACTTAGACAAATCGTTGTCCGCACATCGCATAGCGACTAATTTAATCACCCATATTTCCAAAACCTAAGTTTTTAAGGTAACTTGGGTGGTATAGTACTAAAGTTCTGGTCCTATTCTTTCATCCTACGTGTACGTCATGCTGACACACTGCCGTATTTATTTTATATTTTATGTCAAACTTAGGTGGATCGCTGTCCACACATCCAAAGCGACTATTTTAATCACCCGTATTTCCAAAACCTAAGTTTTTAAGGTAACTTGGGTGGTATAGTACTAAAGTTCTGGTCCTATTCTTTCATCCTACGTGTACGTCATGCTGACACACTGCCGTATTTATTTTATATTTTATGTCAAACTTAGGTGGATCGCTGTCCACACATCCAAAGCGACTATTTTAATCACCCGTATTTCCAAAACCTAAGTTTTTAAGGTAACTTGGGTGGTATAGTACTAAAGTTCTGGACCTATTCTATCATCCTATGTGTACGTCATGTTGGCACACCTCCGTATTTTTTTTATATTTCGTGTCAAACTTCGACAAATCTCTGTCCGCACATCTCAATGCGACTAATTTAATCACCCATATTTCCAAAACCTAAGTTTTTACGGTAACTTGGGTGGTATAATACAGAAGTTCTGGTCCTATTCTATCACCCTACGTGTACGTAATGTTGGCACACCTCCGTATTTATTATTATATTTCATGTCATACTTAGACAAATCGTTGTCCGCACATCGCATAGCGACAAATTTAATCAGCCATATTTCCAAAACCTAAGTTTTTACGGTAACTTGGGTGGTATAGTACCAAAGTTCTGGACCTATTCTATCATCCTATGTGTACGTCATGTTGGCACACTGCTGTATTTTTTTTATATTTCGTGTCAAACTTCGACAAATCTCTGTCCGCACATCTCAATGCGACTAATTTAATCACCCATATTTCCAAAACCTAAGTTTTTACGGTAACTTGGGTGGTATAATACAGAAGTTCTGGTCCTATTCTATCACCCTATGTGTACGTCATGTATCCACAATTCCGTATTTATTTTTATATTTCATGTCAAACTTAGACAAATCGTTGTCCGCACATCGCATAGCGACTAATTTAATCACCCATATTTCCAAAACCTAAGTTTTTACGGTAACTTGGGTGGTATAATACAGAAGTTCTGGTCCTATTCTATCACCCTATGTGTACGTCATGTATCCACAATTCCGTATTTATTTTTATATTTCATGTCAAACTTAGACAAATCGCTGTCCGCACATATCATTGCGACTACTTTAATCAGCCATATTTCAAAAACCTAAGTTTTTACGGTAACTTGGGTGGTATAATACAGAAGTTCTGGTCCTATTTCATCACCCTACGTGTACGTCATGCTGACACACTGCCGTATTTATTTTATAATTTATGTCAAACTTAGGTGGATCACTGTCCACACATCCAAAGCGACTAATTTAATCACCCATATTTCCAAAACCTAAGTTTTTAAGGTAACTTGGGTGGTATAATACTAAATTTCAGGACCTATTCTATCATCTTATGTGTACGTCATGTTGGCACACTTCCGTATTTATTTTATTTTTCATGTTATACTTTGACAAATCGCTGTCCGCACATCTCAATGCGACTACTTTAATCAGCCATATTTCCAAAACCTAAGTTTTTACGGTAACTTGGGTGGTATAATACAGAAGTTCTGGTCCTATTCTATCACCCTACGTGTACGTAATGTTGGCACACCTCCGTATTTATTATTATATTTCATGTCATACTTAGACAAATCGTTGTCCGCACATCGCATAGCGACTGATTTAATCACCCATATTTCCAAAACCTAAGTTTTTACGGTAACTTGGGTGGTATAATACAGATGTTCTGGTCCTATTCTATCACCCTATATGTACGTAATGTTGGCACACCTCCGTATTTATTATTATATTTCATGTCATACTTAGACAAATCGTTGTCCGCACATCGCATAGCGACCCATATATCCAAAACCTAAGATTTTAAGGTAACTTGGGTGGTATAGTACAGAAGTTCTGGTCCTTTTCTATCACCCTATGTGTACGTCATGTATCCACAATTTCGTATTTATTTTTATATTTCATCTCAAACTTAGACAAATCGTTGTCCGCACATCGCATAGCGACTAATTTAATCACCCATATTTCCAAAACCTAAGTTTTTACGGTAACTTGGGTGGTATAGTACTAAAGTTCTGGACCTATTCTATCATCCTATGTGTACGTCATGTTGGCACACTTCCGTATTTATTTTATTTTTCATGTCATATTTTGACAAATCGCTGTCCGCACATCTCAATGCGACTACTTTAATCAGCCATATTTCCAAAATCTAAGTTTTTACGGTAACTTGGGTGGTATAATACAGAAGTTCTGGTCCTATTCTATCACCCTATGTGTACGTCATGTATCCACAATTCCGTATTTATTTTTATATTTCATGTCAAACCTAGACAAATCGTTGTCCGCACATCGCATAGCGACTAATTTAATCACCCATATTTCCAAAACCTAAGTTTTTAAGGTAACTTGGGTGGTATAATACTGAATTTCAGGACCTATTCTATCATCCTATGTGTACGTCATGTTGGCACACTTCCGTATTTATTTTTTTTTCATGTCATACTTTGACAAATCGCTGTCCGCACATCTCAATGCGACTACTTTAATCAGCCATATTTCCAAAACCTAAGTTTTTACGGTAACTTGGGTGGTATAGTACTAAAGTTCTGGACCTATTCTATCATCCTATGTGTACGTCATGTTGGCACACCTCCGTATTTTTTTTATATTTCGTGTCAAACTTCGACAAAACTCTGTCCGCACATCTCAATGCGACTACTTTAATCAGCCATATTTCCAAAACCTAAGTCTTTACGGTAACTTGGGTGGTATAATACAGAAGTTCTGGTCCTATTCTATCACCCTACGTGTACGTAATGTTGGCACACCTCCGTATTTATTTTTATATTTCATGTCAAACTTAGACAAATCGTTGTCCGCACATCGCATAGCGACTAATTTAATCACCCATATTTCCAAAACCTAAGTTTTTACGGTAACTTGGGTGGTATAATACAGAAGTTCTGGTCCTATTCTATCACCCTATGTGTACGTCATGTATCCACAATTCCGTATTTATTTTTATATTTCATGTCAAACTTAAACAAATCGTTGTCCGCACATCTCAATGCGACTACTTTAATCAGCCATATTTCCAAAACCTAAGTTTTTACGGTAACTTGGGTGGTATAATACAGAGGTTTTGGTCCTATTCTATCACCCTATGTGTACGTAATGTTGGCACACCTCCGTATTAATTATTATATTTCATGTCATACTTAGACAAATCGTTGTCCGCACATCGCATAGCGACTGATTTAATCACCCATATTTCCAAAACCTAAGTTTTTACGGTAACTTGGGTGGTATAATACAGAAGTTCTGGTCCTATTCTATCACCCTATATGTACGTAATGTTGGCACACCTCCGTATTTATTATTATATTTCATGTCATACTTAGACAAATCGTTGTCCGCACATCGCATAGCGACTAATTTAATCACCCATATATCCAAAACCTAAGATTTTAAGGTAACTTGGGTGGTATAGTACAGAAGTTCTGGTCCTATTCTATCACCCTATGTGTACGTCATGTATCCACAATTTCGTATTTATTTCTATATTTCATCTCAAACTTAGACAAATCGTTGTCCGCACATCGCATAGCGGCTAATTTAATCACCCATATTTCCAAAACCTAAGTTTTTACGGTAACTTGGGTGGTATAGTGCTAAAGTTCTGGACCTATTCTATCATCCTATGTGTACGTCATGTTGGCACACCTACGTATTTTTTTTATATTTCGTGTCAAACTTCGACAAAACTCTGTCCGCACATCTCAATGCGACTACTTTAATCAGCCATATTTCCAAAACCTAAGTTTTTACGGTAACTTGGGTGGTATAATACAGAAGTTCTGGTCCTATTCTATCACCCTACGTGTACGTAATGTTGGCACACCTCCGTATTTATTTTTATATTTCATGTCAAACTTAGACAAATCGTTGTCCGCACATCGCATAGCGACTAATTTAATCACCCATATTTCCAAAACCTAAGTTTTTACGGTAACTTGGTAGGTATAATACAGAAGTTCTGGTCCTATTCTATCACCCTATGTGTACGTCATGTATCCACAATTCCGTATTTATTTTTATATTTCGTGTCAAACTTCGACAAATCTCTGTCCGCACATCTCAATGCGACTACTTTAATCAGCCATATTTCCAAAACCTAAGTTTTTACGGTAACTTGGGTGGTATAATACAGAAGTTCTGGTCCTATTCTATCACCCTATGTGTACGTCATGTATCCACAATTCCGTATTTATTTTTATATTTCATGTCAAACTTAGACAAATCGCTGTCCGCACATCTCAATGCGACTACTTTAATCAGCCATATTTCCAAAACCTAAGTTTTTACGGTAACTTGGGTGGTATAGTACTAAAGTTCTGGACCTATTCTATCATCCTATGTGTACGTCATGTTGGCACACCTCCGTATTTTTTTATATTTCGTGTCAAACTTCGACAAATCTCTGTCCGCACATCGCAATGCGACTAATTTAATCACCCATATTTCCAAAACCTAAGTTTTTAAGGTAACTTGGGTGGTATAATACTAAATATCAGGACCTATTCTATCATCCTATGTGTACGGCATGTTGGCACACTTCCGTATTTATTTTATTTTTCATGTCATACTTTGACAAATCGCTGTCCGCACATCTCAATGCGACTACTTTAATCAGCCATATTTCCAAATCCTAAGTTTTTACGGTAACTTGGGTGGTATAATACAGAAGTTCTGGTCCTATTTCATCACCCTACGTGTACGTCATGCTGACACAATGCCGTATTTATTTTATATTTTATGTCAAACTTAGGTGGATCACTGTCCACACATCCAAAGCGACTATTTTAATCACCCGTATTTCCAAAACCTAAGTTTTTAAGGTAACTTGGGTGGTATAGTACTAAAGTTCTGGACCTATTCTATCTCCTATGTGTACGTCATGTTGGCACACCTCCGTATTTTTTTTATATTTCGTGTCAAACTTCGACAAATCTCTGTCCGCACATCTCAATGCGACTAATTTAATCAACCATATTTCCAAAACCTAAGTTTTTACGGTAACTTGGGTGGTATAATACAGAAGTTCTGGTCCTATTCTATCACCCTATGTGTACGTCATGTATCCACAATTCCGTATTTATTATTATATTTCATGTCATACTTAGACAAATCGTTGTCCGCACATCGCATAGCGACTGATTTAATCACCCATATTTCCAAAACCTAAGTTTTTACGGTAACTTGGGTGGTATAATACAGAAGTTCTGGTCCTATTCTATCACCCTATATGTACGTAATGTTGGCACACTTCCGTATTTATTTTATTTTTCATGTCATACTTTGACAAATCGCTGTCCGCACATCTCAATGCGACTACTTTAATCAGCCATATTTCCAAAACCTAAGTTTTTACGGTAACTTGGGTGGTATAATACAGAAGTTCTGGTCTCTATTCTATCACCCTATGTGTACGTCATGTATCCACAATTCCGTATTTATTTTTATATTTCATGTCAAACTTAGACAAATCGTTGTCCGCACATCGCATAGCGACTAATTTAATCACCCATATTTCCAAAACCTAAGTTTTTAAGGTAACTTGGGTGGTATAATACTAAATTTCAGGACCTATTCTATCATCCTATGTGTACGTCATGTTGGCACACTTCCGTATTTATTTTTTTTTCATGTCATACTTTGACAAATCGCTGTCCGCACATCTCAATGCGACTACTTTAATCAGCCATATTTCCAAAACCTAAGTTTTTACGGTAACTTGGGTGGTATAGTACTAAAGTTCTGGACCTATTCTATCATCCTATGTGTACGTCATGTTGGCACACCTTCGTATTTTTTTTATATTTCGTGTCAAACATCAAAACTCTGTCCGCACATCTCAATGCGACTACTTTAATCAGCCATATTTCCAAAACCTAAGTTTTTACGGTAACTTGGGTGGTATAATACAGAAGTTTTGGTCCTATTCTATCACCCTACGTGTACGTAATGTTGGCACACCTCCGTATTTATTTTTATATTTCATGTCAAACTTAGACAAATCGTTGTCCGCACATCGCATAGCGACTAATTTAATCACCCATATTTCCAAAACCTAAGTTTTTACGGTAACTTGGGTGGTATAATACAGAAGTTCTGGTCCTATTCTATCACCCTATGTGTACGTCATGTATCCACAATTCCGTATTTATTTTTATATTTCGTGTCAAACTTCGACAAATCTCTGTCCGCACATCTCAATGCGACTACTTTAATCAGCCATATTTCCAAAACCTAAGTTTTTACGGTAACTTGGGTGGTATAATACAGAAGTTCTGGTCCTATTCTATCACCCTATGTGTACGTCATGTATCCACAATTCCGTATTTATTTTTATATTTCATGTCAAACTTAGACAAATCGCTGTCCGCACATCTCAATGCGACTACTTTAATCAGCCATATTTCCAAAACCTAAGTTTTTACGGTAACTTGGGTGGTATAGTACTAAAGTTCTGGACCTATTCTATCATCCTATGTGTACGTCATGTTGGCACACCTCCGTATTTTTTATATTTCGTGTCAAACTTCGACAAATCTCTGTCCGCACATCGCAATGCGACTAATTTAATCACCCATATTTCCAAAACCTAAGTT